>JARPSG010000080.1:0-120010 GCA_029955605.1 Quercus engelmannii | reverse complement strand
GTCATGAATTTTGACTTGAATCAAATGTCGGCATGTGTGCATGACAACTTGCAGAAAGTACCTTAACAGGTCCAGGAAAGAAATGCAATATTCTTCAGAAAAGAAAAAAAAAAAAAAAAAAACTCGTACCGATTTTGTACGAAAATGCCCCCGGGTTCGATTGGTCATGAATTTGACTTGAATCAAATGTCGGCATGTGTGCATGACAACTTGCAGAAAGTACCTTAACAGGTCCAGGAAAGAAATGCAATATTCTTCAGAAAAGAAAAAAAAAAAAAAAAAACTCGTACCGATTTTGTACGAAAATGCCCCCGGGTTCGATTGGTCATGAATTTTGACTTGAATCAAATGTCGGCATGTGTGCATGACAACTTGCAGAAAGTACCTTAACAGGTCCAGGAAAGAAATGCAATATTCTTCAGAAAAGAAAAAAAAAAAAAAAAAAAAAAAAAAAACTCGTACCGATTTTGTACGAAAATGCCCCCGGGTCCGATTGGTCATGAATTTTGACTTGAATCAAATGTCGGCATGTGTGCATGACAACTTGCAGAAAGTACCTTAACAGGTCCAGGAAAGAAATGCAATATTCTTCAGAAAAGAAAAAAAAAAAAAAAAAAAACTCGTACCGATTTTGTACGAAAATGCCCCCGGGTCCGATTGGTCATGAATTTTGACTTGAATCAAATGTCGGCATGTGTGCATGACAACTTGCAGAAAGTACCTTAACAGGTCCAGGAAAAAAATGCAATATTCTTCAGAAAAGAAAAAAAAAATAAAATAAAAACTCGTACTGATTTTGTACGAAAATGCCCCCGGGTCCGATTGGTCGTGAATTTTGACTAGAATCAAATGTCGGCATGTGTGCATGACAACTTGCAGAAAGTACCTTAACAGGTCCAGGAAAGAAATGCAATATTCTTCAGAAAAGAAAAAAAAAAAAAAAAAAACTCGTACCGATTTTGTACGAAAATGCCCCCGGGTCCGATTGGTCATGAATTTTGACTTGAATCAAATGTCGGCATGTGTGCATGACAACTTGCAGAAAGTACCTTAACAGGTCCAGGAAAGAAATGCAATATTCTTCAGAAAAGAAAAAAAAAAAAAAAAAAAAAAACTCGTACCGATTTTGTACGAAAATGCCCCCGGGTCCGATTGGTCATGAATTTTGACTTGAATCAAATGTCGGCATGTGTGCATGACAACTTGCAGAAAGTACCTTAACAGGTCCAGGAAAGAAATGCAATATTCTTCAGAAAAGAAAAAAAAAAAAAAAAAAACTCGTACCGATTTTGTACGAAAATGCCCCCGGGTTCGATTGGTCATGAATTTTGACTTGAATCAAATGTCGGCATGTGTGCATGACAACTTGCAGAAAGTACCTTAACAGGTCCAGGAAAGAAATGCAATATTCTTCAGAAAAGAAAAAAAAAAAAAAAAAAACTCGTACCGATTTTGTACGAAAATGCCCCCGGGTCCGATTGGTCATGAATTTTGACTTGAATCAAATGTCGGCATGTGTGCATGACAACTTGCAGAAAGTACCTTAACAGGTCCAGGAAAAAAATGCAATATTCTTCAGAAAAGAAAAAAAAAATAAAATAAAAACTCGTACTGATTTTGTACGAAAATGCCCCCGGGTCCGATTGGTCGTGAATTTTGACTAGAATCAAATGTCGGCATGTGTGCATGACAACTTGCAGAAAGTACCTTAACAGGTCCAGGAAAGAAATGCAATATTCTTCAGAAAAGAAAAAAAAAAAAAAAAAAACTCGTACCGATTTTGTACGAAAATGCCCCCGGGTCCGATTGGTCATGAATTTTGACTTGAATCAAATGTCGGCATGTGTGCATGACAACTTGCAGAAAGTACCTTAACAGGTCCAGGAAAGAAATGCAATATTCTTCAGAAAAGAAAAAAAAAAAAAAAAAAAAAAAACTCGTACCGATTTTGTACGAAAATGCCCCCGGGTCCGATTGGTCATGAATTTTGACTTGAATCAAATGTCGGCATGTGTGCATGACAACTTGCAGAAAGTACCTTAACAGGTCCAGGAAAGAAATGCAATATTCTTCAGAAAAGAAAAAAAAAAAAAAAAAAACTCGTACCGATTTTGTACGAAAATGCCCCCGGGTTCGATTGGTCATGAATTTTGACTTGAATCAAATGTCGGCATGTGTGCATGACAACTTGCAGAAAGTACCTTAACAGGTCCAGGAAAGAAATGCAATATTCTTCAGAAAAGAAAAAAAAAAAAAAAAAAACTCGTACCGATTTTGTACGAAAATGCCCCCGGGTCCGATTGGTCATGAATTTTGACTTGAATCAAATGTCGGCATGTGTGCATGACAACTTGCAGAAAGTACCTTAACAGGTCCAGGAAAGAAATGCAATATTCTTCAGAAAAGAAAAAAAAAAAAAAAAAAACTCGTACCGATTTTGTACGAAAATGCCCCCGGGTTCGATTGGTCATGAATTTTGACTTGAATCAAATGTCGGCATGTGTGCATGACAACTTGCAGAAAGTACCTTAACAGGTCCAGGAAAGAAATGCAATATTCTTCAGAAAAGAAAAAAAAAAAAAAAAAAACTCGTACCGATTTTGTACGAAAATGCCCCCGGGTTCGATTGGTCATGAATTTTGACTTGAATCAAATGTCGGCATGTGTGCATGACAACTTGCAGAAAGTACCTTAACAGGTCCAGGAAAGAAATGCAATATTCTTCAGAAAAGAAAAAAAAAAAAAAAAAAAAAAAAAAAACTCGTACCGATTTTGTACGAAAATGCCCCCGGGTCCGATTGGTCATGAATTTTGACTTGAATCAAATGTCGGCATGTGTGCATGACAACTTGCAGAAAGTACCTTAACAGGTCCAGGAAAGAAATGCAATATTCTTCAGAAAAGAAAAAAAAAAAAAAAAAAACTCGTACCGATTTTGTACGAAAATGCCCCCGGGTCCGATTGGTCATGAATTTTGACTTGAATCAAATGTCGGCATGTGTGCATGACAACTTGCAGAAAGTACCTTAACAGGTCCAGGAAAAAAATGCAATATTCTTCAGAAAAGAAAAAAAAAATAAAATAAAAACTCGTACTGATTTTGTACGAAAATGCCCCCGGGTCCGATTGGTCGTGAATTTTGACTAGAATCAAATGTCGGCATGTGTGCATGACAACTTGCAGAAAGTACCTTAACAGGTCCAGGAAAGAAATGCAATATTCTTCAGAAAAGAAAAAAAAAAAAAAAAAAACTCGTACCGATTTTGTACGAAAATGCCCCCGGGTCCGATTGGTCATGAATTTTGACTTGAATCAAATGTCGGCATGTGTGCATGACAACTTGCAGAAAGTACCTTAACAGGTCCAGGAAAGAAATGCAATATTCTTCAGAAAAGAAAAAAAAAAAAAAAAAAAAAAACTCGTACCGATTTTGTACGAAAATGCCCCCGGGTCCGATTGGTCATGAATTTTGACTTGAATCAAATGTCGGCATGTGTGCATGACAACTTGCAGAAAGTACCTTAACAGGTCCAGGAAAGAAATGCAATATTCTTCAGAAAAGAAAAAAAAAAAAAAAAAAACTCGTACCGATTTTGTACGAAAATGCCCCCGGGTCCGATTGGTCATGAATTTTGACTTGAATCAAATGTCGGCATGTGTGCATGACAACTTGCAGAAAGTACCTTAACAGGTCCAGGAAAGAAATGCAATATTCTTCAGAAAAGAAAAAAAAAAAAAAAAAACTCGTACCGATTTTGTACGAAAATGCCCCCGGGTCCGATTGGTCATGAATTTTGACTTGAATCAAATGTCGGCATGTGTGCATGACAACTTGCAGAAAGTACCTTAACAGGTCCAGGAAAGAAATGCAATATTCTTCAGAAAAGAAAAAAAAAAAAAAAAAAAAAACTCGTACCGATTTTGTACGAAAATGCCCCCGGGTCCGATTGGTCATGAATTTTGACTTGAATCAAATGTCGGCATGTGTGCATGACAACTTGCAGAAAGTACCTTAACAGGTCCAGGAAAGAAATGCAATATTCTTCAGAAAAGAAAAAAAAAAAAAAAAAAAACTCGTACCGATTTTGTACGAAAATGCCCCCGGGTCCGATTGGTCATGAATTTTGACTTGAATCAAATGTCGGCATGTGTGCATGACAACTTGCAGAAAGTACCTTAACAGGTCCAGGAAAGAAATGCAATATTCTTCAGAAAAGAAAAAAAAAAAAAAAAAAAAAAACTCGTACCGATTTTGTACGAAAATGCCCCCGGGTCCGATTGGTCATGAATTTTGACTTGAATCAAATGTCGGCATGTGTGCATGACAACTTGCAGAAAGTACCTTAACAGGTCCAGGAAAGAAATGCAATATTCTTCAGAAAAGAAAAAAAAAAAAAAAAAAAACTCGTACCGATTTTGTACGAAAATGCCCCCGGGTTCGATTGGTCATGAATTTTGACTTGAATCAAATGTCGGCATGTGTGCATGACAACTTGCAGAAAGTACCTTAACAGGTCCAGGAAAGAAATGCAATATTCTTCAGAAAAGAAAAAAAAAAAAAAAAAAAAACTCGTACCGATTTTGTACGAAAATGCCCCCGGGTCCGATTGGTCATGAATTTTGACTTGAATCAAATGTCGGCATGTGTGCATGACAACTTGCAGAAAGTACCTTAACAGGTCCAGGAAAGAAATGCAATATTCTTCAGAAAAGAAAAAAAAAAAAAAAAAAAAAACTCGTACCGATTTTGTACGAAAATGCCCCCGGGTCCGATTGGTCATGAATTTTGACTTGAATCAAATGTCGGCATGTGTGCATGACAACTTGCAGAAAGTACCTTAACAGGTCCAGGAAAGAAATGCAATATTCTTCAGAAAAGAAAAAAAAAAAAAAAAAAACTCGTACCGATTTTGTACGAAAATGCCCCCGGGTTCGATTGGTCATGAATTTTGACTTGAATCAAATGTCGGCATGTGTGCATGACAACTTGCAGAAAGTACCTTAACAGGTCCAGGAAAGAAATGCAATATTCTTCAGAAAAGAAAAAAAAAAAAAAAAAAACTCGTACCGATTTTGTACGAAAATGCCCCCGGGTCCGATTGGTCATGAATTTTGACTTGAATCAAATGTCGGCATGTGTGCATGACAACTTGCAGAAAGTACCTTAACAGGTCCAGGAAAGAAATGCAATATTCTTCAGAAAAGAAAAAAAAAAAAAAAAAAACTCGTACCGATTTTGTACGAAAATGCCCCCGGGTTCGATTGGTCATGAATTTTGACTTGAATCAAATGTCGGCATGTGTGCATGACAACTTGCAGAAAGTACCTTAACAGGTCCAGGAAAGAAATGCAATATTCTTCAGAAAAGAAAAAAAAAAAAAAAAAACTCGTACCGATTTTGTACGAAAATGCCCCCGGGTTCGATTGGTCATGAATTTTGACTTGAATCAAATGTCGGCATGTGTGCATGACAACTTGCAGAAAGTACCTTAACAGGTCCAGGAAAGAAATGCAATATTCTTCAGAAAAGAAAAAAAAAAAAAAAAAAAAAAAAAAAACTCGTACCGATTTTGTACGAAAATGCCCCCGGGTCCGATTGGTCATGAATTTTGACTTGAATCAAATGTCGGCATGTGTGCATGACAACTTGCAGAAAGTACCTTAACAGGTCCAGGAAAGAAATGCAATATTCTTCAGAAAAGAAAAAAAAAAAAAAAAAAAAAACTCGTACCGATTTTGTACGAAAATGCCCCCGGGTCCGATTGGTCATGAATTTTGACTTGAATCAAATGTCGGCATGTGTGCATGACAACTTGCAGAAAGTACCTTAACAGGTCCAGGAAAGAAATGCAATATTCTTCAGAAAAGAAAAAAAAAAAAAAAAAAAACTCGTACCGATTTTGTACGAAAATGCCCCCGGGTCCGATTGGTCATGAATTTTGACTTGAATCAAATGTCGGCATGTGTGCATGACAACTTGCAGAAAGTACCTTAACAGGTCCAGGAAAGAAATGCAATATTCTTCAGAAAAGAAAAAAAAAAAAAAAAAAAAAAACTCGTACCGATTTTGTACGAAAATGCCCCCGGGTCCGATTGGTCATGAATTTTGACTTGAATCAAATGTCGGCATGTGTGCATGACAACTTGCAGAAAGTACCTTAACAGGTCCAGGAAAGAAATGCAATATTCTTCAGAAAAGAAAAAAAAAAAAAAAAAAACTCGTACCGATTTTGTACGAAAATGCCCCCGGGTTCGATTGGTCATGAATTTTGACTTGAATCAAATGTCGGCATGTGTGCATGACAACTTGCAGAAAGTACCTTAACAGGTCCAGGAAAGAAATGCAATATTCTTCAGAAAAGAAAAAAAAAAAAAAAAAAAAAACTCGTACCGATTTTGTACGAAAATGCCCCCGGGTCCGATTGGTCATGAATTTTGACTTGAATCAAATGTCGGCATGTGTGCATGACAACTTGCAGAAAGTACCTTAACAGGTCCAGGAAAGAAATGCAATATTCTTCAGAAAAGAAAAAAAAAAAAAAAAAAAAAAACTCGTACCGATTTTGTACGAAAATGCCCCCGGGTCCGATTGGTCATGAATTTTGACTTGAATCAAATGTCGGCATGTGTGCATGACAACTTGCAGAAAGTACCTTAACAGGTCCAGGAAAGAAATGCAATATTCTTCAGAAAAGAAAAAAAAAAAAAAAAAAACTCGTACCGATTTTGTACGAAAATGCCCCCGGGTTCGATTGGTCATGAATTTTGACTTGAATCAAATGTCGGCATGTGTGCATGACAACTTGCAGAAAGTACCTTAACAGGTCCAGGAAAGAAATGCAATATTCTTCAGAAAAGAAAAAAAAAAAAAAAAAAACTCGTACCGATTTTGTACGAAAATGCCCCCGGGTCCGATTGGTCATGAATTTTGACTTGAATCAAATGTCGGCATGTGTGCATGACAACTTGCAGAAAGTACCTTAACAGGTCCAGGAAAGAAATGCAATATTCTTCAGAAAAGAAAAAAAAAAAAAAAAAAACTCGTACCGATTTTGTACGAAAATGCCCCCGGGTTCGATTGGTCATGAATTTTGACTTGAATCAAATGTCGGCATGTGTGCATGACAACTTGCAGAAAGTACCTTAACAGGTCCAGGAAAGAAATGCAATATTCTTCAGAAAAGAAAAAAAAAAAAAAAAAACTCGTACCGATTTTGTACGAAAATGCCCCCGGGTTCGATTGGTCATGAATTTTGACTTGAATCAAATGTCGGCATGTGTGCATGACAACTTGCAGAAAGTACCTTAACAGGTCCAGGAAAGAAATGCAATATTCTTCAGAAAAGAAAAAAAAAAAAAAAAAAAAAAAAAAAAACTCGTACCGATTTTGTACGAAAATGCCCCCGGGTCCGATTGGTCATGAATTTTGACTTGAATCAAATGTCGGCATGTGTGCATGACAACTTGCAGAAAGTACCTTAACAGGTCCAGGAAAGAAATGCAATATTCTTCAGAAAAGAAAAAAAAAAAAAAAAAAAACTCGTACCGATTTTGTACGAAAATGCCCCCGGGTCCGATTGGTCATGAATTTTGACTTGAATCAAATGTCGGCATGTGTGCATGACAACTTGCAGAAAGTACCTTAACAGGTCCAGGAAAAAAATGCAATATTCTTCAGAAAAGAAAAAAAAAATAAAATAAAAACTCGTACTGATTTTGTACGAAAATGCCCCCGGGTCCGATTGGTCGTGAATTTTGACTAGAATCAAATGTCGGCATGTGTGCATGACAACTTGCAGAAAGTACCTTAACAGGTCCAGGAAAGAAATGCAATATTCTTCAGAAAAGAAAAAAAAAAAAAAAAAAACTCGTACCGATTTTGTACGAAAATGCCCCCGGGTCCGATTGGTCATGAATTTTGACTTGAATCAAATGTCGGCATGTGTGCATGACAACTTGCAGAAAGTACCTTAACAGGTCCAGGAAAGAAATGCAATATTCTTCAGAAAAGAAAAAAAAAAAAAAAAAAAAAACTCGTACCGATTTTGTACGAAAATGCCCCCGGGTCCGATTGGTCATGAATTTTGACTTGAATCAAATGTCGGCATGTGTGCATGACAACTTGCAGAAAGTACCTTAACAGGTCCAGGAAAGAAATGCAATATTCTTCAGAAAAGAAAAAAAAAAAAAAAAAAAAAAACTCGTACCGATTTTGTACGAAAATGCCCCCGGGTCCGATTGGTCATGAATTTTGACTTGAATCAAATGTCGGCATGTGTGCATGACAACTTGCAGAAAGTACCTTAACAGGTCCAGGAAAGAAATGCAATATTCTTCAGAAAAGAAAAAAAAAAAAAAAAAAACTCGTACCGATTTTGTACGAAAATGCCCCCGGGTTCGATTGGTCATGAATTTTGACTTGAATCAAATGTCGGCATGTGTGCATGACAACTTGCAGAAAGTACCTTAACAGGTCCAGGAAAGAAATGCAATATTCTTCAGAAAAGAAAAAAAAAAAAAAAAAAACTCGTACCGATTTTGTACGAAAATGCCCCCGGGTCCGATTGGTCATGAATTTTGACTTGAATCAAATGTCGGCATGTGTGCATGACAACTTGCAGAAAGTACCTTAACAGGTCCAGGAAAGAAATGCAATATTCTTCAGAAAAGAAAAAAAAAAAAAAAAAAAACTCGTACCGATTTTGTACGAAAATGCCCCCGGGTTCGATTGGTCATGAATTTTGACTTGAATCAAATGTCGGCATGTGTGCATGACAACTTGCAGAAAGTACCTTAACAGGTCCAGGAAAGAAATGCAATATTCTTCAGAAAAGAAAAAAAAAAAAAAAAAAACTCGTACCGATTTTGTACGAAAATGCCCCCGGGTCCGATTGGTCATGAATTTTGACTTGAATCAAATGTCGGCATGTGTGCATGACAACTTGCAGAAAGTACCTTAACAGGTCCAGGAAAGAAATGCAATATTCTTCAGAAAAGAAAAAAAAAAAAAAAAAACTCGTACCGATTTTGTACGAAAATGCCCCCGGGTTCGATTGGTCATGAATTTTGACTTGAATCAAATGTCGGCATGTGTGCATGACAACTTGCAGAAAGTACCTTAACAGGTCCAGGAAAGAAATGCAATATTCTTCAGAAAAGAAAAAAAAAAAAAAAAAAAAAAAAAAAACTCGTACCGATTTTGTACGAAAATGCCCCCGGGTCCGATTGGTCATGAATTTTGACTTGAATCAAATGTCGGCATGTGTGCATGACAACTTGCAGAAAGTACCTTAACAGGTCCAGGAAAGAAATGCAATATTCTTCAGAAAAGAAAAAAAAAAAAAAAAAAACTCGTACCGATTTTGTACGAAAATGCCCCCGGGTCCGATTGGTCATGAATTTTGACTTGAATCAAATGTCGGCATGTGTGCATGACAACTTGCAGAAAGTACCTTAACAGGTCCAGGAAAAAAATGCAATATTCTTCAGAAAAGAAAAAAAAAATAAAATAAAAACTCGTACTGATTTTGTACGAAAATGCCCCCGGGTCCGATTGGTCGTGAATTTTGACTAGAATCAAATGTCGGCATGTGTGCATGACAACTTGCAGAAAGTACCTTAACAGGTCCAGGAAAGAAATGCAATATTCTTCAGAAAAGAAAAAAAAAAAAAAAAAAAACTCGTACCGATTTTGTACGAAAATGCCCCCGGGTCCGATTGGTCATGAATTTTGACTTGAATCAAATGTCGGCATGTGTGCATGACAACTTGCAGAAAGTACCTTAACAGGTCCAGGAAAGAAATGCAATATTCTTCAGAAAAGAAAAAAAAAAAAAAAAAAAAAACTCGTACCGATTTTGTACGAAAATGCCCCCGGGTCCGATTGGTCATGAATTTTGACTTGAATCAAATGTCGGCATGTGTGCATGACAACTTGCAGAAAGTACCTTAACAGGTCCAGGAAAGAAATGCAATATTCTTCAGAAAAGAAAAAAAAAAAAAAAAAAAAAAACTCGTACCGATTTTGTACGAAAATGCCCCCGGGTCCGATTGGTCATGAATTTTGACTTGAATCAAATGTCGGCATGTGTGCATGACAACTTGCAGAAAGTACCTTAACAGGTCCAGGAAAGAAATGCAATATTCTTCAGAAAAGAAAAAAAAAAAAAAAAAAACTCGTACCGATTTTGTACGAAAATGCCCCCGGGTTCGATTGGTCATGAATTTTGACTTGAATCAAATGTCGGCATGTGTGCATGACAACTTGCAGAAAGTACCTTAACAGGTCCAGGAAAGAAATGCAATATTCTTCAGAAAAGAAAAAAAAAAAAAAAAAAACTCGTACCGATTTTGTACGAAAATGCCCCCGGGTCCGATTGGTCATGAATTTTGACTTGAATCAAATGTCGGCATGTGTGCATGACAACTTGCAGAAAGTACCTTAACAGGTCCAGGAAAGAAATGCAATATTCTTCAGAAAAGAAAAAAAAAAAAAAAAAAACTCGTACCGATTTTGTACGAAAATGCCCCCGGGTTCGATTGGTCATGAATTTTGACTTGAATCAAATGTCGGCATGTGTGCATGACAACTTGCAGAAAGTACCTTAACAGGTCCAGGAAAGAAATGCAATATTCTTCAGAAAAGAAAAAAAAAAAAAAAAAACTCGTACCGATTTTGTACGAAAATGCCCCCGGGTTCGATTGGTCATGAATTTTGACTTGAATCAAATGTCGGCATGTGTGCATGACAACTTGCAGAAAGTACCTTAACAGGTCCAGGAAAGAAATGCAATATTCTTCAGAAAAGAAAAAAAAAAAAAAAAAAAAAAAAAAAACTCGTACCGATTTTGTACGAAAATGCCCCCGGGTCCGATTGGTCATGAATTTTGACTTGAATCAAATGTCGGCATGTGTGCATGACAACTTGCAGAAAGTACCTTAACAGGTCCAGGAAAGAAATGCAATATTCTTCAGAAAAGAAAAAAAAAAAAAAAAAAACTCGTACCGATTTTGTACGAAAATGCCCCCGGGTCCGATTGGTCATGAATTTTGACTTGAATCAAATGTCGGCATGTGTGCATGACAACTTGCAGAAAGTACCTTAACAGGTCCAGGAAAAAAATGCAATATTCTTCAGAAAAGAAAAAAAAAATAAAATAAAAACTCGTACTGATTTTGTACGAAAATGCCCCCGGGTCCGATTGGTCGTGAATTTTGACTAGAATCAAATGTCGGCATGTGTGCATGACAACTTGCAGAAAGTACCTTAACAGGTCCAGGAAAGAAATGCAATATTCTTCAGAAAAGAAAAAAAAAAAAAAAAAAACTCGTACCGATTTTGTACGAAAATGCCCCCGGGTCCGATTGGTCATGAATTTTGACTTGAATCAAATGTCGGCATGTGTGCATGACAACTTGCAGAAAGTACCTTAACAGGTCCAGGAAAGAAATGCAATATTCTTCAGAAAAGAAAAAAAAAAAAAAAAAAAAAACTCGTACCGATTTTGTACGAAAATGCCCCCGGGTCCGATTGGTCATGAATTTTGACTTGAATCAAATGTCGGCATGTGTGCATGACAACTTGCAGAAAGTACCTTAACAGGTCCAGGAAAGAAATGCAATATTCTTCAGAAAAGAAAAAAAAAAAAAAAAAAACTCGTACCGATTTTGTACGAAAATGCCCCCGGGTCCGATTGGTCATGAATTTTGACTTGAATCAAATGTCGGCATGTGTGCATGACAACTTGCAGAAAGTACCTTAACAGGTCCAGGAAAGAAATGCAATATTCTTCAGAAAAGAAAAAAAAAAAAAAAAAAAAAAAACTCGTACCGATTTTGTACGAAAATGCCCCCGGGTCCGATTGGTCATGAATTTTGACTTGAATCAAATGTCGGCATGTGTGCATGACAACTTGCAGAAAGTACCTTAACAGGTCCAGGAAAGAAATGCAATATTCTTCAGAAAAGAAAAAAAAAAAAAAAAAAAACTCGTACCGATTTTGTACGAAAATGCCCCCGGGTTCGATTGGTCATGAATTTTGACTTGAATCAAATGTCGGCATGTGTGCATGACAACTTGCAGAAAGTACCTTAACAGGTCCAGGAAAGAAATGCAATATTCTTCAGAAAAGAAAAAAAAAAAAAAAAAACTCGTACCGATTTTGTACGAAAATGCCCCCGGGTTCGATTGGTCATGAATTTTGACTTGAATCAAATGTCGGCATGTGTGCATGACAACTTGCAGAAAGTACCTTAACAGGTCCAGGAAAGAAATGCAATATTCTTCAGAAAAGAAAAAAAAAAAAAAAAAACTCGTACCGATTTTGTACGAAAATGCCCCCGGGTTCGATTGGTCATGAATTTTGACTTGAATCAAATGTCGGCATGTGTGCATGACAACTTGCAGAAAGTACCTTAACAGGTCCAGGAAAGAAATGCAATATTCTTCAGAAAAGAAAAAAAAAAAAAAAAAAAAAAAAAAAAACTCGTACCGATTTTGTACGAAAATGCCCCCGGGTCCGATTGGTCATGAATTTTGACTTGAATCAAATGTCGGCATGTGTGCATGACAACTTGCAGAAAGTACCTTAACAGGTCCAGGAAAGAAATGCAATATTCTTCAGAAAAGAAAAAAAAAAAAAAAAAAAAAACTCGTACCTATTTTGTACGAAAATGCCCCCGGGTCCGATTGGTCATGAATTTTGACTTGAATCAAATGTCGGCATGTGTGCATGACAACTTGCAGAAAGTACCTTAACAGGTCCAGGAAAGAAATGCAATATTCTTCAGAAAAGAAAAAAAAAAAAAAAAAAAACTCGTACCGATTTTGTACGAAAATGCCCCCGGGTCCGATTGGTCATGAATTTTGACTTGAATCAAATGTCGGCATGTGTGCATGACAACTTGCAGAAAGTACCTTAACAGGTCCAGGAAAGAAATGCAATATTCTTCAGAAAAGAAAAAAAAAAAAAAAAAAAAAAACTCGTACCGATTTTGTACGAAAATGCCCCCGGGTCCGATTGGTCATGAATTTTGACTTGAATCAAATGTCGGCATGTGTGCATGACAACTTGCAGAAAGTACCTTAACAGGTCCAGGAAAGAAATGCAATATTCTTCAGAAAAGAAAAAAAAAAAAAAAAAAACTCGTACCGATTTTGTACGAAAATGCCCCCGGGTTCGATTGGTCATGAATTTTGACTTGAATCAAATGTCGGCATGTGTGCATGACAACTTGCAGAAAGTACCTTAACAGGTCCAGGAAAGAAATGCAATATTCTTCAGAAAAGAAAAAAAAAAAAAAAAAAAAAACTCGTACCGATTTTGTACGAAAATGCCCCCGGGTCCGATTGGTCATGAATTTTGACTTGAATCAAATGTCGGCATGTGTGCATGACAACTTGCAGAAAGTACCTTAACAGGTCCAGGAAAGAAATGCAATATTCTTCAGAAAAGAAAAAAAAAAAAAAAAAAAAAAAACTCGTACCGATTTTGTACGAAAATGCCCCCGGGTCCGATTGGTCATGAATTTTGACTTGAATCAAATGTCGGCATGTGTGCATGACAACTTGCAGAAAGTACCTTAACAGGTCCAGGAAAGAAATGCAATATTCTTCAGAAAAGAAAAAAAAAAAAAAAAAAACTCGTACCGATTTTGTACGAAAATGCCCCCGGGTTCGATTGGTCATGAATTTTGACTTGAATCAAATGTCGGCATGTGTGCATGACAACTTGCAGAAAGTACCTTAACAGGTCCAGGAAAGAAATGCAATATTCTTCAGAAAAGAAAAAAAAAAAAAAAAAAACTCGTACCGATTTTGTACGAAAATGCCCCCGGGTCCGATTGGTCATGAATTTTGACTTGAATCAAATGTCGGCATGTGTGCATGACAACTTGCAGAAAGTACCTTAACAGGTCCAGGAAAGAAATGCAATATTCTTCAGAAAAGAAAAAAAAAAAAAAAAAAACTCGTACCGATTTTGTACGAAAATGCCCCCGGGTTCGATTGGTCATGAATTTTGACTTGAATCAAATGTCGGCATGTGTGCATGACAACTTGCAGAAAGTACCTTAACAGGTCCAGGAAAGAAATGCAATATTCTTCAGAAAAGAAAAAAAAAAAAAAAAAACTCGTACCGATTTTGTACGAAAATGCCCCCGGGTTCGATTGGTCATGAATTTTGACTTGAATCAAATGTCGGCATGTGTGCATGACAACTTGCAGAAAGTACCTTAACAGGTCCAGGAAAGAAATGCAATATTCTTCAGAAAAGAAAAAAAAAAAAAAAAAAAAAAAAAAAACTCGTACCGATTTTGTACGAAAATGCCCCCGGGTCCGATTGGTCATGAATTTTGACTTGAATCAAATGTCGGCATGTGTGCATGACAACTTGCAGAAAGTACCTTAACAGGTCCAGGAAAGAAATGCAATATTCTTCAGAAAAGAAAAAAAAAAAAAAAAAAACTCGTACCGATTTTGTACGAAAATGCCCCCGGGTCCGATTGGTCATGAATTTTGACTTGAATCAAATGTCGGCATGTGTGCATGACAACTTGCAGAAAGTACCTTAACAGGTCCAGGAAAAAAATGCAATATTCTTCAGAAAAGAAAAAAAAAATAAAATAAAAACTCGTACTGATTTTGTACGAAAATGCCCCCGGGTCCGATTGGTCGTGAATTTTGACTAGAATCAAATGTCGGCATGTGTGCATGACAACTTGCAGAAAGTACCTTAACAGGTCCAGGAAAGAAATGCAATATTCTTCAGAAAAGAAAAAAAAAAAAAAAAAAACTCGTACCGATTTTGTACGAAAATGCCCCCGGGTCCGATTGGTCATGAATTTTGACTTGAATCAAATGTCGGCATGTGTGCATGACAACTTGCAGAAAGTACCTTAACAGGTCCAGGAAAGAAATGCAATATTCTTCAGAAAAGAAAAAAAAAAAAAAAAAAAAAAACTCGTACCGATTTTGTACGAAAATGCCCCCGGGTCCGATTGGTCATGAATTTTGACTTGAATCAAATGTCGGCATGTGTGCATGACAACTTGCAGAAAGTACCTTAACAGGTCCAGGAAAGAAATGCAATATTCTTCAGAAAAGAAAAAAAAAAAAAAAAAAACTCGTACCGATTTTGTACGAAAATGCCCCCGGGTCCGATTGGTCATGAATTTTGACTTGAATCAAATGTCGGCATGTGTGCATGACAACTTGCAGAAAGTACCTTAACAGGTCCAGGAAAGAAATGCAATATTCTTCAGAAAAGAAAAAAAAAAAAAAAAAAAAAAACTCGTACCGATTTTGTACGAAAATGCCCCCGGGTCCGATTGGTCATGAATTTTGACTTGAATCAAATGTCGGCATGTGTGCATGACAACTTGCAGAAAGTACCTTAACAGGTCCAGGAAAGAAATGCAATATTCTTCAGAAAAGAAAAAAAAAAAAAAAAAAACTCGTACCGATTTTGTACGAAAATGCCCCCGGGTTCGATTGGTCATGAATTTTGACTTGAATCAAATGTCGGCATGTGTGCATGACAACTTGCAGAAAGTACCTTAACAGGTCCAGGAAAGAAATGCAATATTCTTCAGAAAAGAAAAAAAAAAAAAAAAAACTCGTACCGATTTTGTACGAAAATGCCCCCGGGTTCGATTGGTCATGAATTTTGACTTGAATCAAATGTCTGCATGTGTGCATGACAACTTGCAGAAAGTACCTTAACAGGTCCAGGAAAGAAATGCAATATTCTTCAGAAAAGAAAAAAAAAAAAAAAAAAAAAAAAAAAACTCGTACCGATTTTGTACGAAAATGCCCCCGGGTCCGATTGGTCATGAATTTTGACTTGAATCAAATGTCGGCATGTGTGCATGACAACTTGCAGAAAGTACCTTAACAGGTCCAGGAAAGAAATGCAATATTCTTCAGAAAAGAAAAAAAAAAAAAAAAAAACTCGTACCGATTTTGTACGAAAATGCCCCCGGGTCCGATTGGTCATGAATTTTGACTTGAATCAAATGTCGGCATGTGTGCATGACAACTTGCAGAAAGTACCTTAACAGGTCCAGGAAAAAAATGCAATATTCTTCAGAAAAGAAAAAAAAAATAAAATAAAAACTCGTACTGATTTTGTACGAAAATGCCCCCGGGTCCGATTGGTCGTGAATTTTGACTAGAATCAAATGTCGGCATGTGTGCATGACAACTTGCAGAAAGTACCTTAACAGGTCCAGGAAAGAAATGCAATATTCTTCAGAAAAGAAAAAAAAAAAAAAAAAAACTCGTACCGATTTTGTACGAAAATGCCCCCGGGTCCGATTGGTCATGAATTTTGACTTGAATCAAATGTCGGCATGTGTGCATGACAACTTGCAGAAAGTACCTTAACAGGTCCAGGAAAGAAATGCAATATTCTTCAGAAAAGAAAAAAAAAAAAAAAAAAAAAAACTCGTACCGATTTTGTACGAAAATGCCCCCGGGTCCGATTGGTCATGAATTTTGACTTGAATCAAATGTCGGCATGTGTGCATGACAACTTGCAGAAAGTACCTTAACAGGTCCAGGAAAGAAATGCAATATTCTTCAGAAAAGAAAAAAAAAAAAAAAAAAACTCGTACCGATTTTGTACGAAAATGCCCCCGGGTCCGATTGGTCATGAATTTTGACTTGAATCAAATGTCGGCATGTGTGCATGACAACTTGCAGAAAGTACCTTAACAGGTCCAGGAAAGAAATGCAATATTCTTCAGAAAAGAAAAAAAAAAAAAAAAAAAAAAACTCGTACCGATTTTGTACGAAAATGCCCCCGGGTCCGATTGGTCATGAATTTTGACTTGAATCAAATGTCGGCATGTGTGCATGACAACTTGCAGAAAGTACCTTAACAGGTCCAGGAAAGAAATGCAATATTCTTCAGAAAAGAAAAAAAAAAAAAAAAAAACTCGTACCGATTTTGTACGAAAATGCCCCCGGGTTCGATTGGTCATGAATTTTGACTTGAATCAAATGTCGGCATGTGTGCATGACAACTTGCAGAAAGTACCTTAACAGGTCCAGGAAAGAAATGCAATATTCTTCAGAAAAGAAAAAAAAAAAAAAAAAACTCGTACCGATTTTGTACGAAAATGCCCCCGGGTTCGATTGGTCATGAATTTTGACTTGAATCAAATGTCGGCATGTGTGCATGACAACTTGCAGAAAGTACCTTAACAGGTCCAGGAAAGAAATGCAATATTCTTCAGAAAAGAAAAAAAAAAAAAAAAAAAAAAAAAAAACTCGTACCGATTTTGTACGAAAATGCCCCCGGGTCCGATTGGTCATGAATTTTGACTTGAATCAAATGTCGGCATGTGTGCATGACAACTTGCAGAAAGTACCTTAACAGGTCCAGGAAAGAAATGCAATATTCTTCAGAAAAGAAAAAAAAAAAAAAAAAAACTCGTACCGATTTTGTACGAAAATGCCCCCGGGTCCGATTGGTCATGAATTTTGACTTGAATCAAATGTCGGCATGTGTGCATGACAACTTGCAGAAAGTACCTTAACAGGTCCAGGAAAAAAATGCAATATTCTTCAGAAAAGAAAAAAAAAATAAAATAAAAACTCGTACTGATTTTGTACGAAAATGCCCCCGGGTCCGATTGGTCGTGAATTTTGACTAGAATCAAATGTCGGCATGTGTGCATGACAACTTGCAGAAAGTACCTTAACAGGTCCAGGAAAGAAATGCAATATTCTTCAGAAAAGAAAAAAAAAAAAAAAAAAACTCGTACCGATTTTGTACGAAAATGCCCCCGGGTCCGATTGGTCATGAATTTTGACTTGAATCAAATGTCGGCATGTGTGCATGACAACTTGCAGAAAGTACCTTAACAGGTCCAGGAAAGAAATGCAATATTCTTCAGAAAAGAAAAAAAAAAAAAAAAAAAAAAACTCGTACCGATTTTGTACGAAAATGCCCCCGGGTCCGATTGGTCATGAATTTTGACTTGAATCAAATGTCGGCATGTGTGCATGACAACTTGCAGAAAGTACCTTAACAGGTCCAGGAAAGAAATGCAATATTCTTCAGAAAAGAAAAAAAAAAAAAAAAAAACTCGTACCGATTTTGTACGAAAATGCCCCCGGGTCCGATTGGTCATGAATTTTGACTTGAATCAAATGTCGGCATGTGTGCATGACAACTTGCAGAAAGTACCTTAACAGGTCCAGGAAAGAAATGCAATATTCTTCAGAAAAGAAAAAAAAAAAAAAAAAAAAAAACTCGTACCGATTTTGTACGAAAATGCCCCCGGGTCCGATTGGTCATGAATTTTGACTTGAATCAAATGTCGGCATGTGTGCATGACAACTTGCAGAAAGTACCTTAACAGGTCCAGGAAAGAAATGCAATATTCTTCAGAAAAGAAAAAAAAAAAAAAAAAAAACTCGTACCGATTTTGTACGAAAATGCCCCCGGGTCCGATTGGTCATGAATTTTGACTTGAATCAAATGTCGGCATGTGTGCATGACAACTTGCAGAAAGTACCTTAACAGGTCCAGGAAAGAAATGCAATATTCTTCAGAAAAGAAAAAAAAAAAAAAAAACTCGTACCGATTTTGTACGAAAATGCCCCCGGGTCCGATTGGTCATGAATTTTGACTTGAATCAAATGTCGGCATGTGTGCATGACAACTTGCAGAAAGTACCTTAACAGGTCCAGGAAAGAAATGCAATATTCTTCAGAAAAGAAAAAAAAAAAAAAAAAAAAAACTCGTACCGATTTTGTACGACAATGCCCCCGGGTCCGATTGGTCATGAATTTTGACTTGAATCAAATGTCGGCATGTGTGCATGACAACTTGCAGAAAGTACCTTAACAGGTCCAGGAAAGAAATGCAATATTCTTCAGAAAAGAAAAAAAAAAAAAAAAAAAACTCGTACCGATTTTGTACGAAAATGCCCCCGGGTCCGATTGGTCATGAATTTTGACTTGAATCAAATGTCGGCATGTGTGCATGACAACTTGCAGAAAGTACCTTAACAGGTCCAGGAAAGAAATGCAATATTCTTCAGAAAAGAAAAAAAAAAAAAAAAAAAAAAAACTCGTACCGATTTTGTACGAAAATGCCCCCGGGTCCGATTGGTCATGAATTTTGACTTGAATCAAATGTCGGCATGTGTGCATGACAACTTGCAGAAAGTACCTTAACAGGTCCAGGAAAGAAATGCAATATTCTTCAGAAAAGAAAAAAAAAAAAAAAAAAACTCGTACCGATTTTGTACGAAAATGCCCCCGGGTTCGATTGGTCATGAATTTTGACTTGAATCAAATGTCGGCATGTGTGCATGACAACTTGCAGAAAGTACCTTAACAGGTCCAGGAAAGAAATGCAATATTCTTCAGAAAAGAAAAAAAAAAAAAAAAAAACTCGTACCGATTTTGTACGAAAATGCCCCCGGGTCCGATTGGTCATGAATTTTGACTTGAATCAAATGTCGGCATGTGTGCATGACAACTTGCAGAAAGTACCTTAACAGGTCCAGGAAAGAAATGCAATATTCTTCAGAAAAGAAAAAAAAAAAAAAAAAAACTCGTACCGATTTTGTACGAAAATGCCCCCGGGTTCGATTGGTCATGAATTTTGACTTGAATCAAATGTCGGCATGTGTGCATGACAACTTGCAGAAAGTACCTTAACAGGTCCAGGAAAGAAATGCAATATTCTTCAGAAAAGAAAAAAAAAAAAAAAAAAACTCGTACCGATTTTGTACGAAAATGCCCCCGGGTTCGATTGGTCATGAATTTTGACTTGAATCAAATGTCGGCATGTGTGCATGACAACTTGCAGAAAGTACCTTAACAGGTCCAGGAAAGAAATGCAATATTCTTCAGAAAAGAAAAAAAAAAAAAAAAAAAAAAAAAAAAAAAACTCGTACCGATTTTGTACGAAAATGCCCCCGGGTCCGATTGGTCATGAATTTTGACTTGAATCAAATGTCGGCATGTGTGCATGACAACTTGCAGAAAGTACCTTAACAGGTCCAGGAAAGAAATGCAATATTCTTCAGAAAAGAAAAAAAAAAAAAAAAAAAACTCGTACCGATTTTGTACGAAAATGCCCCCGGGTCCGATTGGTCATGAATTTTGACTTGAATCAAATGTCGGCATGTGTGCATGACAACTTGCAGAAAGTACCTTAACAGGTCCAGGAAAAAAATGCAATATTCTTCAGAAAAGAAAAAAAAAATAAAATAAAAACTCGTACTGATTTTGTACGAAAATGCCCCCGGGTCCGATTGGTCGTGAATTTTGACTAGAATCAAATGTCGGCATGTGTGCATGACAACTTGCAGAAAGTACCTTAACAGGTCCAGGAAAGAAATGCAATATTCTTCAGAAAAGAAAAAAAAAAAAAAAAAAAACTCGTACCGATTTTGTACGAAAATGCCCCCGGGTCCGATTGGTCATGAATTTTGACTTGAATCAAATGTCGGCATGTGTGCATGACAACTTGCAGAAAGTACCTTAACAGGTCCAGGAAAGAAATGCAATATTCTTCAGAAAAGAAAAAAAAAAAAAAAAAAACTCGTACCGATTTTGTACGAAAATGCCCCCGGGTTCGATTGGTCATGAATTTTGACTTGAATCAAATGTCGGCATGTGTGCATGACAACTTGCAGAAAGTACCTTAACAGGTCCAGGAAAGAAATGCAATATTCTTCAGAAAAGAAAAAAAAAAAAAAAAAAACTCGTACCGATTTTGTACGAAAATGCCCCCGGGTCCGATTGGTCATGAATTTTGACTTGAATCAAATGTCGGCATGTGTGCATGACAACTTGCAGAAAGTACCTTAACAGGTCCAGGAAAGAAATGCAATATTCTTCAGAAAAGAAAAAAAAAAAAAAAAAAACTCGTACCGATTTTGTACGAAAATGCCCCCGGGTTCGATTGGTCATGAATTTTGACTTGAATCAAATGTCGGCATGTGTGCATGACAACTTGCAGAAAGTACCTTAACAGGTCCAGGAAAGAAATGCAATATTCTTCAGAAAAGAAAAAAAAAAAAAAAAAAACTCGTACCGATTTTGTACGAAAATGCCCCCGGGTTCGATTGGTCATGAATTTTGACTTGAATCAAATGTCGGCATGTGTGCATGACAACTTGCAGAAAGTACCTTAACAGGTCCAGGAAAGAAATGCAATATTCTTCAGAAAAGAAAAAAAAAAAAAAAAAAAAAAAAAAAAAAAACTCGTACCGATTTTGTACGAAAATGCCCCCGGGTCCGATTGGTCATGAATTTTGACTTGAATCAAATGTCGGCATGTGTGCATGACAACTTGCAGAAAGTACCTTAACAGGTCCAGGAAAGAAATGCAATATTCTTCAGAAAAGAAAAAAAAAAAAAAAAAAACTCGTACCGATTTTGTACGAAAATGCCCCCGGGTCCGATTGGTCATGAATTTTGACTTGAATCAAATGTCGGCATGTGTGCATGACAACTTGCAGAAAGTACCTTAACAGGTCCAGGAAAAAAATGCAATATTCTTCAGAAAAGAAAAAAAAAATAAAATAAAAACTCGTACTGATTTTGTACGAAAATGCCCCCGGGTCCGATTGGTCGTGAATTTTGACTAGAATCAAATGTCGGCATGTGTGCATGACAACTTGCAGAAAGTACCTTAACAGGTCCAGGAAAGAAATGCAATATTCTTCAGAAAAGAAAAAAAAAAAAAAAAAAACTCGTACCGATTTTGTACGAAAATGCCCCCGGGTCCGATTGGTCATGAATTTTGACTTGAATCAAATGTCGGCATGTGTGCATGACAACTTGCAGAAAGTACCTTAACAGGTCCAGGAAAGAAATGCAATATTCTTCAGAAAAGAAAAAAAAAAAAAAAAAAACTCGTACCGATTTTGTACGAAAATGCCCCCGGGTTCGATTGGTCATGAATTTTGACTTGAATCAAATGTCGGCATGTGTGCATGACAACTTGCAGAAAGTACCTTAACAGGTCCAGGAAAGAAATGCAATATTCTTCAGAAAAGAAAAAAAAAAAAAAAAAAAAAAAAAAACTCGTACCGATTTTGTACGAAAATGCCCCCGGGTCCGATTGGTCATGAATTTTGACTTGAATCAAATGTCGGCATGTGTGCATGACAACTTGCAGAAAGTACCTTAACAGGTCCAGGAAAGAAATGCAATATTCTTCAGAAAAGAAAAAAAAAAAAAAAAAAACTCGTACCGATTTTGTACGAAAATGCCCCCGGGTCCGATTGGTCATGAATTTTGACTTGAATCAAATGTCGGCATGTGTGCATGACAACTTGCAGAAAGTACCTTAACAGGTCCAGGAAAAAAATGCAATATTCTTCAGAAAAGAAAAAAAAAATAAAATAAAAACTCGTACTGATTTTGTACGAAAATGCCCCCGGGTCCGATTGGTCGTGAATTTTGACTAGAATCAAATGTCGGCATGTGTGCATGACAACTTGCAGAAAGTACCTTAACAGGTCCAGGAAAGAAATGCAATATTCTTCAGAAAAGAAAAAAAAAAAAAAAAAAACTCGTACCGATTTTGTACGAAAATGCCCCCGGGTTCGATTGGTCATGAATTTTGACTTGAATCAAATGTCGGCATGTGTGCATGACAACTTGCAGAAAGTACCTTAACAGGTCCAGGAAAAAAATGCAATATTCTTCAGAAAAGAAAAAAAAAATAAAATAAAAACTCGTACTGATTTTGTACGAAAATGCCCCCGGGTCCGATTGGTCGTGAATTTTGACTAGAATCAAATGTCGGCATGTGTGCATGACAACTTGCAGAAAGTACCTTAACAGGTCCAGGAAAAAAATGCAATATTCTTCAGAAAAGAAAAAAAAAATAAAATAAAAACTCGTACTGATTTTGTACGAAAATGCCCCCGGGTCCGATTGGTCGTGAATTTTGACTAGAATCAAATGTCGGCATGTGTGCATGACAACTTGCAGAAAGTACCTTAACAGGTCCAGGAAAGAAATGCAATATTCTTCAGAAAAGAAAAAAAAAAAAAAAAAAAACTCGTACCGATTTTGTACGAAAATGCCCCCGGGTCCGATTGGTCATGAATTTTGACTTGAATCAAATGTCGGCATGTGTGCATGACAACTTGCAGAAAGTACCTTAACAGGTCCAGGAAAGAAATGCAATATTCTTCAGAAAAGAAAAAAAAAAAAAAAAAAACTCGTACCGATTTTGTACGAAAATGCCCCCGGGTTCGATTGGTCATGAATTTTGACTTGAATCAAATGTCGGCATGTGTGCATGACAACTTGCAGAAAGTACCTTAACAGGTCCAGGAAAGAAATGCAATATTCTTCAGAAAAGAAAAAAAAAAAAAAAAAAAAAAAAAAACTCGTACCGATTTTGTACGAAAATGCCCCCGGGTCCGATTGGTCATGAATTTTGACTTGAATCAAATGTCGGCATGTGTGCATGACAACTTGCAGAAAGTACCTTAACAGGTCCAGGAAAGAAATGCAATATTCTTCAGAAAAGAAAAAAAAAAAAAAAAAAACTCGTACCGATTTTGTACGAAAATGCCCCCGGGTCCGATTGGTCATGAATTTTGACTTGAATCAAATGTCGGCATGTGTGCATGACAACTTGCAGAAAGTACCTTAACAGGTCCAGGAAAAAAATGCAATATTCTTCAGAAAAGAAAAAAAAAATAAAATAAAAACTCGTACTGATTTTGTACGAAAATGCCCCCGGGTCCGATTGGTCGTGAATTTTGACTAGAATCAAATGTCGGCATGTGTGCATGACAACTTGCAGAAAGTACCTTAACAGGTCCAGGAAAGAAATGCAATATTCTTCAGAAAAGAAAAAAAAAAAAAAAAAAACTCGTACCGATTTTGTACGAAAATGCCCCCGGGTCCGATTGGTCATGAATTTTGACTTGAATCAAATGTCGGCATGTGTGCATGACAACTTGCAGAAAGTACCTTAACAGGTCCAGGAAAGAAATGCAATATTCTTCAGAAAAGAAAAAAAAAAAAAAAAAAAAAAAACTCGTACCGATTTTGTACGAAAATGCCCCCGGGTCCGATTGGTCATGAATTTTGACTTGAATCAAATGTCGGCATGTGTGCATGACAACTTGCAGAAAGTACCTTAACAGGTCCAGGAAAGAAATGCAATATTCTTCAGAAAAGAAAAAAAAAAAAAAAAAAACTCGTACCGATTTTGTACGAAAATGCCCCCGGGTTCGATTGGTCATGAATTTTGACTTGAATCAAATGTCGGCATGTGTGCATGACAACTTGCAGAAAGTACCTTAACAGGTCCAGGAAAGAAATGCAATATTCTTCAGAAAAGAAAAAAAAAAAAAAAAAAACTCGTACCGATTTTGTACGAAAATGCCCCCGGGTCCGATTGGTCATGAATTTTGACTTGAATCAAATGTCGGCATGTGTGCATGACAACTTGCAGAAAGTACCTTAACAGGTCCAGGAAAGAAATGCAATATTCTTCAGAAAAGAAAAAAAAAAAAAAAAAAACTCGTACCGATTTTGTACGAAAATGCCCCCGGGTTCGATTGGTCATGAATTTTGACTTGAATCAAATGTCGGCATGTGTGCATGACAACTTGCAGAAAGTACCTTAACAGGTCCAGGAAAGAAATGCAATATTCTTCAGAAAAGAAAAAAAAAAAAAAAAAAACTCGTACCGATTTTGTACGAAAATGCCCCCGGGTTCGATTGGTCATGAATTTTGACTTGAATCAAATGTCGGCATGTGTGCATGACAACTTGCAGAAAGTACCTTAACAGGTCCAGGAAAGAAATGCAATATTCTTCAGAAAAGAAAAAAAAAAAAAAAAAAAAAAAAAAAAAAAACTCGTACCGATTTTGTACGAAAATGCCCCCGGGTCCGATTGGTCATGAATTTTGACTTGAATCAAATGTCGGCATGTGTGCATGACAACTTGCAGAAAGTACCTTAACAGGTCCAGGAAAGAAATGCAATATTCTTCAGAAAAGAAAAAAAAAAAAAAAAAAACTCGTACCGATTTTGTACGAAAATGCCCCCGGGTCCGATTGGTCATGAATTTTGACTTGAATCAAATGTCGGCATGTGTGCATGACAACTTGCAGAAAGTACCTTAACAGGTCCAGGAAAAAAATGCAATATTCTTCAGAAAAGAAAAAAAAAATAAAATAAAAACTCGTACTGATTTTGTACGAAAATGCCCCCGGGTCCGATTGGTCGTGAATTTTGACTAGAATCAAATGTCGGCATGTGTGCATGACAACTTGCAGAAAGTACCTTAACAGGTCCAGGAAAGAAATGCAATATTCTTCAGAAAAGAAAAAAAAAAAAAAAAAAACTCGTACCGATTTTGTACGAAAATGCCCCCGGGTCCGATTGGTCATGAATTTTGACTTGAATCAAATGTCGGCATGTGTGCATGACAACTTGCAGAAAGTACCTTAACAGGTCCAGGAAAGAAATGCAATATTCTTCAGAAAAGAAAAAAAAAAAAAAAAAAACTCGTACCGATTTTGTACGAAAATGCCCCCGGGTTCGATTGGTCATGAATTTTGACTTGAATCAAATGTCGGCATGTGTGCATGACAACTTGCAGAAAGTACCTTAACAGGTCCAGGAAAGAAATGCAATATTCTTCAGAAAAGAAAAAAAAAAAAAAAAAAAAAAAAAAACTCGTACCGATTTTGTACGAAAATGCCCCCGGGTCCGATTGGTCATGAATTTTGACTTGAATCAAATGTCGGCATGTGTGCATGACAACTTGCAGAAAGTACCTTAACAGGTCCAGGAAAGAAATGCAATATTCTTCAGAAAAGAAAAAAAAAAAAAAAAAAACTCGTACCGATTTTGTACGAAAATGCCCCCGGGTCCGATTGGTCATGAATTTTGACTTGAATCAAATGTCGGCATTTGTGCATGACAACTTGCAGAAAGTACCTTAACAGGTCCAGGAAAAAAATGCAATATTCTTCAGAAAAGAAAAAAAAAATAAAATAAAAACTCGTACTGATTTTGTACGAAAATGCCCCCGGGTCCGATTGGTCGTGAATTTTGACTAGAATCAAATGTCGGCATGTGTGCATGACAACTTGCAGAAAGTACCTTAACAGGTCCAGGAAAGAAATGCAATATTCTTCAGAAAAGAAAAAAAAAAAAAAAAAAACTCGTACCGATTTTGTACGAAAATGCCCCCGGGTTCGATTGGTCATGAATTTTGACTTGAATCAAATGTCGGCATGTGTGCATGACAACTTGCAGAAAGTACCTTAACAGGTCCAGGAAAAAAATGCAATATTCTTCAGAAAAGAAAAAAAAAATAAAATAAAAACTCGTACTGATTTTGTACGAAAATGCCCCCGGGTCCGATTGGTCGTGAATTTTGACTAGAATCAAATGTCGGCATGTGTGCATGACAACTTGCAGAAAGTACCTTAACAGGTCCAGGAAAAAAATGCAATATTCTTCAGAAAAGAAAAAAAAAATAAAATAAAAACTCGTACTGATTTTGTACGAAAATGCCCCCGGGTCCGATTGGTCGTGAATTTTGACTAGAATCAAATGTCGGCATGTGTGCATGACAACTTGCAGAAAGTACCTTAACAGGTCCAGGAAAGAAATGCAATATTCTTCAGAAAAGAAAAAAAAAAAAAAAAAAAACTCGTACCGATTTTGTACGAAAATGCCCCCGGGTCCGATTGGTCATGAATTTTGACTTGAATCAAATGTCGGCATGTGTGCATGACAACTTGCAGAAAGTACCTTAACAGGTCCAGGAAAGAAATGCAATATTCTTCAGAAAAGAAAAAAAAAAAAAAAAAAACTCGTACCGATTTTGTACGAAAATGCCCCCGGGTTCGATTGGTCATGAATTTTGACTTGAATCAAATGTCGGCATGTGTGCATGACAACTTGCAGAAAGTACCTTAACAGGTCCAGGAAAGAAATGCAATATTCTTCAGAAAAGAAAAAAAAAAAAAAAAAAAAAAAAAAACTCGTACCGATTTTGTACGAAAATGCCCCCGGGTCCGATTGGTCATGAATTTTGACTTGAATCAAATGTCGGCATGTGTGCATGACAACTTGCAGAAAGTACCTTAACAGGTCCAGGAAAGAAATGCAATATTCTTCAGAAAAGAAAAAAAAAAAAAAAAAAACTCGTACCGATTTTGTACGAAAATGCCCCCGGGTCCGATTGGTCATGAATTTTGACTTGAATCAAATGTCGGCATGTGTGCATGACAACTTGCAGAAAGTACCTTAACAGGTCCAGGAAAAAAATGCAATATTCTTCAGAAAAGAAAAAAAAAATAAAATAAAAACTCGTACTGATTTTGTACGAAAATGCCCCCGGGTCCGATTGGTCGTGAATTTTGACTAGAATCAAATGTCGGCATGTGTGCATGACAACTTGCAGAAAGTACCTTAACAGGTCCAGGAAAGAAATGCAATATTCTTCAGAAAAGAAAAAAAAAAAAAAAAAAACTCGTACCGATTTTGTACGAAAATGCCCCCGGGTCCGATTGGTCATGAATTTTGACTTGAATCAAATGTCGGCATGTGTGCATGACAACTTGCAGAAAGTACCTTAACAGGTCCAGGAAAGAAATGCAATATTCTTCAGAAAAGAAAAAAAAAAAAAAAAAAACTCGTACCGATTTTGTACGAAAATGCCCCCGGGTTCGATTGGTCATGAATTTTGACTTGAATCAAATGTCGGCATGTGTGCATGACAACTTGCAGAAAGTACCTTAACAGGTCCAGGAAAGAAATGCAATATTCTTCAGAAAAGAAAAAAAAAAAAAAAAAAACTCGTACCGATTTTGTACGAAAATGCCCCCGGGTTCGATTGGTCATGAATTTTGACTTGAATCAAATGTCGGCATGTGTGCATGACAACTTGCAGAAAGTACCTTAACAGGTCCAGGAAAGAAATGCAATATTCTTCAGAAAAGAAAAAAAAAAAAAAAAAAAAAAAAAACTCGTACCGATTTTGTACGAAAATGCCCCCGGGTCCGATTGGTCATGAATTTTGACTTGAATCAAATGTCGGCATGTGTGCATGACAACTTGCAGAAAGTACCTTAACAGGTCCAGGAAAGAAATGCAATATTCTTCAGAAAAGAAAAAAAAAAAAAAAAAAACTCGTACCGATTTTGTACGAAAATGCCCCCGGGTCCGATTGGTCATGAATTTTGACTTGAATCAAATGTCGGCATGTGTGCATGACAACTTGCAGAAAGTACCTTAACAGGTCCAGGAAAAAAATGCAATACTCTTCAGAAAAGAAAAAAAAAATAAAATAAAAACTCGTACTGATTTTGTACGAAAATGCCCCCGGGTCCGATTGGTCGTGAATTTTGACTAGAATCAAATGTCGGCATGTGTGCATGACAACTTGCAGAAAGTACCTTAACAGGTCCAGGAAAGAAATGCAATATTCTTCAGAAAAGAAAAAAAAAAAAAAAAAAACTCGTACCGATTTTGTACGAAAATGCCCCCGGGTCCGATTGGTCTTGAATTTTGACTTGAATCAAATGTCGGCATGTGTGCATGACAACTTGCAGAAAGTACCTTAACAGGTCCAGGAAAGAAATGCAATATTCTTCAGAAAAGAAAAAAAAAAAAAAAAAAACTCGTACCGATTTTGTACGAAAATGCCCCCGGGTCCGATTGGTCATGAATTTTGACTTGAATCAAATGTCGGCATGTGTGCATGACAACTTGCAGAAAGTACCTTAACAGGTCCAGGAAAGAAATGCAATATTCTTCAGAAAAGAAAAAAAAAAAAAAAAAAAAAAAACTCGTACCGATTTTGTACGAAAATGCCCCCGGGTCCGATTGGTCATGAATTTTGACTTGAATCAAATGTCGGCATGTGTGCATGACAACTTGCAGAAAGTACCTTAACAGGTCCAGGAAAGAAATGCAATATTCTTCAGAAAAGAAAAAAAAAAAAAAAAAAACTCGTACCGATTTTGTACGAAAATGCCCCCGGGTCCGATTGGTCATGAATTTTGACTTGAATCAAATGTCGGCATGTGTGCATGACAACTTGCAGAAAGTACCTTAACAGGTCCAGGAAAGAAATGCAATATTCTTCAGAAAAGAAAAAAAAAAAAAAAAAAAAAAACTCGTACCGATTTTGTACGAAAATGCCCCCGGGTCCGATTGGTCATGAATTTTGACTTGAATCAAATGTCGGCATGTGTGCATGACAACTTGCAGAAAGTACCTTAACAGGTCCAGGAAAGAAATGCAATATTCTTCAGAAAAGAAAAAAAAAAAAAAAAAAACTCGTACCGATTTTGTACGAAAATGCCCCCGGGTTCGATTGGTCATGAATTTTGACTTGAATCAAATGTCGGCATGTGTGCATGACAACTTGCAGAAAGTACCTTAACAGGTCCAGGAAAGAAATGCAATATTCTTCAGAAAAGAAAAAAAAAAAAAAAAAAAAAAAAAAACTCGTACCGATTTTGTACGAAAATGCCCCCGGGTCCGATTGGTCATGAATTTTGACTTGAATCAAATGTCGGCATGTGTGCATGACAACTTGCAGAAAGTACCTTAACAGGTCCAGGAAAGAAATGCAATATTCTTCAGAAAAGAAAAAAAAAAAAAAAAAAACTCGTACCGATTTTGTACGAAAATGCCCCCGGGTCCGATTGGTCATGAATTTTGACTTGAATCAAATGTCGGCATGTGTGCATGACAACTTGCAGAAAGTACCTTAACAGGTCCAGGAAAAAAATGCAATATTCTTCAGAAAAGAAAAAAAAAATAAAATAAAAACTCGTACTGATTTTGTACGAAAATGCCCCCGGGTCCGATTGGTCGTGAATTTTGACTAGAATCAAATGTCGGCATGTGTGCATGACAACTTGCAGAAAGTACCTTAACAGGTCCAGGAAAGAAATGCAATATTCTTCAGAAAAGAAAAAAAAAAAAAAAAAAACTCGTACCGATTTTGTACGAAAATGCCCCCGGGTCCGATTGGTCATGAATTTTGACTTGAATCAAATGTCGGCATGTGTGCATGACAACTTGCAGAAAGTACCTTAACAGGTCCAGGAAAGAAATGCAATATTCTTCAGAAAAGAAAAAAAAAAAAAAAAAAACTCGTACCGATTTTGTACGAAAATGCCCCCGGGTTCGATTGGTCATGAATTTTGACTTGAATCAAATGTCGGCATGTGTGCATGACAACTTGCAGAAAGTACCTTAACAGGTCCAGGAAAGAAATGCAATATTCTTCAGAAAAGAAAAAAAAAAAAAAAAAAACTCGTACCGATTTTGTACGAAAATGCCCCCGGGTTCGATTGGTCATGAATTTTGACTTGAATCAAATGTCGGCATGTGTGCATGACAACTTGCAGAAAGTACCTTAACAGGTCCAGGAAAGAAATGCAATATTCTTCAGAAAAGAAAAAAAAAAAAAAAAAAAAAAAAAAACTCGTACCGATTTTGTACGAAAATGCCCCCGGGTCCGATTGGTCATGAATTTTGACTTGAATCAAATGTCGGCATGTGTGCATGACAACTTGCAGAAAGTACCTTAACAGGTCCAGGAAAGAAATGCAATATTCTTCAGAAAAGAAAAAAAAAAAAAAAAAAACTCGTACCGATTTTGTACGAAAATGCCCCCGGGTCCGATTGGTCATGAATTTTGACTTGAATCAAATGTCGGCATGTGTGCATGACAACTTGCAGAAAGTACCTTAACAGGTCCAGGAAAAAAATGCAATATTCTTCAGAAAAGAAAAAAAAAATAAAATAAAAACTCGTACTGATTTTGTACGAAAATGCCCCCGGGTCCGATTGGTCGTGAATTTTGACTAGAATCAAATGTCGGCATGTGTGCATGACAACTTGCAGAAAGTACCTTAACAGGTCCAGGAAAGAAATGCAATATTCTTCAGAAAAGAAAAAAAAAAAAAAAAAAACTCGTACCGATTTTGTACGAAAATGCCCCCGGGTCCGATTGGTCTTGAATTTTGACTTGAATCAAATGTCGGCATGTGTGCATGACAACTTGCAGAAAGTACCTTAACAGGTCCAGGAAAGAAATGCAATATTCTTCAGAAAAGAAAAAAAAAAAAAAAAAAACTCGTACCGATTTTGTACGAAAATGCCCCCGGGTCCGATTGGTCATGAATTTTGACTTGAATCAAATGTCGGCATGTGTGCATGACAACTTGCAGAAAGTACCTTAACAGGTCCAGGAAAGAAATGCAATATTCTTCAGAAAAGAAAAAAAAAAAAAAAAAAAAAAACTCGTACCGATTTTGTACGAAAATGCCCCCGGGTCCGATTGGTCATGAATTTTGACTTGAATCAAATGTCGGCATGTGTGCATGACAACTTGCAGAAAGTACCTTAACAGGTCCAGGAAAGAAATGCAATATTCTTCAGAAAAGAAAAAAAAAAAAAAAAAAACTCGTACCGATTTTGTACGAAAATGCCCCCGGGTTCGATTGGTCATGAATTTTGACTTGAATCAAATGTCGGCATGTGTGCATGACAACTTGCAGAAAGTACCTTAACAGGTCCAGGAAAGAAATGCAATATTCTTCAGAAAAGAAAAAAAAAAAAAAAAAAAAAAAAAAACTCGTACCGATTTTGTACGAAAATGCCCCCGGGTCCGATTGGTCATGAATTTTGACTTGAATCAAATGTCGGCATGTGTGCATGACAACTTGCAGAAAGTACCTTAACAGGTCCAGGAAAGAAATGCAATATTCTTCAGAAAAGAAAAAAAAAAAAAAAAAAACTCGTACCGATTTTGTACGAAAATGCCCCCGGGTTCGATTGGTCATGAATTTTGACTTGAATCAAATGTCGGCATGTGTGCATGACAACTTGCAGAAAGTACCTTAACAGGTCCAGGAAAGAAATGCAATATTCTTCAGAAAAGAAAAAAAAAAAAAAAAAAACTCGTACCGATTTTGTACGAAAATGCCCCCGGGTTCGATTGGTCATGAATTTTGACTTGAATCAAATGTCGGCATGTGTGCATGACAACTTGCAGAAAGTACCTTAACAGGTCCAGGAAAGAAATGCAATATTCTTCAGAAAAGAAAAAAAAAAAAAAAAAAAAAAAAAAACTCGTACCGATTTTGTACGAAAATGCCCCCGGGTCCGATTGGTCATGAATTTTGACTTGAATCAAATGTCGGCATGTGTGCATGACAACTTGCAGAAAGTACCTTAACAGGTCCAGGAAAGAAATGCAATATTCTTCAGAAAAGAAAAAAAAAAAAAAAAAAACTCGTACCGATTTTGTACGAAAATGCCCCCGGGTCCGATTGGTCATGAATTTTGACTTGAATCAAATGTCGGCATGTGTGCATGACAACTTGCAGAAAGTACCTTAACAGGTCCAGGAAAAAAATGCAATATTCTTCAGAAAAGAAAAAAAAAATAAAATAAAAACTCGTACTGATTTTGTACGAAAATGCCCCCGGGTCCGATTGGTCGTGAATTTTGACTAGAATCAAATGTCGGCATGTGTGCATGACAACTTGCAGAAAGTACCTTAACAGGTCCAGGAAAGAAATGCAATATTCTTCAGAAAAGAAAAAAAAAAAAAAAAAAACTCGTACCGATTTTGTACGAAAATGCCCCCGGGTCCGATTGGTCTTGAATTTTGACTTGAATCAAATGTCGGCATGTGTGCATGACAACTTGCAGAAAGTACCTTAACAGGTCCAGGAAAGAAATGCAATATTCTTCAGAAAAGAAAAAAAAAAAAAAAAAAACTCGTACCGATTTTGTACGAAAATGCCCCCGGGTCCGATTGGTCATGAATTTTGACTTGAATCAAATGTCGGCATGTGTGCATGACAACTTGCAGAAAGTACCTTAACAGGTCCAGGAAAGAAATGCAATATTCTTCAGAAAAGAAAAAAAAAAAAAAAAAAAAAAACTCGTACCGATTTTGTACGAAAATGCCCCCGGGTCCGATTGGTCATGAATTTTGACTTGAATCAAATGTCGGCATGTGTGCATGACAACTTGCAGAAAGTACCTTAACAGGTCCAGGAAAGAAATGCAATATTCTTCAGAAAAGAAAAAAAAAAAAAAAAAAACTCGTACCGATTTTGTACGAAAATGCCCCCGGGTTCGATTGGTCATGAATTTTGACTTGAATCAAATGTCGGCATGTGTGCATGACAACTTGCAGAAAGTACCTTAACAGGTCCAGGAAAGAAATGCAATATTCTTCAGAAAAGAAAAAAAAAAAAAAAAAAAAAAAAAAACTCGTACCGATTTTGTACGAAAATGCCCCCGGGTCCGATTGGTCATGAATTTTGACTTGAATCAAATGTCGGCATGTGTGCATGACAACTTGCAGAAAGTACCTTAACAGGTCCAGGAAAGAAATGCAATATTCTTCAGAAAAGAAAAAAAAAAAAAAAAAAACTCGTACCGATTTTGTACGAAAATGCCCCCGGGTCCGATTGGTCATGAATTTTGACTTGAATCAAATGTCGGCATGTGTGCATGACAACTTGCAGAAAGTACCTTAACAGGTCCAGGAAAAAAATGCAATATTCTTCAGAAAAGAAAAAAAAAATAAAATAAAAACTCGTACTGATTTTGTACGAAAATGCCCCCGGGTCCGATTGGTCGTGAATTTTGACTAGAATCAAATGTCGGCATGTGTGCATGACAACTTGCAGAAAGTACCTTAACAGGTCCAGGAAAGAAATGCAATATTCTTCAGAAAAGAAAAAAAAAAAAAAAAAAACTCGTACCGATTTTGTACGAAAATGCCCCCGGGTCCGATTGGTCATGAATTTTGACTTGAATCAAATGTCGGCATGTGTGCATGACAACTTGCAGAAAGTACCTTAACAGGTCCAGGAAAGAAATGCAATATTCTTCAGAAAAGAAAAAAAAAAAAAAAAAAACTCGTACCGATTTTGTACGAAAATGCCCCCGGGTTCGATTGGTCATGAATTTTGACTTGAATCAAATGTCGGCATGTGTGCATGACAACTTGCAGAAAGTACCTTAACAGGTCCAGGAAAGAAATGCAATATTCTTCAGAAAAGAAAAAAAAAAAAAAAAAAACTCGTACCGATTTTGTACGAAAATGCCCCCGGGTTCGATTGGTCATGAATTTTGACTTGAATCAAATGTCGGCATGTGTGCATGACAACTTGCAGAAAGTACCTTAACAGGTCCAGGAAAGAAATGCAATATTCTTCAGAAAAGAAAAAAAAAAAAAAAAAAAAAAAAAAACTCGTACCGATTTTGTACGAAAATGCCCCCGGGTCCGATTGGTCATGAATTTTGACTTGAATCAAATGTCGGCATGTGTGCATGACAACTTGCAGAAAGTACCTTAACAGGTCCAGGAAAGAAATGCAATATTCTTCAGAAAAGAAAAAAAAAAAAAAAAAAACTCGTACCGATTTTGTACGAAAATGCCCCCGGGTCCGATTGGTCATGAATTTTGACTTGAATCAAATGTCGGCATGTGTGCATGACAACTTGCAGAAAGTACCTTAACAGGTCCAGGAAAAAAATGCAATATTCTTCAGAAAAGAAAAAAAAAATAAAATAAAAACTCGTACTGATTTTGTACGAAAATGCCCCCGGGTCCGATTGGTCGTGAATTTTGACTAGAATCAAATGTCGGCATGTGTGCATGACAACTTGCAGAAAGTACCTTAACAGGTCCAGGAAAGAAATGCAATATTCTTCAGAAAAGAAAAAAAAAAAAAAAAAAACTCGTACCGATTTTGTACGAAAATGCCCCCGGGTCCGATTGGTCTTGAATTTTGACTTGAATCAAATGTCGGCATGTGTGCATGACAACTTGCAGAAAGTACCTTAACAGGTCCAGGAAAGAAATGCAATATTCTTCAGAAAAGAAAAAAAAAAAAAAAAAAACTCGTACCGATTTTGTACGAAAATGCCCCCGGGTCCGATTGGTCATGAATTTTGACTTGAATCAAATGTCGGCATGTGTGCATGACAACTTGCAGAAAGTACCTTAACAGGTCCAGGAAAGAAATGCAATATTCTTCAGAAAAGAAAAAAAAAAAAAAAAAAAAAAACTCGTACCGATTTTGTACGAAAATGCCCCCGGGTCCGATTGGTCATGAATTTTGACTTGAATCAAATGTCGGCATGTGTGCATGACAACTTGCAGAAAGTACCTTAACAGGTCCAGGAAAGAAATGCAATATTCTTCAGAAAAGAAAAAAAAAAAAAAAAAAACTCGTACCGATTTTGTACGAAAATGCCCCCGGGTCCGATTGGTCATGAATTTTGACTTGAATCAAATGTCGGCATGTGTGCATGACAACTTGCAGAAAGTACCTTAACAGGTCCAGGAAAGAAATGCAATATTCTTCAGAAAAGAAAAAAAAAAAAAAAAAAAAAACTCGTACCGATTTTGTACGAAAATGCCCCCGGGTCCGATTGGTCATGAATTTTGACTTGAATCAAATGTCGGCATGTGTGCATGACAACTTGCAGAAAGTACCTTAACAGGTCCAGGAAAGAAATGCAATATTCTTCAGAAAAGAAAAAAAAAAAAAAAAAAACTCGTACCGATTTTGTACGAAAATGCCCCCGGGTCCGATTGGTCATGAATTTTGACTTGAATCAAATGTCGGCATGTGTGCATGACAACTTGCAGAAAGTACCTTAACAGGTCCAGGAAAGAAATGCAATATTCTTCAGAAAAGAAAAAAAAAAAAAAAAAAACTCGTACCGATTTTGTACGAAAATGCCCCCGGGTCCGATTGGTCATGAATTTTGACTTGAATCAAATGTCGGCATGTGTGCATGACAACTTGCAGAAAGTACCTTAACAGGTCCAGGAAAAAAATGCAATATTCTTCAGAAAAGAAAAAAAAAATAAAATAAAAACTCGTACTGATTTTGTACGAAAATGCCCCCGGGTCCGATTGGTCGTGAATTTTGACTAGAATCAAATGTCGGCATGTGTGCATGACAACTTGCAGAAAGTACCTTAACAGGTCCAGGAAAGAAATGCAATATTCTTCAGAAAAGAAAAAAAAAAAAAAAAAAACTCGTACCGATTTTGTACGAAAATGCCCCCGGGTCCGATTGGTCTTGAATTTTGACTTGAATCAAATGTCGGCATGTGTGCATGACAACTTGCAGAAAGTACCTTAACAGGTCCAGGAAAGAAATGCAATATTCTTCAGAAAAGAAAAAAAAAAAAAAAAAAACTCGTACCGATTTTGTACGAAAATGCCCCCGGGTCCGATTGGTCATGAATTTTGACTTGAATCAAATGTCGGCATGTGTGCATGACAACTTGCAGAAAGTACCTTAACAGGTCCAGGAAAGAAATGCAATATTCTTCAGAAAAGAAAAAAAAAAAAAAAAAAAAAAACTCGTACCGATTTTGTACGAAAATGCCCCCGGGTCCGATTGGTCATGAATTTTGACTTGAATCAAATGTCGGCATGTGTGCATGACAACTTGCAGAAAGTACCTTAACAGGTCCAGGAAAGAAATGCAATATTCTTCAGAAAAGAAAAAAAAAAAAAAAAAAACTCGTACCGATTTTGTACGAAAATGCCCCCGGGTCCGATTGGTCATGAATTTTGACTTGAATCAAATGTCGGCATGTGTGCATGACAACTTGCAGAAAGTACCTTAACAGGTCCAGGAAAGAAATGCAATATTCTTCAGAAAAGAAAAAAAAAAAAAAAAAAAAAAACTCGTACCGATTTTGTACGAAAATGCCCCCGGGTCCGATTGGTCATGAATTTTGACTTGAATCAAATGTCGGCATGTGTGCATGACAACTTGCAGAAAGTACCTTAACAGGTCCAGGAAAGAAATGCAATATTCTTCAGAAAAGAAAAAAAAAAAAAAAAAAACTCGTACCGATTTTGTACGAAAATGCCCCCGGGTCCGATTGGTCATGAATTTTGACTTGAATCAAATGTCGGCATGTGTGCATGACAACTTGCAGAAAGTACCTTAACAGGTCCAGGAAAGAAATGCAATATTCTTCAGAAAAGAAAAAAAAAAAAAAAAACTCGTACCGATTTTGTACGAAAATGCCCCCGGGTCCGATTGGTCATGAATTTTGACTTGAATCAAATGTCGGCATGTGTGCATGACAACTTGCAGAAAGTACCTTAACAGGTCCAGGAAAGAAATGCAATATTCTTCAGAAAAGAAAAAAAAAAAAAAAAAAAAAACTCGTACCGATTTTGTACGAAAATGCCCCCGGGTCCGATTGGTCATGAATTTTGACTTGAATCAAATGTCGGCATGTGTGCATGACAACTTGCAGAAAGTACCTTAACAGGTCCAGGAAAGAAATGCAATATTCTTCAGAAAAGAAAAAAAAAAAAAAAAAAAACTCGTACCGATTTTGTACGAAAATGCCCCCGGGTCCGATTGGTCATGAATTTTGACTTGAATCAAATGTCGGCATGTGTGCATGACAACTTGCAGAAAGTACCTTCACAGGTCCAGGAAAGAAATGCAATATTCTTCAGAAAAGAAAAAAAAAAAAAAAAAAAAAAACTCGTACCGATTTTGTACGAAAATGCCCCTGGGTCCGATTGGTCATGAATTTTGACTTGAATCAAATGTCGGCATGTGTGCATGACAACTTGCAGAAAGTACCTTAACAGGTCCAGGAAAGAAATGCAATATTCTTCAGAAAAGAAAAAAAAAAAAAAAAAAACTCGTACCGATTTTGTACGAAAATGCCCCCGGGTTCGATTGGTCATGAATTTTGACTTGAATCAAATGTCGGCATGTGTGCATGACAACTTGCAGAAAGTACCTTAACAGGTCCAGGAAAGAAATGCAATATTCTTCAGAAAAGAAAAAAAAAAAAAAAAAAACTCGTACCGATTTTGTACGAAAATGCCCCCGGGTCCGATTGGTCATGAATTTTGACTTGAATCAAATGTCGGCATGTGTGCATGACAACTTGCAGAAAGTACCTTAACAGGTCCAGGAAAGAAATGCAATATTCTTCAGAAAAGAAAAAAAAAAAAAAAAAAACTCGTACCGATTTTGTACGAAAATGCCCCCGGGTCCGATTGGTCATGAATTTTGACTTGAATCAAATGTCGGCATGTGTGCATGACAACTTGCAGAAAGTACCTTAACAGGTCCAGGAAAGAAATGCAATATTCTTCAGAAAAGAAAAAAAAAAAAAAAAAAAAAACTCGTACCGATTTTGTACGAAAATGCCCCCGGGTCCGATTGGTCATGAATTTTGACTTGAATCAAATGTCGGCATGTGTGCATGACAACTTGCAGAAAGTACCTTAACAGGTCCAGGAAAGAAATGCAATATTCTTCAGAAAAGAAAAAAAAAAAAAAAAAAACTCGTACCGATTTTGTACGAAAATGCCCCCGGGTCCGATTGGTCATGAATTTTGACTTGAATCAAATGTCGGCATGTGTGCATGACAACTTGCAGAAAGTACCTTAACAGGTCCAGGAAAGAAATGCAATATTCTTCAGAAAAGAAAAAAAAAAAAAAAAAAAAAACTCGTACCGATTTTGTACGAAAATGCCCCCGGGTCCGATTGGTCATGAATTTTGACTTGAATCAAATGTCGGCATGTGTGCATGACAACTTGCAGAAAGTACCTTAACAGGTCCAGGAAAGAAATGCAATATTCTTCAGAAAAGAAAAAAAAAAAAAAAAAAACTCGTACCGATTTTGTACGAAAATGCCCCCGGGTCCGATTGGTCATGAATTTTGACTTGAATCAAATGTCGGCATGTGTGCATGACAACTTGCAGAAAGTACCTTAACAGGTCCAGGAAAGAAATGCAATATTCTTCAGAAAAGAAAAAAAAAAAAAAAAACTCGTACCGATTTTGTACGAAAATGCCCCCGGGTCCGATTGGTCATGAATTTTGACTTGAATCAAATGTCGGCATGTGTGCATGACAACTTGCAGAAAGTACCTTAACAGGTCCAGGAAAGAAATGCAATATTCTTCAGAAAAGAAAAAAAAAAAAAAAAAAAAAACTCGTACCGATTTTGTACGAAAATGCCCCCGGGTCCGATTGGTCATGAATTTTGACTTGAATCAAATGTCGGCATGTGTGCATGACAACTTGCAGAAAGTACCTTAACAGGTCCAGGAAAGAAATGCAATATTCTTCAGAAAAGAAAAAAAAAAAAAAAAAAAACTCGTACCGATTTTGTACGAAAATGCCCCCGGGTCCGATTGGTCATGAATTTTGACTTGAATCAAATGTCGGCATGTGTGCATGACAACTTGCAGAAAGTACCTTCACAGGTCCAGGAAAGAAATGCAATATTCTTCAGAAAAGAAAAAAAAAAAAAAAAAAAAAAACTCGTACCGATTTTGTACGAAAATGCCCCTGGGTCCGATTGGTCATGAATTTTGACTTGAATCAAATGTCGGCATGTGTGCATGACAACTTGCAGAAAGTACCTTAACAGGTCCAGGAAAGAAATGCAATATTCTTCAGAAAAGAAAAAAAAAAAAAAAAAAACTCGTACCGATTTTGTACGAAAATGCCCCCGGGTTCGATTGGTCATGAATTTTGACTTGAATCAAATGTCGGCATGTGTGCATGACAACTTGCAGAAAGTACCTTAACAGGTCCAGGAAAGAAATGCAATATTCTTCAGAAAAGAAAAAAAAAAAAAAAAAAACTCGTACCGATTTTGTACGAAAATGCCCCCGGGTCCGATTGGTCATGAATTTTGACTTGAATCAAATGTCGGCATGTGTGCATGACAACTTGCAGAAAGTACCTTAACAGGTCCAGGAAAGAAATGCAATATTCTTCAGAAAAGAAAAAAAAAAAAAAAAAAAAAACTCGTACCGATTTTGTACGAAAATGCCCCCGGGTCCGATTGGTCATGAATTTTGACTTGAATCAAATGTCGGCATGTGTGCATGACAACTTGCAGAAAGTACCTTAACAGGTCCAGGAAAGAAATGCAATATTCTTCAGAAAAGAAAAAAAAAAAAAAAAAAACTCGTACCGATTTTGTACGAAAATGCCCCCGGGTCCGATTGGTCATGAATTTTGACTTGAATCAAATGTCGGCATGTGTGCATGACAACTTGCAGAAAGTACCTTAACAGGTCCAGGAAAGAAATGCAATATTCTTCAGAAAAGAAAAAAAAAAAAAAAAACTCGTACCGATTTTGTACGAAAATGCCCCCGGGTCCGATTGGTCATGAATTTTGACTTGAATCAAATGTCGGCATGTGTGCATGACAACTTGCAGAAAGTACCTTAACAGGTCCAGGAAAGAAATGCAATATTCTTCAGAAAAGAAAAAAAAAAAAAAAAAAAAAACTCGTACCGATTTTGTACGAAAATGCCCCCGGGTCCGATTGGTCATGAATTTTGACTTGAATCAAATGTCGGCATGTGTGCATGACAACTTGCAGAAAGTACCTTAACAGGTCCAGGAAAGAAATGCAATATTCTTCAGAAAAGAAAAAAAAAAAAAAAAAAAACTCGTACCGATTTTGTACGAAAATGCCCCCGGGTCCGATTGGTCATGAATTTTGACTTGAATCAAATGTCGGCATGTGTGCATGACAACTTGCAGAAAGTACCTTCACAGGTCCAGGAAAGAAATGCAATATTCTTCAGAAAAGAAAAAAAAAAAAAAAAAAAAAAACTCGTACCGATTTTGTACGAAAATGCCCCTGGGTCCGATTGGTCATGAATTTTGACTTGAATCAAATGTCGGCATGTGTGCATGACAACTTGCAGAAAGTACCTTAACAGGTCCAGGAAAGAAATGCAATATTCTTCAGAAAAGAAAAAAAAAAAAAAAAAAACTCGTACCGATTTTGTACGAAAATGCCCCCGGGTTCGATTGGTCATGAATTTTGACTTGAATCAAATGTCGGCATGTGTGCATGACAACTTGCAGAAAGTACCTTAACAGGTCCAGGAAAGAAATGCAATATTCTTCAGAAAAGAAAAAAAAAAAAAAAAAAACTCGTACCGATTTTGTACGAAAATGCCCCCGGGTCCGATTGGTCATGAATTTTGACTTGAATCAAATGTCGGCATGTGTGCATGACAACTTGCAGAAAGTACCTTAACAGGTCCAGGAAAGAAATGCAATATTCTTCAGAAAAGAAAAAAAAAAAAAAAAAAACTCGTACCGATTTTGTACGAAAATGCCCCCGGGTCCGATTGGTCATGAATTTTGACTTGAATCAAATGTCGGCATGTGTGCATGACAACTTGCAGAAAGTACCTTAACAGGTCCAGGAAAGAAATGCAATATTCTTCAGAAAAGAAAAAAAAAAAAAAAAAAAAAACTCGTACCGATTTTGTACGAAAATGCCCCCGGGTCCGATTGGTCATGAATTTTGACTTGAATCAAATGTCGGCATGTGTGCATGACAACTTGCAGAAAGTACCTTAACAGGTCCAGGAAAGAAATGCAATATTCTTCAGAAAAGAAAAAAAAAAAAAAAAAAACTCGTACCGATTTTGTACGAAAATGCCCCCGGGTCCGATTGGTCATGAATTTTGACTTGAATCAAATGTCGGCATGTGTGCATGACAACTTGCAGAAAGTACCTTAACAGGTCCAGGAAAGAAATGCAATATTCTTCAGAAAAGAAAAAAAAAAAAAAAAAAAACTCGTACCGATTTTGTACGAAAATGCCCCCGGGTCCGATTGGTCATGAATTTTGACTTGAATCAAATGTCGGCATGTGTGCATGACAACTTGCAGAAAGTACCTTCACAGGTCCAGGAAAGAAATGCAATATTCTTCAGAAAAGAAAAAAAAAAAAAAAAAAAAAAACTCGTACCGATTTTGTACGAAAATGCCCCTGGGTCCGATTGGTCATGAATTTTGACTTGAATCAAATGTCGGCATGTGTGCATGACAACTTGCAGAAAGTACCTTAACAGGTCCAGGAAAGAAATGCAATATTCTTCAGAAAAGAAAAAAAAAAAAAAAAAAACTCGTACCGATTTTGTACGAAAATGCCCCCGGGTTCGATTGGTCATGAATTTTGACTTGAATCAAATGTCGGCATGTGTGCATGACAACTTGCAGAAAGTACCTTAACAGGTCCAGGAAAGAAATGCAATATTCTTCAGAAAAGAAAAAAAAAAAAAAAAAAACTCGTACCGATTTTGTACGAAAATGCCCCCGGGTCCGATTGGTCATGAATTTTGACTTGAATCAAATGTCGGCATGTGTGCATGACAACTTGCAGAAAGTACCTTAACAGGTCCAGGAAAGAAATGCAATATTCTTCAGAAAAGAAAAAAAAAAAAAAAAAAACTCGTACCGATTTTGTACGAAAATGCCCCCGGGTCCGATTGGTCATGAATTTTGACTTGAATCAAATGTCGGCATGTGTGCATGACAACTTGCAGAAAGTACCTTAACAGGTCCAGGAAAGAAATGCAATATTCTTCAGAAAAGAAAAAAAAAAAAAAAAAAAAAACTCGTACCGATTTTGTACGAAAATGCCCCCGGGTCCGATTGGTCATGAATTTTGACTTGAATCAAATGTCGGCATGTGTGCATGACAACTTGCAGAAAGTACCTTAACAGGTCCAGGAAAGAAATGCAATATTCTTCAGAAAAGAAAAAAAAAAAAAAAAAAACTCGTACCGATTTTGTACGAAAATGCCCCCGGGTCCGATTGGTCATGAATTTTGACTTGAATCAAATGTCGGCATGTGTGCATGACAACTTGCAGAAAGTACCTTAACAGGTCCAGGAAAGAAATGCAATATTCTTCAGAAAAGAAAAAAAAAAAAAAAAACTCGTACCGATTTTGTACGAAAATGCCCCCGGGTCCGATTGGTCATGAATTTTGACTTGAATCAAATGTCGGCATGTGTGCATGACAACTTGCAGAAAGTACCTTAACAGGTCCAGGAAAGAAATGCAATATTCTTCAGAAAAGAAAAAAAAAAAAAAAAAAAAAACTCGTACCGATTTTGTACGAAAATGCCCCCGGGTCCGATTGGTCATGAATTTTGACTTGAATCAAATGTCGGCATGTGTGCATGACAACTTGCAGAAAGTACCTTAACAGGTCCAGGAAAGAAATGCAATATTCTTCAGAAAAGAAAAAAAAAAAAAAAAAAAACTCGTACCGATTTTGTACGAAAATGCCCCCGGGTCCGATTGGTCATGAATTTTGACTTGAATCAAATGTCGGCATGTGTGCATGACAACTTGCAGAAAGTACCTTCACAGGTCCAGGAAAGAAATGCAATATTCTTCAGAAAAGAAAAAAAAAAAAAAAAAAAAAAACTCGTACCGATTTTGTACGAAAATGCCCCCGGGTCCGATTGGTCATGAATTTTGACTTGAATCAAATGTCGGCATGTGTGCATGACAACTTGCAGAAAGTACCTTAACAGGTCCAGGAAAGAAATGCAATATTCTTCAGAAAAGAAAAAAAAAAAAAAAAAAACTCGTACCGATTTTGTACGAAAATGCCCCCGGGTTCGATTGGTCATGAATTTTGACTTGAATCAAATGTCGGCATGTGTGCATGACAACTTGCAGAAAGTACCTTAACAGGTCCAGGAAAGAAATGCAATATTCTTCAGAAAAGAAAAAAAAAAAAAAAAAAACTCGTACCGATTTTGTACGAAAATGCCCCCGGGTCCGATTGGTCATGAATTTTGACTTGAATCAAATGTCGGCATGTGTGCATGACAACTTGCAGAAAGTACCTTAACAGGTCCAGGAAAGAAATGCAATATTCTTCAGAAAAGAAAAAAAAAAAAAAAAAAACTCGTACCGATTTTGTACGAAAATGCCCCCGGGTTCGATTGGTCATGAATTTTGACTTGAATCAAATGTCGGCATGTGTGCATGACAACTTGCAGAAAGTACCTTAACAGGTCTAGGAAAGAAATGCAATATTCTTCAGAAAAGAAAAAAAAAAAAAAAAAAACTCGTACCGATTTTGTACGAAAATGCCCCCGGGTTCGATTGGTCATGAATTTTGACTTGAATCAAATGTCGGCATGTGTGCATGACAACTTGCAGAAAGTACCTTAACAGGTCCAGGAAAGAAATGCAATATTCTTCAGAAAAGAAAAAAAAAAAAAAAAAAAAAACTCGTACCGATTTTGTACGAAAATGCCCCCGGGTTCGATTGGTCATGAATTTTGACTTGAATCAAATGTCGGCATGTGTGCATGACAACTTGCAGAAAGTACCTTAACAGGTCCAGGAAAGAAATGCAATATTCTTCAGAAAAGAAAAAAAAAAAAAAAAAAACTCGTACCGATTTTGTACGAAAATGCCCCCGGGTTCGATTGGTCATGAATTTTGACTTGAATCAAATGTCGGCATGTGTGCATGACAACTTGCAGAAAGTACCTTAACAGGTCCAGGAAAGAAATGCAATATTCTTCAGAAAAGAAAAAAAAAAAAAAAAAAACTCGTACCGATTTTGTACGAAAATGCCCCCGGGTTCGATTGGTCATGAATTTTGACTTGAATCAAATGTCGGCATGTGTGCATGACAACTTGCAGAAAGTACCTTAACAGGTCCAGGAAAGAAATGCAATATTCTTCAGAAAAGAAAAAAAAAAAAAAAAAAAAAAAAAAAAAACTCGTACCGATTTTGTACGAAAATGCCCCCGGGTCCGATTGGTCATGAATTTTGACTTGAATCAAATGTCGGCATGTGTGCATGACAACTTGCAGAAAGTACCTTAACAGGTCCAGGAAAGAAATGCAATATTCTTCAGAAAAGAAAAAAAAAAAAAAAAAAAACTCGTACCGATTTTGTACGAAAATGCCCCCGGGTCCGATTGGTCATGAATTTTGACTTGAATCAAATGTCGGCATGTGTGCATGACAACTTGCAGAAAGTACCTTAACAGGTCCAGGAAAAAAATGCAATATTCTTCAGAAAAGAAAAAAAAAATAAAATAAAAACTCGTACTGATTTTGTACGAAAATGCCCCCGGGTCCGATTGGTCGTGAATTTTGACTAGAATCAAATGTCGGCATGTGTGCATGACAACTTGCAGAAAGTACCTTAACAGGTCCAGGAAAGAAATGCAATATTCTTCAGAAAAGAAAAAAAAAAAAAAAAAAACTCGTACCGATTTTGTACGAAAATGCCCCCGGGTCCGATTGGTCTTGAATTTTGACTTGAATCAAATGTCGGCATGTGTGCATGACAACTTGCAGAAAGTACCTTAACAGGTCCAGGAAAGAAATGCAATATTCTTCAGAAAAGAAAAAAAAAAAAAAAAAAACTCGTACCGATTTTGTACGAAAATGCCCCCGGGTCCGATTGGTCATGAATTTTGACTTGAATCAAATGTCGGCATGTGTGCATGACAACTTGCAGAAAGTACCTTAACAGGTCCAGGAAAGAAATGCAATATTCTTCAGAAAAGAAAAAAAAAAAAAAAAAAAAAAACTCGTACCGATTTTGTACGAAAATGCCCCCGGGTCCGATTGGTCATGAATTTTGACTTGAATCAAATGTCGGCATGTGTGCATGACAACTTGCAGAAAGTACCTTAACAGGTCCAGGAAAGAAATGCAATATTCTTCAGAAAAGAAAAAAAAAAAAAAAAAAACTCGTACCGATTTTGTACGAAAATGCCCCCGGGTCCGATTGGTCATGAATTTTGACTTGAATCAAATGTCGGCATGTGTGCATGACAACTTGCAGAAAGTACCTTAACAGGTCCAGGAAAGAAATGCAATATTCTTCAGAAAAGAAAAAAAAAAAAAAAAAAAAAACTCGTACCGATTTTGTACGAAAATGCCCCCGGGTCCGATTGGTCATGAATTTTGACTTGAATCAAATGTCGGCATGTGTGCATGACAACTTGCAGAAAGTACCTTAACAGGTCCAGGAAAGAAATGCAATATTCTTCAGAAAAGAAAAAAAAAAAAAAAAAAACTCGTACCGATTTTGTACGAAAATGCCCCCGGGTCCGATTGGTCATGAATTTTGACTTGAATCAAATGTCGGCATGTGTGCATGACAACTTGCAGAAAGTACCTTAACAGGTCCAGGAAAGAAATGCAATATTCTTCAGAAAAGAAAAAAAAAAAAAAAAACTCGTACCGATTTTGTACGAAAATGCCCCCGGGTCCGATTGGTCATGAATTTTGACTTGAATCAAATGTCGGCATGTGTGCATGACAACTTGCAGAAAGTACCTTAACAGGTCCAGGAAAGAAATGCAATATTCTTCAGAAAAGAAAAAAAAAAAAAAAAAAAAAACTCGTACCGATTTTGTACGAAAATGCCCCCGGGTCCGATTGGTCATGAATTTTGACTTGAATCAAATGTCGGCATGTGTGCATGACAACTTGCAGAAAGTACCTTAACAGGTCCAGGAAAGAAATGCAATATTCTTCAGAAAAGAAAAAAAAAAAAAAAAAAAACTCGTACCGATTTTGTACGAAAATGCCCCCGGGTCCGATTGGTCATGAATTTTGACTTGAATCAAATGTCGGCATGTGTGCATGACAACTTGCAGAAAGTACCTTCACAGGTCCAGGAAAGAAATGCAATATTCTTCAGAAAAGAAAAAAAAAAAAAAAAAAAAAAACTCGTACCGATTTTGTACGAAAATGCCCCTGGGTCCGATTGGTCATGAATTTTGACTTGAATCAAATGTCGGCATGTGTGCATGACAACTTGCAGAAAGTACCTTAACAGGTCCAGGAAAGAAATGCAATATTCTTCAGAAAAGAAAAAAAAAAAAAAAAAAACTCGTACCGATTTTGTACGAAAATGCCCCCGGGTTCGATTGGTCATGAATTTTGACTTGAATCAAATGTCGGCATGTGTGCATGACAACTTGCAGAAAGTACCTTAACAGGTCCAGGAAAGAAATGCAATATTCTTCAGAAAAGAAAAAAAAAAAAAAAAAAACTCGTACCGATTTTGTACGAAAATGCCCCCGGGTCCGATTGGTCATGAATTTTGACTTGAATCAAATGTCGGCATGTGTGCATGACAACTTGCAGAAAGTACCTTAACAGGTCCAGGAAAGAAATGCAATATTCTTCAGAAAAGAAAAAAAAAAAAAAAAAAACTCGTACCGATTTTGTACGAAAATGCCCCCGGGTCCGATTGGTCATGAATTTTGACTTGAATCAAATGTCGGCATGTGTGCATGACAACTTGCAGAAAGTACCTTAACAGGTCCAGGAAAGAAATGCAATATTCTTCAGAAAAGAAAAAAAAAAAAAAAAAAAAAACTCGTACCGATTTTGTACGAAAATGCCCCCGGGTCCGATTGGTCATGAATTTTGACTTGAATCAAATGTCGGCATGTGTGCATGACAACTTGCAGAAAGTACCTTAACAGGTCCAGGAAAGAAATGCAATATTCTTCAGAAAAGAAAAAAAAAAAAAAAAAAAAAAACTCGTACCGATTTTGTACGAAAATGCCCCTGGGTCCGATTGGTCATGAATTTTGACTTGAATCAAATGTCGGCATGTGTGCATGACAACTTGCAGAAAGTACCTTAACAGGTCCAGGAAAGAAATGCAATATTCTTCAGAAAAGAAAAAAAAAAAAAAAAAAAAAACTCGTACCGATTTTGTACGAAAATGCCCCCGGGTCCGATTGGTCATGAATTTTGACTTGAATCAAATGTCGGCATGTGTGCATGACAACTTGCAGAAAGTACCTTAACAGGTCCAGGAAAGAAATGCAATATTCTTCAGAAAAGAAAAAAAAAAAAAAAAAAAAAACTCGTACCGATTTTGTACGAAAATGCCCCCGGGTCCGATTGGTCATGAATTTTGACTTGAATCAAATGTCGGCATGTGTGCATGACAACTTGCAGAAAGTACCTTCACAGGTCCAGGAAAGAAATGCAATATTCTTCAGAAAAGAAAAAAAAAAAAAAAAAAAAAAACTCGTACCGATTTTGTACGAAAATGCCCCTGGGTCCGATTGGTCATGAATTTTGACTTGAATCAAATGTCGGCATGTGTGCATGACAACTTGCAGAAAGTACCTTAACAGGTCCAGGAAAGAAATGCAATATTCTTCAGAAAAGAAAAAAAAAAAAAAAAAAACTCGTACCGATTTTGTACGAAAATGCCCCCGGGTTCGATTGGTCATGAATTTTGACTTGAATCAAATGTCGGCATGTGTGCATGACAACTTGCAGAAAGTACCTTAACAGGTCCAGGAAAGAAATGCAATATTCTTCAGAAAAGAAAAAAAAAAAAAAAAAAACTCGTACCGATTTTGTACGAAAATGCCCCCGGGTCCGATTGGTCATGAATTTTGACTTGAATCAAATGTCGGCATGTGTGCATGACAACTTGCAGAAAGTACCTTAACAGGTCCAGGAAAGAAATGCAATATTCTTCAGAAAAGAAAAAAAAAAAAAAAAAAACTCGTACCGATTTTGTACGAAAATGCCCCCGGGTCCGATTGGTCATGAATTTTGACTTGAATCAAATGTCGGCATGTGTGCATGACAACTTGCAGAAAGTACCTTAACAGGTCCAGGAAAGAAATGCAATATTCTTCAGAAAAGAAAAAAAAAAAAAAAAAAAAAACTCGTACCGATTTTGTACGAAAATGCCCCCGGGTCCGATTGGTCATGAATTTTGACTTGAATCAAATGTCGGCATGTGTGCATGACAACTTGCAGAAAGTACCTTAACAGGTCCAGGAAAGAAATGCAATATTCTTCAGAAAAGAAAAAAAAAAAAAAAAAAACTCGTACCGATTTTGTACGAAAATGCCCCCGGGTCCGATTGGTCATGAATTTTGACTTGAATCAAATGTCGGCATGTGTGCATGACAACTTGCAGAAAGTACCTTAACAGGTCCAGGAAAGAAATGCAATATTCTTCAGAAAAGAAAAAAAAAAAAAAAAAAAAAACTCGTACCGATTTTGTACGAAAATGCCCCCGGGTCCGATTGGTCATGAATTTTGACTTGAATCAAATGTCGGCATGTGTGCATGACAACTTGCAGAAAGTACCTTAACAGGTCCAGGAAAGAAATGCAATATTCTTCAGAAAAGAAAAAAAAAAAAAAAAAAACTCGTACCGATTTTGTACGAAAATGCCCCCGGGTCCGATTGGTCATGAATTTTGACTTGAATCAAATGTCGGCATGTGTGCATGACAACTTGCAGAAAGTACCTTAACAGGTCCAGGAAAGAAATGCAATATTCTTCAGAAAAGAAAAAAAAAAAAAAAAACTCGTACCGATTTTGTACGAAAATGCCCCCGGGTCCGATTGGTCATGAATTTTGACTTGAATCAAATGTCGGCATGTGTGCATGACAACTTGCAGAAAGTACCTTAACAGGTCCAGGAAAGAAATGCAATATTCTTCAGAAAAGAAAAAAAAAAAAAAAAAAAAAAACTCGTACCGATTTTGTACGAAAATGCCCCCGGGTCCGATTGGTCATGAATTTTGACTTGAATCAAATGTCGGCATGTGTGCATGACAACTTGCAGAAAGTACCTTAACAGGTCCAGGAAAGAAATGCAATATTCTTCAGAAAAGAAAAAAAAAAAAAAAAAAAACTCGTACCGATTTTGTACGAAAATGCCCCCGGGTCCGATTGGTCATGAATTTTGACTTGAATCAAATGTCGGCATGTGTGCATGACAACTTGCAGAAAGTACCTTCACAGGTCCAGGAAAGAAATGCAATATTCTTCAGAAAAGAAAAAAAAAAAAAAAAAAAAAAAACTCGTACCGATTTTGTACGAAAATGCCCCTGGGTCCGATTGGTCATGAATTTTGACTTGAATCAAATGTCGGCATGTGTGCATGACAACTTGCAGAAAGTACCTTAACAGGTCCAGGAAAGAAATGCAATATTCTTCAGAAAAGAAAAAAAAAAAAAAAAAAACTCGTACCGATTTTGTACGAAAATGCCCCCGGGTTCGATTGGTCATGAATTTTGACTTGAATCAAATGTCGGCATGTGTGCATGACAACTTGCAGAAAGTACCTTAACAGGTCCAGGAAAGAAATGCAATATTCTTCAGAAAAGAAAAAAAAAAAAAAAAAAACTCGTACCGATTTTGTACGAAAATGCCCCCGGGTCCGATTGGTCATGAATTTTGACTTGAATCAAATGTCGGCATGTGTGCATGACAACTTGCAGAAAGTACCTTAACAGGTCCAGGAAAGAAATGCAATATTCTTCAGAAAAGAAAAAAAAAAAAAAAAAAACTCGTACCGATTTTGTACGAAAATGCCCCCGGGTCCGATTGGTCATGAATTTTGACTTGAATCAAATGTCGGCATGTGTGCATGACAACTTGCAGAAAGTACCTTAACAGGTCCAGGAAAGAAATGCAATATTCTTCAGAAAAGAAAAAAAAAAAAAAAAAAAAAACTCGTACCGATTTTGTACGAAAATGCCCCCGGGTCCGATTGGTCATGAATTTTGACTTGAATCAAATGTCGGCATGTGTGCATGACAACTTGCAGAAAGTACCTTAACAGGTCCAGGAAAGAAATGCAATATTCTTCAGAAAAGAAAAAAAAAAAAAAAAAAACTCGTACCGATTTTGTACGAAAATGCCCCCGGGTTCGATTGGTCATGAATTTTGACTTGAATCAAATGTCGGCATGTGTGCATGACAACTTGCAGAAAGTACCTTAACAGGTCCAGGAAAGAAATGCAATATTCTTCAGAAAAGAAAAAAAAAAAAAAAAAAACTCGTACCGATTTTGTACGAAAATGCCCCCGGGTCCGATTGGTCATGAATTTTGACTTGAATCAAATGTCGGCATGTGTGCATGACAACTTGCAGAAAGTACCTTAACAGGTCCAGGAAAGAAATGCAATATTCTTCAGAAAAGAAAAAAAAAAAAAAAAAAACTCGTACCGATTTTGTACGAAAATGCCCCCGGGTTCGATTGGTCATGAATTTTGACTTGAATCAAATGTCGGCATGTGTGCATGACAACTTGCAGAAAGTACCTTAACAGGTCCAGGAAAGAAATGCAATATTCTTCAGAAAAGAAAAAAAAAAAAAAAAAACTCGTACCGATTTTGTACGAAAATGCCCCCGGGTTCGATTGGTCATGAATTTTGACTTGAATCAAATGTCGGCATGTGTGCATGACAACTTGCAGAAAGTACCTTAACAGGTCCAGGAAAGAAATGCAATATTCTTCAGAAAAGAAAAAAAAAAAAAAAAAAAAAACTCGTACCGATTTTGTACGAAAATGCCCCCGGGTTCGATTGGTCATGAATTTTGACTTGAATCAAATGTCGGCATGTGTGCATGACAACTTGCAGAAAGTACCTTAACAGGTCCAGGAAAGAAATGCAATATTCTTCAGAAAAGAAAAAAAAAAAAAAAAAAACTCGTACCGATTTTGTACGAAAATGCCCCCGGGTTCGATTGGTCATGAATTTTGACTTGAATCAAATGTCGGCATGTGTGCATGACAACTTGCAGAAAGTACCTTAACAGGTCCAGGAAAGAAATGCAATATTCTTCAGAAAAGAAAAAAAAAAAAAAAAAAACTCGTACCGATTTTGTACGAAAATGCCCCCGGGTTCGATTGGTCATGAATTTTGACTTGAATCAAATGTCGGCATGTGTGCATGACAACTTGCAGAAAGTACCTTAACAGGTCCAGGAAAGAAATGCAATATTCTTCAGAAAAGAAAAAAAAAAAAAAAAAAAAAAAAAAACTCGTACCGATTTTGTACGAAAATGCCCCCGGGTCCGATTGGTCATGAATTTTGACTTGAATCAAATGTCGGCATGTGTGCATGACAACTTGCAGAAAGTACCTTAACAGGTCCAGGAAAGAAATGCAATATTCTTCAGAAAAGAAAAAAAAAAAAAAAAAAACTCGTACCGATTTTGTACGAAAATGCCCCCGGGTCCGATTGGTCATGAATTTTGACTTGAATCAAATGTCGGCATGTGTGCATGACAACTTGCAGAAAGTACCTTAACAGGTCCAGGAAAAAAATGCAATATTCTTCAGAAAAGAAAAAAAAAATAAAATAAAAACTCGTACTGATTTTGTACGAAAATGCCCCCGGGTCCGATTGGTCGTGAATTTTGACTAGAATCAAATGTCGGCATGTGTGCATGACAACTTGCAGAAAGTACCTTAACAGGTCCAGGAAAGAAATGCAATATTCTTCAGAAAAGAAAAAAAAAAAAAAAAAAACTCGTACCGATTTTGTACGAAAATGCCCCCGGGTCCGATTGGTCTTGAATTTTGACTTGAATCAAATGTCGGCATGTGTGCATGACAACTTGCAGAAAGTACCTTAACAGGTCCAGGAAAGAAATGCAATATTCTTCAGAAAAGAAAAAAAAAAAAAAAAAAAACTCGTACCGATTTTGTACGAAAATGCCCCCGGGTCCGATTGGTCATGAATTTTGACTTGAATCAAATGTCGGCATGTGTGCATGACAACTTGCAGAAAGTACCTTAACAGGTCCAGGAAAGAAATGCAATATTCTTCAGAAAAGAAAAAAAAAAAAAAAAAAAAAAAACTCGTACCGATTTTGTACGAAAATGCCCCCGGGTCCGATTGGTCATGAATTTTGACTTGAATCAAATGTCGGCATGTGTGCATGACAACTTGCAGAAAGTACCTTAACAGGTCCAGGAAAGAAATGCAATATTCTTCAGAAAAGAAAAAAAAAAAAAAAAAAACTCGTACCGATTTTGTACGAAAATGCCCCCGGGTCCGATTGGTCATGAATTTTGACTTGAATCAAATGTCGGCATGTGTGCATGACAACTTGCAGAAAGTACCTTAACAGGTCCAGGAAAGAAATGCAATATTCTTCAGAAAAGAAAAAAAAAAAAAAAAAAAAAACTCGTACCGATTTTGTACGAAAATGCCCCCGGGTCCGATTGGTCATGAATTTTGACTTGAATCAAATGTCGGCATGTGTGCATGACAACTTGCAGAAAGTACCTTAACAGGTCCAGGAAAGAAATGCAATATTCTTCAGAAAAGAAAAAAAAAAAAAAAAAAACTCGTACCGATTTTGTACGAAAATGCCCCCGGGTCCGATTGGTCATGAATTTTGACTTGAATCAAATGTCGGCATGTGTGCATGACAACTTGCAGAAAGTACCTTAACAGGTCCAGGAAAGAAATGCAATATTCTTCAGAAAAGAAAAAAAAAAAAAAAAAAACTCGTACCGATTTTGTACGAAAATGCCCCCGGGTCCGATTGGTCATGAATTTTGACTTGAATCAAATGTCGGCATGTGTGCATGACAACTTGCAGAAAGTACCTTAACAGGTCCAGGAAAAAAATGCAATATTCTTCAGAAAAGAAAAAAAAAATAAAATAAAAACTCGTACTGATTTTGTACGAAAATGCCCCCGGGTCCGATTGGTCGTGAATTTTGACTAGAATCAAATGTCGGCATGTGTGCATGACAACTTGCAGAAAGTACCTTAACAGGTCCAGGAAAGAAATGCAATATTCTTCAGAAAAGAAAAAAAAAAAAAAAAAAACTCGTACCGATTTTGTACGAAAATGCCCCCGGGTCCGATTGGTCTTGAATTTTGACTTGAATCAAATGTCGGCATGTGTGCATGACAACTTGCAGAAAGTACCTTAACAGGTCCAGGAAAGAAATGCAATATTCTTCAGAAAAGAAAAAAAAAAAAAAAAAAACTCGTACCGATTTTGTACGAAAATGCCCCCGGGTCCGATTGGTCATGAATTTTGACTTGAATCAAATGTCGGCATGTGTGCATGACAACTTGCAGAAAGTACCTTAACAGGTCCAGGAAAGAAATGCAATATTCTTCAGAAAAGAAAAAAAAAAAAAAAAAAAAAAACTCGTACCGATTTTGTACGAAAATGCCCCCGGGTCCGATTGGTCATGAATTTTGACTTGAATCAAATGTCGGCATGTGTGCATGACAACTTGCAGAAAGTACCTTAACAGGTCCAGGAAAGAAATGCAATATTCTTCAGAAAAGAAAAAAAAAAAAAAAAAAACTCGTACCGATTTTGTACGAAAATGCCCCCGGGTCCGATTGGTCATGAATTTTGACTTGAATCAAATGTCGGCATGTGTGCATGACAACTTGCAGAAAGTACCTTAACAGGTCCAGGAAAGAAATGCAATATTCTTCAGAAAAGAAAAAAAAAAAAAAAAAAAAAACTCGTACCGATTTTGTACGAAAATGCCCCCGGGTCCGATTGGTCATGAATTTTGACTTGAATCAAATGTCGGCATGTGTGCATGACAACTTGCAGAAAGTACCTTAACAGGTCCAGGAAAGAAATGCAATATTCTTCAGAAAAGAAAAAAAAAAAAAAAAAAACTCGTACCGATTTTGTACGAAAATGCCCCCGGGTCCGATTGGTCATGAATTTTGACTTGAATCAAATGTCGGCATGTGTGCATGACAACTTGCAGAAAGTACCTTAACAGGTCCAGGAAAAAAATGCAATATTCTTCAGAAAAGAAAAAAAAAATAAAATAAAAACTCGTACTGATTTTGTACGAAAATGCCCCCGGGTCCGATTGGTCGTGAATTTTGACTAGAATCAAATGTCGGCATGTGTGCATGACAACTTGCAGAAAGTACCTTAACAGGTCCAGGAAAGAAATGCAATATTCTTCAGAAAAGAAAAAAAAAAAAAAAAAAACTCGTACCGATTTTGTACGAAAATGCCCCCGGGTCCGATTGGTCTTGAATTTTGACTTGAATCAAATGTCGGCATGTGTGCATGACAACTTGCAGAAAGTACCTTAACAGGTCCAGGAAAGAAATGCAATATTCTTCAGAAAAGAAAAAAAAAAAAAAAAAAACTCGTACCGATTTTGTACGAAAATGCCCCCGGGTCCGATTGGTCATGAATTTTGACTTGAATCAAATGTCGGCATGTGTGCATGACAACTTGCAGAAAGTACCTTAACAGGTCCAGGAAAGAAATGCAATATTCTTCAGAAAAGAAAAAAAAAAAAAAAAAAAAAAACTCGTACCGATTTTGTACGAAAATGCCCCCGGGTCCGATTGGTCATGAATTTTGACTTGAATCAAATGTCGGCATGTGTGCATGACAACTTGCAGAAAGTACCTTAACAGGTCCAGGAAAGAAATGCAATATTCTTCAGAAAAGAAAAAAAAAAAAAAAAAAACTCGTACCGATTTTGTACGAAAATGCCCCCGGGTCCGATTGGTCATGAATTTTGACTTGAATCAAATGTCGGCATGTGTGCATGACAACTTGCAGAAAGTACCTTAACAGGTCCAGGAAAGAAATGCAATATTCTTCAGAAAAGAAAAAAAAAAAAAAAAAAAAAAACTCGTACCGATTTTGTACGAAAATGCCCCCGGGTCCGATTGGTCATGAATTTTGACTTGAATCAAATGTCGGCATGTGTGCATGACAACTTGCAGAAAGTACCTTAACAGGTCCAGGAAAGAAATGCAATATTCTTCAGAAAAGAAAAAAAAAAAAAAAAAAACTCGTACCGATTTTGTACGAAAATGCCCCCGGGTCCGATTGGTCATGAATTTTGACTTGAATCAAATGTCGGCATGTGTGCATGACAACTTGCAGAAAGTACCTTAACAGGTCCAGGAAAGAAATGCAATATTCTTCAGAAAAGAAAAAAAAAAAAAAAAACTCGTACCGATTTTGTACGAAAATGCCCCCGGGTTCGATTGGTCATGAATTTTGACTTGAATCAAATGTCGGCATGTGTGCATGACAACTTGCAGAAAGTACCTTAACAGGTCCAGGAAAGAAATGCAATATTCTTCAGAAAAGAAAAAAAAAAAAAAAAAAACTCGTACCGATTTTGTACGAAAATGCCCCCGGGTTCGATTGGTCATGAATTTTGACTTGAATCAAATGTCGGCATGTGTGCATGACAACTTGCAGAAAGTACCTTAACAGGTCCAGGAAAGAAATGCAATATTCTTCAGAAAAGAAAAAAAAAAAAAAAAAAACTCGTACCGATTTTGTACGAAAATGCCCCCGGGTTCGATTGGTCATGAATTTTGACTTGAATCAAATGTCGGCATGTGTGCATGACAACTTGCAGAAAGTACCTTAACAGGTCCAGGAAAGAAATGCAATATTCTTCAGAAAAGAAAAAAAAAAAAAAAAAAAAAAAAAAAAAAACTCGTACCGATTTTGTACGAAAATGCCCCCGGGTCCGATTGGTCATGAATTTTGACTTGAATCAAATGTCGGCATGTGTGCATGACAACTTGCAGAAAGTACCTTAACAGGTCCAGGAAAGAAATGCAATATTCTTCAGAAAAGAAAAAAAAAAAAAAAAAAAACTCGTACCGATTTTGTACGAAAATGCCCCCGGGTCCGATTGGTCATGAATTTTGACTTGAATCAAATGTCGGCATGTGTGCATGACAACTTGCAGAAAGTACCTTAACAGGTCCAGGAAAAAAATGCAATATTCTTCAGAAAAGAAAAAAAAAATAAAATAAAAACTCGTACTGATTTTGTACGAAAATGCCCCCGGGTCCGATTGGTCGTGAATTTTGACTAGAATCAAATGTCGGCATGTGTGCATGACAACTTGCAGAAAGTACCTTAACAGGTCCAGGAAAGAAATGCAATATTCTTCAGAAAAGAAAAAAAAAAAAAAAAAAACTCGTACCGATTTTGTACGAAAATGCCCCCGGGTCCGATTGGTCTTGAATTTTGACTTGAATCAAATGTCGGCATGTGTGCATGACAACTTGCAGAAAGTACCTTAACAGGTCCAGGAAAGAAATGCAATATTCTTCAGAAAAGAAAAAAAAAAAAAAAAAAACTCGTACCGATTTTGTACGAAAATGCCCCCGGGTCCGATTGGTCATGAATTTTGACTTGAATCAAATGTCGGCATGTGTGCATGACAACTTGCAGAAAGTACCTTAACAGGTCCAGGAAAGAAATGCAATATTCTTCAGAAAAGAAAAAAAAAAAAAAAAAACTCGTACCGATTTTGTACGAAAATGCCCCCGGGTTCGATTGGTCATGAATTTTGACTTGAATCAAATGTCGGCATGTGTGCATGACAACTTGCAGAAAGTACCTTAACAGGTCCAGGAAAGAAATGCAATATTCTTCAGAAAAGAAAAAAAAAAAAAAAAAAACTCGTACCGATTTTGTACGAAAATGCCCCCGGGTTCGATTGGTCATGAATTTTGACTTGAATCAAATGTCGGCATGTGTGCATGACAACTTGCAGAAAGTACCTTAACAGGTCCAGGAAAGAAATGCAATATTCTTCAGAAAAGAAAAAAAAAAAAAAAAAAACTCGTACCGATTTTGTACGAAAATGCCCCCGGGTTCGATTGGTCATGAATTTTGACTTGAATCAAATGTCGGCATGTGTGCATGACAACTTGCAGAAAGTACCTTAACAGGTCCAGGAAAGAAATGCAATATTCTTCAGAAAAGAAAAAAAAAAAAAAAAAAAAAAAAAAAAAACTCGTACCGATTTTGTACGAAAATGCCCCCGGGTCCGATTGGTCATGAATTTTGACTTGAATCAAATGTCGGCATGTGTGCATGACAACTTGCAGAAAGTACCTTAACAGGTCCAGGAAAGAAATGCAATATTCTTCAGAAAAGAAAAAAAAAAAAAAAAAAAACTCGTACCGATTTTGTACGAAAATGCCCCCGGGTCCGATTGGTCATGAATTTTGACTTGAATCAAATGTCGGCATGTGTGCATGACAACTTGCAGAAAGTACCTTAACAGGTCCAGGAAAAAAATGCAATATTCTTCAGAAAAGAAAAAAAAAATAAAATAAAAACTCGTACTGATTTTGTACGAAAATGCCCCCGGGTCCGATTGGTCGTGAATTTTGACTAGAATCAAATGTCGGCATGTGTGCATGACAACTTGCAGAAAGTACCTTAACAGGTCCAGGAAAGAAATGCAATATTCTTCAGAAAAGAAAAAAAAAAAAAAAAAAACTCGTACCGATTTTGTACGAAAATGCCCCCGGGTCCGATTGGTCTTGAATTTTGACTTGAATCAAATGTCGGCATGTGTGCATGACAACTTGCAGAAAGTACCTTAACAGGTCCAGGAAAGAAATGCAATATTCTTCAGAAAAGAAAAAAAAAAAAAAAAAAACTCGTACCGATTTTGTACGAAAATGCCCCCGGGTCCGATTGGTCATGAATTTTGACTTGAATCAAATGTCGGCATGTGTGCATGACAACTTGCAGAAAGTACCTTAACAGGTCCAGGAAAGAAATGCAATATTCTTCAGAAAAGAAAAAAAAAAAAAAAAAAAAAAACTCGTACCGATTTTGTACGAAAATGCCCCCGGGTCCGATTGGTCATGAATTTTGACTTGAATCAAATGTCGGCATGTGTGCATGACAACTTGCAGAAAGTACCTTAACAGGTCCAGGAAAGAAATGCAATATTCTTCAGAAAAGAAAAAAAAAAAAAAAAAAACTCGTACCGATTTTGTACGAAAATGCCCCCGGGTCCGATTGGTCATGAATTTTGACTTGAATCAAATGTCGGCATGTGTGCATGACAACTTGCAGAAAGTACCTTAACAGGTCCAGGAAAGAAATGCAATATTCTTCAGAAAAGAAAAAAAAAAAAAAAAAAAAAACTCGTACCGATTTTGTACGAAAATGCCCCCGGGTCCGATTGGTCATGAATTTTGACTTGAATCAAATGTCGGCATGTGTGCATGACAACTTGCAGAAAGTACCTTAACAGGTCCAGGAAAGAAATGCAATATTCTTCAGAAAAGAAAAAAAAAAAAAAAAAAACTCGTACCGATTTTGTACGAAAATGCCCCCGGGTCCGATTGGTCATGAATTTTGACTTGAATCAAATGTCGGCATGTGTGCATGACAACTTGCAGAAAGTACCTTAACAGGTCCAGGAAAGAAATGCAATATTCTTCAGAAAAGAAAAAAAAAAAAAAAAAAACTCGTACCGATTTTGTACGAAAATGCCCCCGGGTCCGATTGGTCATGAATTTTGACTTGAATCAAATGTCGGCATGTGTGCATGACAACTTGCAGAAAGTACCTTAACAGGTCCAGGAAAAAAATGCAATATTCTTCAGAAAAGAAAAAAAAAATAAAATAAAAACTCGTACTGATTTTGTACGAAAATGCCCCCGGGTCCGATTGGTCGTGAATTTTGACTAGAATCAAATGTCGGCATGTGTGCATGACAACTTGCAGAAAGTACCTTAACAGGTCCAGGAAAGAAATGCAATATTCTTCAGAAAAGAAAAAAAAAAAAAAAAAAACTCGTACCGATTTTGTACGAAAATGCCCCCGGGTCCGATTGGTCTTGAATTTTGACTTGAATCAAATGTCGGCATGTGTGCATGACAACTTGCAGAAAGTACCTTAACAGGTCCAGGAAAGAAATGCAATATTCTTCAGAAAAGAAAAAAAAAAAAAAAAAAACTCGTACCGATTTTGTACGAAAATGCCCCCGGGTCCGATTGGTCATGAATTTTGACTTGAATCAAATGTCGGCATGTGTGCATGACAACTTGCAGAAAGTACCTTAACAGGTCCAGGAAAGAAATGCAATATTCTTCAGAAAAGAAAAAAAAAAAAAAAAAAAAAAACTCGTACCGATTTTGTACGAAAATGCCCCCGGGTCCGATTGGTCATGAATTTTGACTTGAATCAAATGTCGGCATGTGTGCATGACAACTTGCAGAAAGTACCTTAACAGGTCCAGGAAAGAAATGCAATATTCTTCAGAAAAGAAAAAAAAAAAAAAAAAAACTCGTACCGATTTTGTACGAAAATGCCCCCGGGTCCGATTGGTCATGAATTTTGACTTGAATCAAATGTCGGCATGTGTGCATGACAACTTGCAGAAAGTACCTTAACAGGTCCAGGAAAGAAATGCAATATTCTTCAGAAAAGAAAAAAAAAAAAAAAAAAAAAACTCGTACCGATTTTGTACGAAAATGCCCCCGGGTCCGATTGGTCATGAATTTTGACTTGAATCAAATGTCGGCATGTGTGCATGACAACTTGCAGAAAGTACCTTAACAGGTCCAGGAAAGAAATGCAATATTCTTCAGAAAAGAAAAAAAAAAAAAAAAAAAACTCGTACCGATTTTGTACGAAAATGCCCCCGGGTCCGATTGGTCATGAATTTTGACTTGAATCAAATGTCGGCATGTGTGCATGACAACTTGCAGAAAGTACCTTAACAGGTCCAGGAAAGAAATGCAATATTCTTCAGAAAAGAAAAAAAAAAAAAAAAACTCGTACCGATTTTGTACGAAAATGCCCCCGGGTCCGATTGGTCATGAATTTTGACTTGAATCAAATGTCGGCATGTGTGCATGACAACTTGCAGAAAGTACCTTAACAGGTCCAGGAAAGAAATGCAATATTCTTCAGAAAAGAAAAAAAAAAAAAAAAAAAAAACTCGTACCGATTTTGTACGAAAATGCCCCCGGGTCCGATTGGTCATGAATTTTGACTTGAATCAAATGTCGGCATGTGTGCATGACAACTTGCAGAAAGTACCTTAACAGGTCCAGGAAAGAAATGCAATATTCTTCAGAAAAGAAAAAAAAAAAAAAAAAAAACTCGTACCGATTTTGTACGAAAATGCCCCCGGGTCCGATTGGTCATGAATTTTGACTTGAATCAAATGTCGGCATGTGTGCATGACAACTTGCAGAAAGTACCTTCACAGGTCCAGGAAAGAAATGCAATATTCTTCAGAAAAGAAAAAAAAAAAAAAAAAAAAAAACTCGTACCGATTTTGTACGAAAATGCCCCTGGGTCCGATTGGTCATGAATTTTGACTTGAATCAAATGTCGGCATGTGTGCATGACAACTTGCAGAAAGTACCTTAACAGGTCCAGGAAAGAAATGCAATATTCTTCAGAAAAGAAAAAAAAAAAAAAAAAAACTCGTACCGATTTTGTACGAAAATGCCCCCGGGTCCGATTGGTCATGAATTTTGACTTGAATCAAATGTCGGCATGTGTGCATGACAACTTGCAGAAAGTACCTTAACAGGTCCAGGAAAGAAATGCAATATTCTTCAGAAAAGAAAAAAAAAAAAAAAAAAAAAACTCGTACCGATTTTGTACGAAAATGCCCCCGGGTCCGATTGGTCATGAATTTTGACTTGAATCAAATGTCGGCATGTGTGCATGACAACTTGCAGAAAGTACCTTAACAGGTCCAGGAAAGAAATGCAATATTCTTCAGAAAAGAAAAAAAAAAAAAAAAAAACTCGTACCGATTTTGTACGAAAATGCCCCCGGGTCCGATTGGTCATGAATTTTGACTTGAATCAAATGTCGGCATGTGTGCATGACAACTTGCAGAAAGTACCTTAACAGGTCCAGGAAAGAAATGCAATATTCTTCAGAAAAGAAAAAAAAAAAAAAAAAACTCGTACCGATTTTGTACGAAAATGCCCCCGGGTCCGATTGGTCATGAATTTTGACTTGAATCAAATGTCGGCATGTGTGCATGACAACTTGCAGAAAGTACCTTAACAGGTCCAGGAAAGAAATGCAATATTCTTCAGAAAAGAAAAAAAAAAAAAAAAAAAAAACTCGTACCGATTTTGTACGAAAATGCCCCCGGGTCCGATTGGTCATGAATTTTGACTTGAATCAAATGTCGGCATGTGTGCATGACAACTTGCAGAAAGTACCTTAACAGGTCCAGGAAAGAAATGCAATATTCTTCAGAAAAGAAAAAAAAAAAAAAAAAAAACTCGTACCGATTTTGTACGAAAATGCCCCCGGGTCCGATTGGTCATGAATTTTGACTTGAATCAAATGTCGGCATGTGTGCATGACAACTTGCAGAAAGTACCTTCACAGGTCCAGGAAAGAAATGCAATATTCTTCAGAAAAGAAAAAAAAAAAAAAAAAAAAAAACTCGTACCGATTTTGTACGAAAATGCCCCTGGGTCCGATTGGTCATGAATTTTGACTTGAATCAAATGTCGGCATGTGTGCATGACAACTTGCAGAAAGTACCTTAACAGGTCCAGGAAAGAAATGCAATATTCTTCAGAAAAGAAAAAAAAAAAAAAAAAAAACTCGTACCGATTTTGTACGAAAATGCCCCCGGGTTCGATTGGTCATGAATTTTGACTTGAATCAAATGTCGGCATGTGTGCATGACAACTTGCAGAAAGTACCTTAACAGGTCCAGGAAAGAAATGCAATATTCTTCAGAAAAGAAAAAAAAAAAAAAAAAAACTCGTACCGATTTTGTACGAAAATGCCCCCGGGTCCGATTGGTCATGAATTTTGACTTGAATCAAATGTCGGCATGTGTGCATGACAACTTGCAGAAAGTACCTTAACAGGTCCAGGAAAGAAATGCAATATTCTTCAGAAAAGAAAAAAAAAAAAAAAAAAACTCGTACCGATTTTGTACGAAAATGCCCCCGGGTCCGATTGGTCATGAATTTTGACTTGAATCAAATGTCGGCATGTGTGCATGACAACTTGCAGAAAGTACCTTAACAGGTCCAGGAAAGAAATGCAATATTCTTCAGAAAAGAAAAAAAAAAAAAAAAAAAAAACTCGTACCGATTTTGTACGAAAATGCCCCCGGGTCCGATTGGTCATGAATTTTGACTTGAATCAAATGTCGGCATGTGTGCATGACAACTTGCAGAAAGTACCTTCACAGGTCCAGGAAAGAAATGCAATATTCTTCAGAAAAGAAAAAAAAAAAAAAAAAAAAAAACTCGTACCGATTTTGTACGAAAATGCCCCTGGGTCCGATTGGTCATGAATTTTGACTTGAATCAAATGTCGGCATGTGTGCATGACAACTTGCAGAAAGTACCTTAACAGGTCCAGGAAAGAAATGCAATATTCTTCAGAAAAGAAAAAAAAAAAAAAAAAAACTCGTACCGATTTTGTACGAAAATGCCCCCGGGTTCGATTGGTCATGAATTTTGACTTGAATCAAATGTCGGCATGTGTGCATGACAACTTGCAGAAAGTACCTTAACAGGTCCAGGAAAGAAATGCAATATTCTTCAGAAAAGAAAAAAAAAAAAAAAAAAACTCGTACCGATTTTGTACGAAAATGCCCCCGGGTCCGATTGGTCATGAATTTTGACTTGAATCAAATGTCGGCATGTGTGCATGACAACTTGCAGAAAGTACCTTAACAGGTCCAGGAAAGAAATGCAATATTCTTCAGAAAAGAAAAAAAAAAAAAAAAAAACTCGTACCGATTTTGTACGAAAATGCCCCCGGGTCCGATTGGTCATGAATTTTGACTTGAATCAAATGTCGGCATGTGTGCATGACAACTTGCAGAAAGTACCTTAACAGGTCCAGGAAAGAAATGCAATATTCTTCAGAAAAGAAAAAAAAAAAAAAAAAAAAAACTCGTACCGATTTTGTACGAAAATGCCCCCGGGTCCGATTGGTCATGAATTTTGACTTGAATCAAATGTCGGCATGTGTGCATGACAACTTGCAGAAAGTACCTTAACAGGTCCAGGAAAGAAATGCAATATTCTTCAGAAAAGAAAAAAAAAAAAAAAAAAAACTCGTACCGATTTTGTACGAAAATGCCCCCGGGTCCGATTGGTCATGAATTTTGACTTGAATCAAATGTCGGCATGTGTGCATGACAACTTGCAGAAAGTACCTTAACAGGTCCAGGAAAGAAATGCAATATTCTTCAGAAAAGAAAAAAAAAAAAAAAAAACTCGTACCGATTTTGTACGAAAATGCCCCCGGGTCCGATTGGTCATGAATTTTGACTTGAATCAAATGTCGGCATGTGTGCATGACAACTTGCAGAAAGTACCTTAACAGGTCCAGGAAAGAAATGCAATATTCTTCAGAAAAGAAAAAAAAAAAAAAAAAAAAAACTCGTACCGATTTTGTACGAAAATGCCCCCGGGTCCGATTGGTCATGAATTTTGACTTGAATCAAATGTCGGCATGTGTGCATGACAACTTGCAGAAAGTACCTTAACAGGTCCAGGAAAGAAATGCAATATTCTTCAGAAAAGAAAAAAAAAAAAAAAAAAAAACTCGTACCGATTTTGTACGAAAATGCCCCCGGGTCCGATTGGTCATGAATTTTGACTTGAATCAAATGTCGGCATGTGTGCATGACAACTTGCAGAAAGTACCTTCACAGGTCCAGGAAAGAAATGCAATATTCTTCAGAAAAGAAAAAAAAAAAAAAAAAAAAAAACTCGTACCGATTTTGTACGAAAATGCCCCCGGGTCCGATTGGTCATGAATTTTGACTTGAATCAAATGTCGGCATGTGTGCATGACAACTTGCAGAAAGTACCTTAACAGGTCCAGGAAAGAAATGCAATATTCTTCAGAAAAGAAAAAAAAAAAAAAAAAAACTCGTACCGATTTTGTACGAAAATGCCCCCGGGTTCGATTGGTCATGAATTTTGACTTGAATCAAATGTCGGCATGTGTGCATGACAACTTGCAGAAAGTACCTTAACAGGTCCAGGAAAGAAATGCAATATTCTTCAGAAAAGAAAAAAAAAAAAAAAAAAACTCGTACCGATTTTGTACGAAAATGCCCCCGGGTCCGATTGGTCATGAATTTTGACTTGAATCAAATGTCGGCATGTGTGCATGACAACTTGCAGAAAGTACCTTAACAGGTCCAGGAAAGAAATGCAATATTCTTCAGAAAAGAAAAAAAAAAAAAAAAAAACTCGTACCGATTTTGTACGAAAATGCCCCCGGGTTCGATTGGTCATGAATTTTGACTTGAATCAAATGTCGGCATGTGTGCATGACAACTTGCAGAAAGTACCTTAACAGGTCCAGGAAAGAAATGCAATATTCTTCAGAAAAGAAAAAAAAAAAAAAAAAAACTCGTACCGATTTTGTACGAAAATGCCCCCGGGTTCGATTGGTCATGAATTTTGACTTGAATCAAATGTCGGCATGTGTGCATGACAACTTGCAGAAAGTACCTTAACAGGTCCAGGAAAGAAATGCAATATTCTTCAGAAAAGAAAAAAAAAAAAAAAAAAAAAACTCGTACCGATTTTGTACGAAAATGCCCCCGGGTCCGATTGGTCATGAATTTTGACTTGAATCAAATGTCGGCATGTGTGCATGACAACTTGCAGAAAGTACCTTAACAGGTCCAGGAAAGAAATGCAATATTCTTCAGAAAAGAAAAAAAAAAAAAAAAAAAACTCGTACCGATTTTGTACGAAAATGCCCCCGGGTCCGATTGGTCATGAATTTTGACTTGAATCAAATGTCGGCATGTGTGCATGACAACTTGCAGAAAGTACCTTAACAGGTCCAGGAAAGAAATGCAATATTCTTCAGAAAAGAAAAAAAAAAAAAAAAAAAACTCGTACCGATTTTGTACGAAAATGCCCCCGGGTCCGATTGGTCATGAATTTTGACTTGAATCAAATGTCGGCATGTGTGCATGACAACTTGCAGAAAGTACCTTAACAGGTCCAGGAAAGAAATGCAATATTCTTCAGAAAAGAAAAAAAAAAAAAAAAAAAAAAACTCGTACCGATTTTGTACGAAAATGCCCCCGGGTCCGATTGGTCATGAATTTTGACTTGAATCAAATGTCGGCATGTGTGCATGACAACTTGCAGAAAGTACCTTAACAGGTCCAGGAAAGAAATGCAATATTCTTCAGAAAAGAAAAAAAAAAAAAAAAAAACTCGTACCGATTTTGTACGAAAATGCCCCCGGGTCCGATTGGTCATGAATTTTGACTTGAATCAAATGTCGGCATGTGTGCATGACAACTTGCAGAAAGTACCTTAACAGGTCCAGGAAAGAAATGCAATATTCTTCAGAAAAGAAAAAAAAAAAAAAAAACTCGTACCGATTTTGTACGAAAATGCCCCCGGGTCCGATTGGTCATGAATTTTGACTTGAATCAAATGTCGGCATGTGTGCATGACAACTTGCAGAAAGTACCTTAACAGGTCCAGGAAAGAAATGCAATATTCTTCAGAAAAGAAAAAAAAAAAAAAAAAAAAACTCGTACCGATTTTGTACGAAAATGCCCCCGGGTCCGATTGGTCATGAATTTTGACTTGAATCAAATGTCGGCATGTGTGCATGACAACTTGCAGAAAGTACCTTAACAGGTCCAGGAAAGAAATGCAATATTCTTCAGAAAAGAAAAAAAAAAAAAAAAAAAAACTCGTACCGATTTTGTACGAAAATGCCCCCGGGTCCGATTGGTCATGAATTTTGACTTGAATCAAATGTCGGCATGTGTGCATGACAACTTGCAGAAAGTACCTTCACAGGTCCAGGAAAGAAATGCAATATTCTTCAGAAAAGAAAAAAAAAAAAAAAAAAAAAAACTCGTACCGATTTTGTACGAAAATGCCCCCGGGTCCGATTGGTCATGAATTTTGACTTGAATCAAATGTCGGCATGTGTGCATGACAACTTGCAGAAAGTACCTTAACAGGTCCAGGAAAGAAATGCAATATTCTTCAGAAAAGAAAAAAAAAAAAAAAAAAACTCGTACCGATTTTGTACGAAAATGCCCCCGGGTTCGATTGGTCATGAATTTTGACTTGAATCAAATGTCGGCATGTGTGCATGACAACTTGCAGAAAGTACCTTAACAGGTCCAGGAAAGAAATGCAATATTCTTCAGAAAAGAAAAAAAAAAAAAAAAAAAACTCGTACCGATTTTGTACGAAAATGCCCCCGGGTCCGATTGGTCATGAATTTTGACTTGAATCAAATGTCGGCATGTGTGCATGACAACTTGCAGAAAGTACCTTCACAGGTCCAGGAAAGAAATGCAATATTCTTCAGAAAAGAAAAAAAAAAAAAAAAAAAAAACTCGTACCGATTTTGTACGAAAATGCCCCCGGGTCCGATTGGTCATGAATTTTGACTTGAATCAAATGTCGGCATGTGTGCATGACAACTTGCAGAAAGTACCTTAACAGGTCCAGGAAAGAAATGCAATATTCTTCAGAAAAGAAAAAAAAAAAAAAAAAAAACTCGTACCGATTTTGTACGAAAATGCCCCCGGGTTCGATTGGTCATGAATTTTGACTTGAATCAAATGTCGGCATGTGTGCATGACAACTTGCAGAAAGTACCTTAACAGGTCCAGGAAAGAAATGCAATATTCTTCAGAAAAGAAAAAAAAAAAAAAAAAAACTCGTACCGATTTTGTACGAAAATGCCCCCGGGTCCGATTGGTCATGAATTTTGACTTGAATCAAATGTCGGCATGTGTGCATGACAACTTGCAGAAAGTACGTTAACAGGTCCAGGAAAGAAATGCAATATTCTTCAGAAAAGAAAAAAAAAAAAAAAAAAACTCGTACCGATTTTGTACGAAAATGCCCCCGGGTTCGATTGGTCATGAATTTTGACTTGAATCAAATGTCGGCATGTGTGCATGACAACTTGCAGAAAGTACCTTAACAGGTCCAGGAAAGAAATGCAATATTCTTCAGAAAAGAAAAAAAAAAAAAAAAAACTCGTACCGATTTTGTACGAAAATGCCCCCGGGTTCGATTGGTCATGAATTTTGACTTGAATCAAATGTCGGCATGTGTGCATGACAACTTGCAGAAAGTACCTTAACAGGTCCAGGAAAGAAATGCAATATTCTTCAGAAAAGAAAAAAAAAAAAAAAAAAAAAACTCGTACCGATTTTGTACGAAAATGCCCCCGGGTCCGATTGGTCATGAATTTTGACTTGAATCAAATGTCGGCATGTGTGCATGACAACTTGCAGAAAGTACCTTAACAGGTCCAGGAAAGAAATGCAATATTCTTCAGAAAAGAAAAAAAAAAAAAAAAAAAAACTCGTACCGATTTTGTACGAAAATGCCCCCGGGTCCGATTGGTCATGAATTTTGACTTGAATCAAATGTCGGCATGTGTGCATGACAACTTGCAGAAAGTACCTTAACAGGTCCAGGAAAGAAATGCAATATTCTTCAGAAAAGAAAAAAAAAAAAAAAAAAACTCGTACCGATTTTGTACGAAAATGCCCCCGGGTCCGATTGGTCATGAATTTTGACTTGAATCAAATGTCGGCATGTGTGCATGACAACTTGCAGAAAGTACCTTAACAGGTCCAGGAAAGAAATGCAATATTCTTCAGAAAAGAAAAAAAAAAAAAAAAAAAACTCGTACCGATTTTGTACGAAAATGCCCCCGGGTCCGATTGGTCATGAATTTTGACTTGAATCAAATGTCGGCATGTGTGCATGACAACTTGCAGAAAGTACCTTAACAGGTCCAGGAAAGAAATGCAATATTCTTCAGAAAAGAAAAAAAAAAAAAAAAAAAAAACTCGTACCGATTTTGTACGAAAATGCCCCCGGGTCCGATTGGTCATGAATTTTGACTTGAATCAAATGTCGGCATGTGTGCATGACAACTTGCAGAAAGTACCTTAACAGGTCCAGGAAAGAAATGCAATATTCTTCAGAAAAGAAAAAAAAAAAAAAAAAAACTCGTACCGATTTTGTACGAAAATGCCCCCGGGTCCGATTGGTCATGAATTTTGACTTGAATCAAATGTCGGCATGTGTGCATGACAACTTGCAGAAAGTACCTTAACAGGTCCAGGAAAGAAATGCAATATTCTTCAGAAAAGAAAAAAAAAAAAAAAAAACTCGTACCGATTTTGTACGAAAATGCCCCCGGGTCCGATTGGTCATGAATTTTGACTTGAATCAAATGTCGGCATGTGTGCATGACAACTTGCAGAAAGTACCTTAACAGGTCCAGGAAAGAAATGCAATATTCTTCAGAAAAGAAAAAAAAAAAAAAAAAAAAAACTCGTACCGATTTTGTACGAAAATGCCCCCGGGTCCGATTGGTCATGAATTTTGACTTGAATCAAATGTCGGCATGTGTGCATGACAACTTGCAGAAAGTACCTTAACAGGTCCAGGAAAGAAATGCAATATTCTTCAGAAAAGAAAAAAAAAAAAAAAAAAAACTCGTACCGATTTTGTACGAAAATGCCCCCGGGTCCGATTGGTCATGAATTTTGACTTGAATCAAATGTCGGCATGTGTGCATGACAACTTGCAGAAAATACCTTCACAGGTCCAGGAAAGAAATGCAATATTCTTCAGAAAAGAAAAAAAAAAAAAAAAAAAAAACTCGTACCGATTTTGTACGAAAATGCCCCCGGGTCCGATTGGTCATGAATTTTGACTTGAATCAAATGTCGGCATGTGTGCATGACAACTTGCAGAAAGTACCTTAACAGGTCCAGGAAAGAAATGCAATATTCTTCAGAAAAGAAAAAAAAAAAAAAAAAAAACTCGTACCGATTTTGTACGAAAATGCCCCCGGGTTCGATTGGTCATGAATTTTGACTTGAATCAAATGTCGGCATGTGTGCATGACAACTTGCAGAAAGTACCTTAACAGGTCCAGGAAAGAAATGCAATATTCTTCAGAAAAGAAAAAAAAAAAAAAAAAAACTCGTACCGATTTTGTACGAAAATGCCCCCGGGTCCGATTGGTCATGAATTTTGACTTGAATCAAATGTCGGCATGTGTGCATGACAACTTGCAGAAAGTACCTTAACAGGTCCAGGAAAGAAATGCAATATTCTTCAGAAAAGAAAAAAAAAAAAAAAAAAAACTCGTACCGATTTTGTACGAAAATGCCCCCGGGTTCGATTGGTCATGAATTTTGACTTGAATCAAATGTCGGCATGTGTGCATGACAACTTGCAGAAAGTACCTGAACAGGTCCAGGAAAGAAATGCAATATTCTTCAGAAAAGAAAAAAAAAAAAAAAAAAACTCGTACCGATTTTGTACGAAAATGCCCCCGGGTTCGATTGGTCATGAATTTTGACTTGAATCAAATGTCGGCATGTGTGCATGACAACTTGCAGAAAGTACCTTAACAGGTCCAGGAAAGAAATGCAATATTCTTCAGAAAAGAAAAAAAAAAAAAAAAAAAAAACTCGTACCGATTTTGTACGAAAATGCCCCCGGGTCCGATTGGTCATGAATTTTGACTTGAATCAAATGTCGGCATGTGTGCATGACAACTTGCAGAAAGTACCTTAACAGGTCCAGGAAAGAAATGCAATATTCTTCAGAAAAGAAAAAAAAAAAAAAAAAAAACTCGTACCGATTTTGTACGAAAATGCCCCCGGGTCCGATTGGTCATGAATTTTGACTTGAATCAAATGTCGGCATGTGTGCATGACAACTTGCAGAAAGTACCTTAACAGGTCCAGGAAAGAAATGCAATATTCTTCAGAAAAGAAAAAAAAAAAAAAAAAAAAAACTCGTACCGATTTTGTACGAAAATGCCCCCGGGTCCGATTGGTCATGAATTTTGACTTGAATCAAATGTCGGCATGTGTGCATGACAACTTGCAGAAAGTACCTTAACAGGTCCAGGAAAGAAATGCAATATTCTTCAGAAAAGAAAAAAAAAAAAAAAAAAACTCGTACCGATTTTGTACGAAAATGCCCCCGGGTCCGATTGGTCATGAATTTTGACTTGAATCAAATGTCGGCATGTGTGCATGACAACTTGCAGAAAGTACCTTAACAGGTCCAGGAAAGAAATGCAATATTCTTCAGAAAAGAAAAAAAAAAAAAAAAACTCGTACCGATTTTGTACGAAAATGCCCCCGGGTCCGATTGGTCATGAATTTTGACTTGAATCAAATGTCGGCATGTGTGCATGACAACTTGCAGAAAGTACCTTAACAGGTCCAGGAAAGAAATGCAATATTCTTCAGAAAAGAAAAAAAAAAAAAAAAAAAAAACTCGTACCGATTTTGTACGAAAATGCCCCCGGGTCCGATTGGTCATGAATTTTGACTTGAATCAAATGTCGGCATGTGTGCATGACAACTTGCAGAAAGTACCTTAACAGGTCCAGGAAAGAAATGCAATATTCTTCAGAAAAGAAAAAAAAAAAAAAAAAAAAACTCGTACCGATTTTGTACGAAAATGCCCCCGGGTCCGATTGGTCATGAATTTTGACTTGAATCAAATGTCGGCATGTGTGCATGACAACTTGCAGAAAGTACCTTCACAGGTCCAGGAAAGAAATGCAATATTCTTCAGAAAAGAAAAAAAAAAAAAAAAAAAAAAACTCGTACCGATTTTGTACGAAAATGCCCCCGGGTCCGATTGGTCATGAATTTTGACTTGAATCAAATGTCGGCATGTGTGCATGACAACTTGCAGAAAGTACCTTAACAGGTCCAGGAAAGAAATGCAATATTCTTCAGAAAAGAAAAAAAAAAAAAAAAAAACTCGTACCGATTTTGTACGAAAATGCCCCCGGGTTCGATTGGTCATGAATTTTGACTTGAATCAAATGTCGGCATGTGTGCATGACAACTTGCAGAAAGTACCTTAACAGGTCCAGGAAAGAAATGCAATATTCTTCAGAAAAGAAAAAAAAAAAAAAAAAAACTCGTACCGATTTTGTACGAAAATGCCCCCGGGTCCGATTGGTCATGAATTTTGACTTGAATCAAATGTCGGCATGTGTGCATGACAACTTGCAGAAAGTACCTTAACAGGTCCAGGAAAGAAATGCAATATTCTTCAGAAAAGAAAAAAAAAAAAAAAAAAACTCGTACCGATTTTGTACGAAAATGCCCCCGGGTTCGATTGGTCATGAATTTTGACTTGAATCAAATGTCGGCATGTGTGCATGACAACTTGCAGAAAGTACCTTAACAGGTCCAGGAAAGAAATGCAATATTCTTCAGAAAAGAAAAAAAAAAAAAAAAAAACTCGTACCGATTTTGTACGAAAATGCCCCCGGGTCCGATTGGTCATGAATTTTGACTTGAATCAAATGTCGGCATGTGTGCATGACAACTTGCAGAAAGTACCTTAACAGGTCCAGGAAAGAAATGCAATATTCTTCAGAAAAGAAAAAAAAAAAAAAAAAAACTCGTACCGATTTTGTACGAAAATGCCCCCGGGTTCGATTGGTCATGAATTTTGACTTGAATCAAATGTCGGCATGTGTGCATGACAACTTGCAGAAAGTACCTTAACAGGTCCAGGAAAGAAATGCAATATTCTTCAGAAAAGAAAAAAAAAAAAAAAAAACTCGTACCGATTTTGTACGAAAATGCCCCCGGGTTCGATTGGTCATGAATTTTGACTTGAATCAAATGTCGGCATGTGTGCATGACAACTTGCAGAAAGTACCTTAACAGGTCCAGGAAAGAAATGCAATATTCTTCAGAAAAGAAAAAAAAAAAAAAAAAAAAAACTCGTACCGATTTTGTACGAAAATGCCCCCGGGTCCGATTGGTCATGAATTTTGACTTGAATCAAATGTCGGCATGTGTGCATGACAACTTGCAGAAAGTACCTTAACAGGTCCAGGAAAGAAATGCAATATTCTTCAGAAAAGAAAAAAAAAAAAAAAAAAAACTCGTACCGATTTTGTACGAAAATGCCCCCGGGTCCGATTGGTCATGAATTTTGACTTGAATCAAATGTCGGCATGTGTGCATGACAACTTGCAGAAAGTACCTTAACAGGTCCAGGAAAGAAATGCAATATTCTTCAGAAAAGAAAAAAAAAAAAAAAAACTCGTACCGATTTTGTACGAAAATGCCCCCGGGTCCGATTGGTCATGAATTTTGACTTGAATCAAATGTCGGCATGTGTGCATGACAACTTGCAGAAAGTACCTTAACAGGTCCAGGAAAGAAATGCAATATTCTTCAGAAAAGAAAAAAAAAAAAAAAAAAAAAACTCGTACCGATTTTGTACGAAAATGCCCCCGGGTCCGATTGGTCATGAATTTTGACTTGAATCAAATGTCGGCATGTGTGCATGACAACTTGCAGAAAGTACCTTAACAGGTCCAGGAAAGAAATGCAATATTCTTCAGAAAAGAAAAAAAAAAAAAAAAAAAAACTCGTACCGATTTTGTACGAAAATGCCCCCGGGTCCGATTGGTCATGAATTTTGACTTGAATCAAATGTCGGCATGTGTGCATGACAACTTGCAGAAAGTACCTTCACAGGTCCAGGAAAGAAATGCAATATTCTTCAGAAAAGAAAAAAAAAAAAAAAAAAAAAAACTCGTACCGATTTTGTACGAAAATGCCCCCGGGTCCGATTGGTCATGAATTTTGACTTGAATCAAATGTCGGCATGTGTGCATGACAACTTGCAGAAAGTACCTTAACAGGTCCAGGAAAGAAATGCAATATTCTTCAGAAAAGAAAAAAAAAAAAAAAAAAACTCGTACCGATTTTGTACGAAAATGCCCCCGGGTTCGATTGGTCATGAATTTTGACTTGAATCAAATGTCGGCATGTGTGCATGACAACTTGCAGAAAGTACCTTAACAGGTCCAGGAAAGAAATGCAATATTCTTCAGAAAAGAAAAAAAAAAAAAAAAAAAACTCGTACCGATTTTGTACGAAAATGCCCCCGGGTCCGATTGGTCATGAATTTTGACTTGAATCAAATGTCGGCATGTGTGCATGACAACTTGCAGAAAGTACCTTAACAGGTCCAGGAAAGAAATGCAATATTCTTCAGAAAAGAAAAAAAAAAAAAAAAAAACTCGTACCGATTTTGTACGAAAATGCCCCCGGGTTCGATTGGTCATGAATTTTGACTTGAATCAAATGTCGGCATGTGTGCATGACAACTTGCAGAAAGTACCTTAACAGGTCCAGGAAAGAAATGCAATATTCTTCAGAAAAGAAAAAAAAAAAAAAAAAAACTCGTACCGATTTTGTACGAAAATGCCCCCGGGTCCGATTGGTCATGAATTTTGACTTGAATCAAATGTCGGCATGTGTGCATGACAACTTGCAGAAAGTACCTTAACAGGTCCAGGAAAGAAATGCAATATTCTTCAGAAAAGAAAAAAAAAAAAAAAAAAACTCGTACCGATTTTGTACGAAAATGCCCCCGGGTTCGATTGGTCATGAATTTTGACTTGAATCAAATGTCGGCATGTGTGCATGACAACTTGCAGAAAGTACCTTAACAGGTCCAGGAAAGAAATGCAATATTCTTCAGAAAAGAAAAAAAAAAAAAAAAAAACTCGTACCGATTTTGTACGAAAATGCCCCCGGGTTCGATTGGTCATGAATTTTGACTTGAATCAAATGTCGGCATGTGTGCATGACAACTTGCAGAAAGTACCTTAACAGGTCCAGGAAAGAAATGCAATATTCTTCAGAAAAGAAAAAAAAAAAAAAAAAAAAAACTCGTACCGATTTTGTACGAAAATGCCCCCGGGTCCGATTGGTCATGAATTTTGACTTGAATCAAATGTCGGCATGTGTGCATGACAACTTGCAGAAAGTACCTTAACAGGTCCAGGAAAGAAATGCAATATTCTTCAGAAAAGAAAAAAAAAAAAAAAAAAAACTCGTACCGATTTTGTACGAAAATGCCCCCGGGTCCGATTGGTCATGAATTTTGACTTGAATCAAATGTCGGCATGTGTGCATGACAACTTGCAGAAAGTACCTTAACAGGTCCAGGAAAGAAATGCAATATTCTTCAGAAAAGAAAAAAAAAAAAAAAAAAAAAACTCGTACCGATTTTGTACGAAAATGCCCCCGGGTCCGATTGGTCATGAATTTTGACTTGAATCAAATGTCGGCATGTGTGCATGACAACTTGCAGAAAGTACCTTAACAGGTCCAGGAAAGAAATGCAATATTCTTCAGAAAAGAAAAAAAAAAAAAAAAAAACTCGTACCGATTTTGTACGAAAATGCCCCCGGGTCCGATTGGTCATGAATTTTGACTTGAATCAAATGTCGGCATGTGTGCATGACAACTTGCAGAAAGTACCTTAACAGGTCCAGGAAAGAAATGCAATATTCTTCAGAAAAGAAAAAAAAAAAAAAAAACTCGTACCGATTTTGTACGAAAATGCCCCCGGGTCCGATTGGTCATGAATTTTGACTTGAATCAAATGTCGGCATGTGTGCATGACAACTTGCAGAAAGTACCTTAACAGGTCCAGGAAAGAAATGCAATATTCTTCAGAAAAGAAAAAAAAAAAAAAAAAAAAAACTCGTACCGATTTTGTACGAAAATGCCCCCGGGTCCGATTGGTCATGAATTTTGACTTGAATCAAATGTCGGCATGTGTGCATGACAACTTGCAGAAAGTACCTTAACAGGTCCAGGAAAGAAATGCAATATTCTTCAGAAAAGAAAAAAAAAAAAAAAAAAAACTCGTACCGATTTTGTACGAAAATGCCCCCGGGTCCGATTGGTCATGAATTTTGACTTGAATCAAATGTCGGCATGTGTGCATGACAACTTGCAGAAAGTACCTTAACAGGTCCAGGAAAGAAATGCAATATTCTTCAGAAAAGAAAAAAAAAAAAAAAAAAAAACTCGTACCGATTTTGTACGAAAATGCCCCCGGGTCCGATTGGTCATGAATTTTGACTTGAATCAAATGTCGGCATGTGTGCATGACAACTTGCAGAAAGTACCTTAACAGGTCCAGGAAAGAAATGCAATATTCTTCAGAAAAGAAAAAAAAAAAAAAAAAAAAAACTCGTACCGATTTTGTACGAAAATGCCCCCGGGTCCGATTGGTCATGAATTTTGACTTGAATCAAATGTCGGCATGTGTGCATGACAACTTGCAGAAAGTACCTTAACAGGTCCAGGAAAGAAATGCAATATTCTTCAGAAAAGAAAAAAAAAAAAAAAAAAACTCGTACCGATTTTGTACGAAAATGCCCCCGGGTCCGATTGGTCATGAATTTTGACTTGAATCAAATGTCGGCATGTGTGCATGACAACTTGCAGAAAGTACCTTAACAGGTCCAGGAAAGAAATGCAATATTCTTCAGAAAAGAAAAAAAAAAAAAAAAACTCGTACCGATTTTGTACGAAAATGCCCCCGGGTCCGATTGGTCATGAATTTTGACTTGAATCAAATGTCGGCATGTGTGCATGACAACTTGCAGAAAGTACCTTAACAGGTCCAGGAAAGAAATGCAATATTCTTCAGAAAAGAAAAAAAAAAAAAAAAAAAAAACTCGTACCGATTTTGTACGAAAATGCCCCCGGGTCCGATTGGTCATGAATTTTGACTTGAATCAAATGTCGGCATGTGTGCATGACAACTTGCAGAAAGTACCTTAACAGGTCCAGGAAAGAAATGCAATATTCTTCAGAAAAGAAAAAAAAAAAAAAAAAAAAACTCGTACCGATTTTGTACGAAAATGCCCCCGGGTCCGATTGGTCATGAATTTTGACTTGAATCAAATGTCGGCATGTGTGCATGACAACTTGCAGAAAGTACCTTCACAGGTCCAGGAAAGAAATGCAATATTCTTCAGAAAAGAAAAAAAAAAAAAAAAAAAAAAACTCGTACCGATTTTGTACGAAAATGCCCCCGGGTCCGATTGGTCATGAATTTTGACTTGAATCAAATGTCGGCATGTGTGCATGACAACTTGCAGAAAGTACCTTAACAGGTCCAGGAAAGAAATGCAATATTCTTCAGAAAAGAAAAAAAAAAAAAAAAAAAACTCGTACCGATTTTGTACGAAAATGCCCCCGGGTTCGATTGGTCATGAATTTTGACTTGAATCAAATGTCGGCATGTGTGCATGACAACTTGCAGAAAGTACCTTAACAGGTCCAGGAAAGAAATGCAATATTCTTCAGAAAAGAAAAAAAAAAAAAAAAAAACTCGTACCGATTTTGTACGAAAATGCCCCCGGGTCCGATTGGTCATGAATTTTGACTTGAATCAAATGTCGGCATGTGTGCATGACAACTTGCAGAAAGTACCTTAACAGGTCCAGGAAAGAAATGCAATATTCTTCAGAAAAGAAAAAAAAAAAAAAAAAAACTCGTACCGATTTTGTACGAAAATGCCCCCGGGTTCGATTGGTCATGAATTTTGACTTGAATCAAATGTCGGCATGTGTGCATGACAACTTGCAGAAAGTACCTTAACAGGTCCAGGAAAGAAATGCAATATTCTTCAGAAAAGAAAAAAAAAAAAAAAAAAACTCGTACCGATTTTGTACGAAAATGCCCCCGGGTTCGATTGGTCATGAATTTTGACTTGAATCAAATGTCGGCATGTGTGCATGACAACTTGCAGAAAGTACCTTCACAGGTCCAGGAAAGAAATGCAATATTCTTCAGAAAAGAAAAAAAAAAAAAAAAAAAAAAACTCGTACCGATTTTGTACGAAAATGCCCCCGGGTCCGATTGGTCATGAATTTTGACTTGAATCAAATGTCGGCATGTGTGCATGACAACTTGCAGAAAGTACCTTAACAGGTCCAGGAAAGAAATGCAATATTCTTCAGAAAAGAAAAAAAAAAAAAAAAAAACTCGTACCGATTTTGTACGAAAATGCCCCCGGGTTCGATTGGTCATGAATTTTGACTTGAATCAAATGTCGGCATGTGTGCATGACAACTTGCAGAAAGTACCTTAACAGGTCCAGGAAAGAAATGCAATATTCTTCAGAAAAGAAAAAAAAAAAAAAAAAAACTCGTACCGATTTTGTACGAAAATGCCCCCGGGTCCGATTGGTCATGAATTTTGACTTGAATCAAATGTCGGCATGTGTGCATGACAACTTGCAGAAAGTACCTTAACAGGTCCAGGAAAGAAATGCAATATTCTTCAGAAAAGAAAAAAAAAAAAAAAAAACTCGTACCGATTTTGTACGAAAATGCCCCCGGGTCCGATTGGTCATGAATTTTGACTTGAATCAAATGTCGGCATGTGTGCATGACAACTTGCAGAAAGTACCTTAACAGGTCCAGGAAAGAAATGCAATATTCTTCAGAAAAGAAAAAAAAAAAAAAAAAAAAAACTCGTACCGATTTTGTACGAAAATGCCCCCGGGTCCGATTGGTCATGAATTTTGACTTGAATCAAATGTCGGCATGTGTGCATGACAACTTGCAGAAAGTACCTTAACAGGTCCAGGAAAGAAATGCAATATTCTTCAGAAAAGAAAAAAAAAAAAAAAAAAAACTCGTACCGATTTTGTACGAAAATGCCCCCGGGTCCGATTGGTCATGAATTTTGACTTGAATCAAATGTCGGCATGTGTGCATGACAACTTGCAGAAAGTACCTTAACAGGTCCAGGAAAGAAATGCAATATTCTTCAGAAAAGAAAAAAAAAAAAAAAAAAAAACTCGTACCGATTTTGTACGAAAATGCCCCCGGGTCCGATTGGTCATGAATTTTGACTTGAATCAAATGTCGGCATGTGTGCATGACAACTTGCAGAAAGTACCTTAACAGGTCCAGGAAAGAAATGCAATATTCTTCAGAAAAGAAAAAAAAAAAAAAAAAAAAACTCGTACCGATTTTGTACGAAAATGCCCCCGGGTCCGATTGGTCATGAATTTTGACTTGAATCAAATGTCGGCATGTGTGCATGACAACTTGCAGAAAGTACCTTAACAGGTCCAGGAAAGAAATGCAATATTCTTCAGAAAAGAAAAAAAAAAAAAAAAAAACTCGTACCGATTTTGTACGAAAATGCCCCCGGGTCCGATTGGTCATGAATTTTGACTTGAATCAAATGTCGGCATGTGTGCATGACAACTTGCAGAAAGTACCTTAACAGGTCCAGGAAAGAAATGCAATATTCTTCAGAAAAGAAAAAAAAAAAAAAAAACTCGTACCGATTTTGTACGAAAATGCCCCCGGGTCCGATTGGTCATGAATTTTGACTTGAATCAAATGTCGGCATGTGTGCATGACAACTTGCAGAAAGTACCTTAACAGGTCCAGGAAAGAAATGCAATATTCTTCAGAAAAGAAAAAAAAAAAAAAAAAAAAAACTCGTACCGATTTTGTACGAAAATGCCCCCGGGTCCGATTGGTCATGAATTTTGACTTGAATCAAATGTCGGCATGTGTGCATGACAACTTGCAGAAAGTACCTTAACAGGTCCAGGAAAGAAATGCAATATTCTTCAGAAAAGAAAAAAAAAAAAAAAAAAAAACTCGTACCGATTTTGTACGAAAATGCCCCCGGGTCCGATTGGTCATGAATTTTGACTTGAATCAAATGTCGGCATGTGTGCATGACAACTTGCAGAAAGTACCTTCACAGGTCCAGGAAAGAAATGCAATATTCTTCAGAAAAGAAAAAAAAAAAAAAAAAAAAAAACTCGTACCGATTTTGTACGAAAATGCCCCCGGGTCCGATTGGTCATGAATTTTGACTTGAATCAAATGTCGGCATGTGTGCATGACAACTTGCAGAAAGTACCTTAACAGGTCCAGGAAAGAAATGCAATATTCTTCAGAAAAGAAAAAAAAAAAAAAAAAAACTCGTACCGATTTTGTACGAAAATGCCCCCGGGTTCGATTGGTCATGAATTTTGACTTGAATCAAATGTCGGCATGTGTGCATGACAACTTGCAGAAAGTACCTTAACAGGTCCAGGAAAGAAATGCAATATTCTTCAGAAAAGAAAAAAAAAAAAAAAAAAACTCGTACCGATTTTGTACGAAAATGCCCCCGGGTCCGATTGGTCATGAATTTTGACTTGAATCAAATGTCGGCATGTGTGCATGACAACTTGCAGAAAGTACCTTAACAGGTCCAGGAAAGAAATGCAATATTCTTCAGAAAAGAAAAAAAAAAAAAAAAAAACTCGTACCGATTTTGTACGAAAATGCCCCCGGGTTCGATTGGTCATGAATTTTGACTTGAATCAAATGTCGGCATGTGTGCATGACAACTTGCAGAAAGTACCTTAACAGGTCCAGGAAAGAAATGCAATATTCTTCAGAAAAGAAAAAAAAAAAAAAAAAAACTCGTACCGATTTTGTACGAAAATGCCCCCGGGTTCGATTGGTCATGAATTTTGACTTGAATCAAATGTCGGCATGTGTGCATGACAACTTGCAGAAAGTACCTTCACAGGTCCAGGAAAGAAATGCAATATTCTTCAGAAAAGAAAAAAAAAAAAAAAAAAAAAAACTCGTACCGATTTTGTACGAAAATGCCCCCGGGTCCGATTGGTCATGAATTTTGACTTGAATCAAATGTCGGCATGTGTGCATGACAACTTGCAGAAAGTACCTTAACAGGTCCAGGAAAGAAATGCAATATTCTTCAGAAAAGAAAAAAAAAAAAAAAAAAACTCGTACCGATTTTGTACGAAAATGCCCCCGGGTTCGATTGGTCATGAATTTTGACTTGAATCAAATGTCGGCATGTGTGCATGACAACTTGCAGAAAGTACCTTAACAGGTCCAGGAAAGAAATGCAATATTCTTCAGAAAAGAAAAAAAAAAAAAAAAAAAACTCGTACCGATTTTGTACGAAAATGCCCCCGGGTCCGATTGGTCATGAATTTTGACTTGAATCAAATGTCGGCATGTGTGCATGACAACTTGCAGAAAGTACCTTAACAGGTCCAGGAAAGAAATGCAATATTCTTCAGAAAAGAAAAAAAAAAAAAAAAAAACTCGTACCGATTTTGTACGAAAATGCCCCCGGGTTCGATTGGTCATGAATTTTGACTTGAATCAAATGTCGGCATGTGTGCATGACAACTTGCAGAAAGTACCTTAACAGGTCCAGGAAAGAAATGCAATATTCTTCAGAAAAGAAAAAAAAAAAAAAAAAAACTCGTACCGATTTTGTACGAAAATGCCCCCGGGTTCGATTGGTCATGAATTTTGACTTGAATCAAATGTCGGCATGTGTGCATGACAACTTGCAGAAAGTACCTTAACAGGTCCAGGAAAGAAATGCAATATTCTTCAGAAAAGAAAAAAAAAAAAAAAAAAAACTCGTACCGATTTTGTACGAAAATGCCCCCGGGTCCGATTGGTCATGAATTTTGACTTGAATCAAATGTCGGCATGTGTGCATGACAACTTGCAGAAAGTACCTTCACAGGTCCAGGAAAGAAATGCAATATTCTTCAGAAAAGAAAAAAAAAAAAAAAAAAAAAAACTCGTACCGATTTTGTACGAAAATGCCCCCGGGTCCGATTGGTCATGAATTTTGACTTGAATCAAATGTCGGCATGTGTGCATGACAACTTGCAGAAAGTACCTTAACAGGTCCAGGAAAGAAATGCAATATTCTTCAGAAAAGAAAAAAAAAAAAAAAAAAACTCGTACCGATTTTGTACGAAAATGCCCCCGGGTTCGATTGGTCATGAATTTTGACTTGAATCAAATGTCGGCATGTGTGCATGACAACTTGCAGAAAGTACCTTAACAGGTCCAGGAAAGAAATGCAATATTCTTCAGAAAAGAAAAAAAAAAAAAAAAAAACTCGTACCGATTTTGTACGAAAATGCCCCCGGGTCCGATTGGTCATGAATTTTGACTTGAATCAAATGTCGGCATGTGTGCATGACAACTTGCAGAAAGTACCTTAACAGGTCCAGGAAAGAAATGCAATATTCTTCAGAAAAGAAAAAAAAAAAAAAAAAAACTCGTACCGATTTTGTACGAAAATGCCCCCGGGTTCGATTGGTCATGAATTTTGACTTGAATCAAATGTCGGCATGTGTGCATGACAACTTGCAGAAAGTACCTTAACAGGTCCAGGAAAGAAATGCAATATTCTTCAGAAAAGAAAAAAAAAAAAAAAAAACTCGTACCGATTTTGTACGAAAATGCCCCCGGGTTCGATTGGTCATGAATTTTGACTTGAATCAAATGTCGGCATGTGTGCATGACAACTTGCAGAAAGTACCTTCACAGGTCCAGGAAAGAAATGCAATATTCTTCAGAAAAGAAAAAAAAAAAAAAAAAAAAAAACTCGTACCGATTTTGTACGAAAATGCCCCCGGGTCCGATTGGTCATGAATTTTGACTTGAATCAAATGTCGGCATGTGTGCATGACAACTTGCAGAAAGTACCTTAACAGGTCCAGGAAAGAAATGCAATATTCTTCAGAAAAGAAAAAAAAAAAAAAAAAAAACTCGTACCGATTTTGTACGAAAATGCCCCCGGGTTCGATTGGTCATGAATTTTGACTTGAATCAAATGTCGGCATGTGTGCATGACAACTTGCAGAAAGTACCTTAACAGGTCCAGGAAAGAAATGCAATATTCTTCAGAAAAGAAAAAAAAAAAAAAAAAAACTCGTACCGATTTTGTACGAAAATGCCCCCGGGTCCGATTGGTCATGAATTTTGACTTGAATCAAATGTCGGCATGTGTGCATGACAACTTGCAGAAAGTACCTTAACAGGTCCAGGAAAGAAATGCAATATTCTTCAGAAAAGAAAAAAAAAAAAAAAAAAAACTCGTACCGATTTTGTACGAAAATGCCCCCGGGTTCGATTGGTCATGAATTTTGACTTGAATCAAATGTCGGCATGTGTGCATGACAACTTGCAGAAAGTACCTTAACAGGTCCAGGAAAGAAATGCAATATTCTTCAGAAAAGAAAAAAAAAAAAAAAAAACTCGTACCGATTTTGTACGAAAATGCCCCCGGGTTCGATTGGTCATGAATTTTGACTTGAATCAAATGTCGGCATGTGTGCATGACAACTTGCAGAAAGTACCTTAACAGGTCCAGGAAAGAAATGCAATATTCTTCAGAAAAGAAAAAAAAAAAAAAAAAAAAAAAAAAACTCGTACCGATTTTGTACGAAAATGCCCCCGGGTCCGATTGGTCATGAATTTTGACTTGAATCAAATGTCGGCATGTGTGCATGACAACTTGCAGAAAGTACCTTAACAGGTCCAGGAAAGAAATGCAATATTCTTCAGAAAAGAAAAAAAAAAAAAAAAAAACTCGTACCGATTTTGTACGAAAATGCCCCCGGGTTCGATTGGTCATGAATTTTGACTTGAATCAAATGTCGGCATGTGTGCATGACAACTTGCAGAAAGTACCTTAACAGGTCCAGGAAAGAAATGCAATATTCTTCAGAAAAGAAAAAAAAAAAAAAAAAAACTCGTACCGATTTTGTACGAAAATGCCCCCGGGTCCGATTGGTCATGAATTTTGACTTGAATCAAATGTCGGCATGTGTGCATGACAACTTGCAGAAAGTACCTTAACAGGTCCAGGAAAGAAATGCAATATTCTTCAGAAAAGAAAAAAAAAAAAAAAAAAAAAAACTCGTACCGATTTTGTACGAAAATGCCCCCGGGTCCGATTGGTCATGAATTTTGACTTGAATCAAATGTCGGCATGTGTGCATGACAACTTGCAGAAAGTACCTTAACAGGTCCAGGAAAGAAATGCAATATTCTTCAGAAAAGAAAAAAAAAAAAAAAAAAAACTCGTACCGATTTTGTACGAAAATGCCCCCGGGTCCGATTGGTCATGAATTTTGACTTGAATCAAATGTCGGCATGTGTGCATGACAACTTGCAGAAAGTACCTTAACAGGTCCAGGAAAGAAATGCAATATTCTTCAGAAAAGAAAAAAAAAAAAAAAAAAAAAAACTCGTACCGATTTTGTACGAAAATGCCCCCGGGTCCGATTGGTCATGAATTTTGACTTGAATCAAATGTCGGCATGTGTGCATGACAACTTGCAGAAAGTACCTTAACAGGTCCAGGAAAGAAATGCAATATTCTTCAGAAAAGAAAAAAAAAAAAAAAAAAACTCGTACCGATTTTGTACGAAAATGCCCCCGGGTTCGATTGGTCATGAATTTTGACTTGAATCAAATGTCGGCATGTGTGCATGACAACTTGCAGAAAGTACCTTAACAGGTCCAGGAAAGAAATGCAATATTCTTCAGAAAAGAAAAAAAAAAAAAAAAAACTCGTACCGATTTTGTACGAAAATGCCCCCGGGTTCGATTGGTCATGAATTTTGACTTGAATCAAATGTCGGCATGTGTGCATGACAACTTGCAGAAAGTACCTTAACAGGTCCAGGAAAGAAATGCAATATTCTTCAGAAAAGAAAAAAAAAAAAAAAAAAAAAAAAAACTCGTACCGATTTTGTACGAAAATGCCCCCGGGTCCGATTGGTCATGAATTTTGACTTGAATCAAATGTCGGCATGTGTGCATGACAACTTGCAGAAAGTACCTTAACAGGTCCAGGAAAGAAATGCAATATTCTTCAGAAAAGAAAAAAAAAAAAAAAAAAACTCGTACCGATTTTGTACGAAAATGCCCCCGGGTTCGATTGGTCATGAATTTTGACTTGAATCAAATGTCGGCATGTGTGCATGACAACTTGCAGAAAGTACCTTAACAGGTCCAGGAAAGAAATGCAATATTCTTCAGAAAAGAAAAAAAAAAAAAAAAAAACTCGTACCGATTTTGTACGAAAATGCCCCCGGGTCCGATTGGTCATGAATTTTGACTTGAATCAAATGTCGGCATGTGTGCATGACAACTTGCAGAAAGTACCTTAACAGGTCCAGGAAAGAAATGCAATATTCTTCAGAAAAGAAAAAAAAAAAAAAAAAAAAAAACTCGTACCGATTTTGTACGAAAATGCCCCCGGGTCCGATTGGTCATGAATTTTGACTTGAATCAAATGTCGGCATGTGTGCATGACAACTTGCAGAAAGTACCTTAACAGGTCCAGGAAAGAAATGCAATATTCTTCAGAAAAGAAAAAAAAAAAAAAAAAAACTCGTACCGATTTTGTACGAAAATGCCCCCGGGTCCGATTGGTCATGAATTTTGACTTGAATCAAATGTCGGCATGTGTGCATGACAACTTGCAGAAAGTACCTTAACAGGTCCAGGAAAGAAATGCAATATTCTTCAGAAAAGAAAAAAAAAAAAAAAAAAAAAAACTCGTACCGATTTTGTACGAAAATGCCCCCGGGTCCGATTGGTCATGAATTTTGACTTGAATCAAATGTCGGCATGTGTGCATGACAACTTGCAGAAAGTACCTTAACAGGTCCAGGAAAGAAATGCAATATTCTTCAGAAAAGAAAAAAAAAAAAAAAAAAACTCGTACCGATTTTGTACGAAAATGCCCCCGGGTTCGATTGGTCATGAATTTTGACTTGAATCAAATGTCGGCATGTGTGCATGACAACTTGCAGAAAGTACCTTAACAGGTCCAGGAAAGAAATGCAATATTCTTCAGAAAAGAAAAAAAAAAAAAAAAAACTCGTACCGATTTTGTACGAAAATGCCCCCGGGTTCGATTGGTCATGAATTTTGACTTGAATCAAATGTCGGCATGTGTGCATGACAACTTGCAGAAAGTACCTTAACAGGTCCAGGAAAGAAATGCAATATTCTTCAGAAAAGAAAAAAAAAAAAAAAAAAAAAAAAAAACTCGTACCGATTTTGTACGAAAATGCCCCCGGGTCCGATTGGTCATGAATTTTGACTTGAATCAAATGTCGGCATGTGTGCATGACAACTTGCAGAAAGTACCTTAACAGGTCCAGGAAAGAAATGCAATATTCTTCAGAAAAGAAAAAAAAAAAAAAAAAAACTCGTACCGATTTTGTACGAAAATGCCCCCGGGTTCGATTGGTCATGAATTTTGACTTGAATCAAATGTCGGCATGTGTGCATGACAACTTGCAGAAAGTACCTTAACAGGTCCAGGAAAGAAATGCAATATTCTTCAGAAAAGAAAAAAAAAAAAAAAAAAACTCGTACCGATTTTGTACGAAAATGCCCCCGGGTCCGATTGGTCATGAATTTTGACTTGAATCAAATGTCGGCATGTGTGCATGACAACTTGCAGAAAGTACCTTAACAGGTCCAGGAAAGAAATGCAATATTCTTCAGAAAAGAAAAAAAAAAAAAAAAAAAAAACTCGTACCGATTTTGTACGAAAATGCCCCCGGGTCCGATTGGTCATGAATTTTGACTTGAATCAAATGTCGGCATGTGTGCATGACAACTTGCAGAAAGTACCTTAACAGGTCCAGGAAAGAAATGCAATATTCTTCAGAAAAGAAAAAAAAAAAAAAAAAAAACTCGTACCGATTTTGTACGAAAATGCCCCCGGGTCCGATTGGTCATGAATTTTGACTTGAATCAAATGTCGGCATGTGTGCATGACAACTTGCAGAAAGTACCTTAACAGGTCCAGGAAAGAAATGCAATATTCTTCAGAAAAGAAAAAAAAAAAAAAAAAAAAAAACTCGTACCGATTTTGTACGAAAATGCCCCCGGGTCCGATTGGTCATGAATTTTGACTTGAATCAAATGTCGGCATGTGTGCATGACAACTTGCAGAAAGTACCTTAACAGGTCCAGGAAAGAAATGCAATATTCTTCAGAAAAGAAAAAAAAAAAAAAAAAAACTCGTACCGATTTTGTACGAAAATGCCCCCGGGTTCGATTGGTCATGAATTTTGACTTGAATCAAATGTCGGCATGTGTGCATGACAACTTGCAGAAAGTACCTTAACAGGTCCAGGAAAGAAATGCAATATTCTTCAGAAAAGAAAAAAAAAAAAAAAAAACTCGTACCGATTTTGTACGAAAATGCCCCCGGGTTCGATTGGTCATGAATTTTGACTTGAATCAAATGTCGGCATGTGTGCATGACAACTTGCAGAAAGTACCTTAACAGGTCCAGGAAAGAAATGCAATATTCTTCAGAAAAGAAAAAAAAAAAAAAAAAAAAAAAAAAACTCGTACCGATTTTGTACGAAAATGCCCCCGGGTCCGATTGGTCATGAATTTTGACTTGAATCAAATGTCGGCATGTGTGCATGACAACTTGCAGAAAGTACCTTAACAGGTCCAGGAAAGAAATGCAATATTCTTCAGAAAAGAAAAAAAAAAAAAAAAAAACTCGTACCGATTTTGTACGAAAATGCCCCCGGGTCCGATTGGTCATGAATTTTGACTTGAATCAAATGTCGGCATGTGTGCATGACAACTTGCAGAAAGTACCTTAACAGGTCCAGGAAAAAAATGCAATATTCTTCAGAAAAGAAAAAAAAAATAAAATAAAAACTCGTACTGATTTTGTACGAAAATGCCCCCGGGTCCGATTGGTCGTGAATTTTGACTAGAATCAAATGTCGGCATGTGTGCATGACAACTTGCAGAAAGTACCTTAACAGGTCCAGGAAAGAAATGCAATATTCTTCAGAAAAGAAAAAAAAAAAAAAAAAAAACTCGTACCGATTTTGTACGAAAATGCCCCCGGGTCCGATTGGTCTTGAATTTTGACTTGAATCAAATGTCGGCATGTGTGCATGACAACTTGCAGAAAGTACCTTAACAGGTCCAGGAAAGAAATGCAATATTCTTCAGAAAAGAAAAAAAAAAAAAAAAAAACTCGTACCGATTTTGTACGAAAATGCCCCCGGGTCCGATTGGTCATGAATTTTGACTTGAATCAAATGTCGGCATGTGTGCATGACAACTTGCAGAAAGTACCTTAACAGGTCCAGGAAAGAAATGCAATATTCTTCAGAAAAGAAAAAAAAAAAAAAAAAAAAAAACTCGTACCGATTTTGTACGAAAATGCCCCCGGGTCCGATTGGTCATGAATTTTGACTTGAATCAAATGTCGGCATGTGTGCATGACAACTTGCAGAAAGTACCTTAACAGGTCCAGGAAAGAAATGCAATATTCTTCAGAAAAGAAAAAAAAAAAAAAAAAAACTCGTACCGATTTTGTACGAAAATGCCCCCGGGTTCGATTGGTCATGAATTTTGACTTGAATCAAATGTCGGCATGTGTGCATGACAACTTGCAGAAAGTACCTTAACAGGTCCAGGAAAGAAATGCAATATTCTTCAGAAAAGAAAAAAAAAAAAAAAAAACTCGTACCGATTTTGTACGAAAATGCCCCCGGGTTCGATTGGTCATGAATTTTGACTTGAATCAAATGTCGGCATGTGTGCATGACAACTTGCAGAAAGTACCTTAACAGGTCCAGGAAAGAAATGCAATATTCTTCAGAAAAGAAAAAAAAAAAAAAAAAAAAAAAAAAACTCGTACCGATTTTGTACGAAAATGCCCCCGGGTCCGATTGGTCATGAATTTTGACTTGAATCAAATGTCGGCATGTGTGCATGACAACTTGCAGAAAGTACCTTAACAGGTCCAGGAAAGAAATGCAATATTCTTCAGAAAAGAAAAAAAAAAAAAAAAAAACTCGTACCGATTTTGTACGAAAATGCCCCCGGGTCCGATTGGTCATGAATTTTGACTTGAATCAAATGTCGGCATGTGTGCATGACAACTTGCAGAAAGTACCTTAACAGGTCCAGGAAAAAAATGCAATATTCTTCAGAAAAGAAAAAAAAAAAAAAAAAAACTCGTACCGATTTTGTACGAAAATGCCCCCGGGTCCGATTGGTCATGAATTTTGACTTGAATCAAATGTCGGCATGTGTGCATGACAACTTGCAGAAAGTACCTTAACAGGTCCAGGAAAGAAATGCAATATTCTTCAGAAAAGAAAAAAAAAAAAAAAAAAACTCGTACCGATTTTGTACGAAAATGCCCCCGGGTTCGATTGGTCATGAATTTTGACTTGAATCAAATGTCGGCATGTGTGCATGACAACTTGCAGAAAGTACCTTAACAGGTCCAGGAAAGAAATGCAATATTCTTCAGAAAAGAAAAAAAAAAAAAAAAAAACTCGTACCGATTTTGTACGAAAATGCCCCCGGGTCCGATTGGTCATGAATTTTGACTTGAATCAAATGTCGGCATGTGTGCATGACAACTTGCAGAAAGTACCTTAACAGGTCCAGGAAAGAAATGCAATATTCTTCAGAAAAGAAAAAAAAAAAAAAAAAAAAAAACTCGTACCGATTTTGTACGAAAATGCCCCCGGGTCCGATTGGTCATGAATTTTGACTTGAATCAAATGTCGGCATGTGTGCATGACAACTTGCAGAAAGTACCTTAACAGGTCCAGGAAAGAAATGCAATATTCTTCAGAAAAGAAAAAAAAAAAAAAAAAAAACTCGTACCGATTTTGTACGAAAATGCCCCCGGGTCCGATTGGTCATGAATTTTGACTTGAATCAAATGTCGGCATGTGTGCATGACAACTTGCAGAAAGTACCTTAACAGGTCCAGGAAAGAAATGCAATATTCTTCAGAAAAGAAAAAAAAAAAAAAAAAAAAAAACTCGTACCGATTTTGTACGAAAATGCCCCCGGGTCCGATTGGTCATGAATTTTGACTTGAATCAAATGTCGGCATGTGTGCATGACAACTTGCAGAAAGTACCTTAACAGGTCCAGGAAAGAAATGCAATATTCTTCAGAAAAGAAAAAAAAAAAAAAAAAAACTCGTACCGATTTTGTACGAAAATGCCCCCGGGTTCGATTGGTCATGAATTTTGACTTGAATCAAATGTCGGCATGTGTGCATGACAACTTGCAGAAAGTACCTTAACAGGTCCAGGAAAGAAATGCAATATTCTTCAGAAAAGAAAAAAAAAAAAAAAAAACTCGTACCGATTTTGTACGAAAATGCCCCCGGGTTCGATTGGTCATGAATTTTGACTTGAATCAAATGTCGGCATGTGTGCATGACAACTTGCAGAAAGTACCTTAACAGGTCCAGGAAAGAAATGCAATATTCTTCAGAAAAGAAAAAAAAAAAAAAAAAAAAAAAAAACTCGTACCGATTTTGTACGAAAATGCCCCCGGGTCCGATTGGTCATGAATTTTGACTTGAATCAAATGTCGGCATGTGTGCATGACAACTTGCAGAAAGTACCTTAACAGGTCCAGGAAAGAAATGCAATATTCTTCAGAAAAGAAAAAAAAAAAAAAAAAAACTCGTACCGATTTTGTACGAAAATGCCCCCGGGTTCGATTGGTCATGAATTTTGACTTGAATCAAATGTCGGCATGTGTGCATGACAACTTGCAGAAAGTACCTTAACAGGTCCAGGAAAGAAATGCAATATTCTTCAGAAAAGAAAAAAAAAAAAAAAAAAACTCGTACCGATTTTGTACGAAAATGCCCCCGGGTCCGATTGGTCATGAATTTTGACTTGAATCAAATGTCGGCATGTGTGCATGACAACTTGCAGAAAGTACCTTAACAGGTCCAGGAAAGAAATGCAATATTCTTCAGAAAAGAAAAAAAAAAAAAAAAAAAAAAACTCGTACCGATTTTGTACGAAAATGCCCCCGGGTCCGATTGGTCATGAATTTTGACTTGAATCAAATGTCGGCATGTGTGCATGACAACTTGCAGAAAGTACCTTAACAGGTCCAGGAAAGAAATGCAATATTCTTCAGAAAAGAAAAAAAAAAAAAAAAAAACTCGTACCGATTTTGTACGAAAATGCCCCCGGGTCCGATTGGTCATGAATTTTGACTTGAATCAAATGTCGGCATGTGTGCATGACAACTTGCAGAAAGTACCTTAACAGGTCCAGGAAAGAAATGCAATATTCTTCAGAAAAGAAAAAAAAAAAAAAAAAAAAAAACTCGTACCGATTTTGTACGAAAATGCCCCCGGGTCCGATTGGTCATGAATTTTGACTTGAATCAAATGTCGGCATGTGTGCATGACAACTTGCAGAAAGTACCTTAACAGGTCCAGGAAAGAAATGCAATATTCTTCAGAAAAGAAAAAAAAAAAAAAAAAAACTCGTACCGATTTTGTACGAAAATGCCCCCGGGTTCGATTGGTCATGAATTTTGACTTGAATCAAATGTCGGCATGTGTGCATGACAACTTGCAGAAAGTACCTTAACAGGTCCAGGAAAGAAATGCAATATTCTTCAGAAAAGAAAAAAAAAAAAAAAAAACTCGTACCGATTTTGTACGAAAATGCCCCCGGGTTCGATTGGTCATGAATTTTGACTTGAATCAAATGTCGGCATGTGTGCATGACAACTTGCAGAAAGTACCTTAACAGGTCCAGGAAAGAAATGCAATATTCTTCAGAAAAGAAAAAAAAAAAAAAAAAAAAAAAAAAAACTCGTACCGATTTTGTACGAAAATGCCCCCGGGTCCGATTGGTCATGAATTTTGACTTGAATCAAATGTCGGCATGTGTGCATGACAACTTGCAGAAAGTACCTTAACAGGTCCAGGAAAGAAATGCAATATTCTTCAGAAAAGAAAAAAAAAAAAAAAAAAACTCGTACCGATTTTGTACGAAAATGCCCCCGGGTCCGATTGGTCATGAATTTTGACTTGAATCAAATGTCGGCATGTGTGCATGACAACTTGCAGAAAGTACCTTAACAGGTCCAGGAAAAAAATGCAATATTCTTCAGAAAAGAAAAAAAAAATAAAATAAAAACTCGTACTGATTTTGTACGAAAATGCCCCCGGGTCCGATTGGTCGTGAATTTTGACTAGAATCAAATGTCGGCATGTGTGCATGACAACTTGCAGAAAGTACCTTAACAGGTCCAGGAAAGAAATGCAATATTCTTCAGAAAAGAAAAAAAAAAAAAAAAAAAACTCGTACCGATTTTGTACGAAAATGCCCCCGGGTCCGATTGGTCTTGAATTTTGACTTGAATCAAATGTCGGCATGTGTGCATGACAACTTGCAGAAAGTACCTTAACAGGTCCAGGAAAGAAATGCAATATTCTTCAGAAAAGAAAAAAAAAAAAAAAAAAACTCGTACCGATTTTGTACGAAAATGCCCCCGGGTCCGATTGGTCATGAATTTTGACTTGAATCAAATGTCGGCATGTGTGCATGACAACTTGCAGAAAGTACCTTAACAGGTCCAGGAAAGAAATGCAATATTCTTCAGAAAAGAAAAAAAAAAAAAAAAAAAAAAACTCGTACCGATTTTGTACGAAAATGCCCCCGGGTCCGATTGGTCATGAATTTTGACTTGAATCAAATGTCGGCATGTGTGCATGACAACTTGCAGAAAGTACCTTAACAGGTCCAGGAAAGAAATGCAATATTCTTCAGAAAAGAAAAAAAAAAAAAAAAAAACTCGTACCAATTTTGTACGAAAATGCCCCCGGGTTCGATTGGTCATGAATTTTGACTTGAATCAAATGTCGGCATGTGTGCATGACAACTTGCAGAAAGTACCTTAACAGGTCCAGGAAAGAAATGCAATATTCTTCAGAAAAGAAAAAAAAAAAAAAAAAACTCGTACCGATTTTGTACGAAAATGCCCCCGGGTTCGATTGGTCATGAATTTTGACTTGAATCAAATGTCGGCATGTGTGCATGACAACTTGCAGAAAGTACCTTAACAGGTCCAGGAAAGAAATGCAATATTCTTCAGAAAAGAAAAAAAAAAAAAAAAAAAAAAAAAAACTCGTACCGATTTTGTACGAAAATGCCCCCGGGTCCGATTGGTCATGAATTTTGACTTGAATCAAATGTCGGCATGTGTGCATGACAACTTGCAGAAAGTACCTTAACAGGTCCAGGAAAGAAATGCAATATTCTTCAGAAAAGAAAAAAAAAAAAAAAAAAACTCGTACCGATTTTGTACGAAAATGCCCCCGGGTTCGATTGGTCATGAATTTTGACTTGAATCAAATGTCGGCATGTGTGCATGACAACTTGCAGAAAGTACCTTAACAGGTCCAGGAAAGAAATGCAATATTCTTCAGAAAAGAAAAAAAAAAAAAAAAAAAACTCGTACCGATTTTGTACGAAAATGCCCCCGGGTCCGATTGGTCATGAATTTTGACTTGAATCAAATGTCGGCATGTGTGCATGACAACTTGCAGAAAGTACCTTAACAGGTCCAGGAAAGAAATGCAATATTCTTCAGAAAAGAAAAAAAAAAAAAAAAAACTCGTACCGATTTTGTACGAAAATGCCCCCGGGTTCGATTGGTCATGAATTTTGACTTGAATCAAATGTCGGCATGTGTGCATGACAACTTGCAGAAAGTACCTTAACAGGTCCAGGAAAGAAATGCAATATTCTTCAGAAAAGAAAAAAAAAAAAAAAAAAAAAAAAAAACTCGTACCGATTTTGTACGAAAATGCCCCCGGGTCCGATTGGTCATGAATTTTGACTTGAATCAAATGTCGGCATGTGTGCATGACAACTTGCAGAAAGTACCTTAACAGGTCCAGGAAAGAAATGCAATATTCTTCAGAAAAGAAAAAAAAAAAAAAAAAAACTCGTACCGATTTTGTACGAAAATGCCCCCGGGTTCGATTGGTCATGAATTTTGACTTGAATCAAATGTCGGCATGTGTGCATGACAACTTGCAGAAAGTACCTTAACAGGTCCAGGAAAGAAATGCAATATTCTTCAGAAAAGAAAAAAAAAAAAAAAAAAACTCGTACCGATTTTGTACGAAAATGCCCCCGGGTCCGATTGGTCATGAATTTTGACTTGAATCAAATGTCGGCATGTGTGCATGACAACTTGCAGAAAGTACCTTAACAGGTCCAGGAAAGAAATGCAATATTCTTCAGAAAAGAAAAAAAAAAAAAAAAAAAAAAACTCGTACCGATTTTGTACGAAAATGCCCCCGGGTCCGATTGGTCATGAATTTTGACTTGAATCAAATGTCGGCATGTGTGCATGACAACTTGCAGAAAGTACCTTAACAGGTCCAGGAAAGAAATGCAATATTCTTCAGAAAAGAAAAAAAAAAAAAAAAAAACTCGTACCGATTTTGTACGAAAATGCCCCCGGGTCCGATTGGTCATGAATTTTGACTTGAATCAAATGTCGGCATGTGTGCATGACAACTTGCAGAAAGTACCTTAACAGGTCCAGGAAAGAAATGCAATATTCTTCAGAAAAGAAAAAAAAAAAAAAAAAAAAAAACTCGTACCGATTTTGTACGAAAATGCCCCCGGGTCCGATTGGTCATGAATTTTGACTTGAATCAAATGTCGGCATGTGTGCATGACAACTTGCAGAAAGTACCTTAACAGGTCCAGGAAAGAAATGCAATATTCTTCAGAAAAGAAAAAAAAAAAAAAAAAAACTCGTACCGATTTTGTACGAAAATGCCCCCGGGTTCGATTGGTCATGAATTTTGACTTGAATCAAATGTCGGCATGTGTGCATGACAACTTGCAGAAAGTACCTTAACAGGTCCAGGAAAGAAATGCAATATTCTTCAGAAAAGAAAAAAAAAAAAAAAAAACTCGTACCGATTTTGTACGAAAATGCCCCCGGGTTCGATTGGTCATGAATTTTGACTTGAATCAAATGTCGGCATGTGTGCATGACAACTTGCAGAAAGTACCTTAACAGGTCCAGGAAAGAAATGCAATATTCTTCAGAAAAGAAAAAAAAAAAAAAAAAAAAAAAAAAACTCGTACCGATTTTGTACGAAAATGCCCCCGGGTCCGATTGGTCATGAATTTTGACTTGAATCAAATGTCGGCATGTGTGCATGACAACTTGCAGAAAGTACCTTAACAGGTCCAGGAAAGAAATGCAATATTCTTCAGAAAAGAAAAAAAAAAAAAAAAAAACTCGTACCGATTTTGTACGAAAATGCCCCCGGGTCCGATTGGTCATGAATTTTGACTTGAATCAAATGTCGGCATGTGTGCATGACAACTTGCAGAAAGTACCTTAACAGGTCCAGGAAAAAAATGCAATATTCTTCAGAAAAGAAAAAAAAAATAAAATAAAAACTCGTACTGATTTTGTACGAAAATGCCCCCGGGTCCGATTGGTCGTGAATTTTGACTAGAATCAAATGTCGGCATGTGTGCATGACAACTTGCAGAAAGTACCTTAACAGGTCCAGGAAAGAAATGCAATATTCTTCAGAAAAGAAAAAAAAAAAAAAAAAAAACTCGTACCGATTTTGTACGAAAATGCCCCCGGGTCCGATTGGTCTTGAATTTTGACTTGAATCAAATGTCGGCATGTGTGCATGACAACTTGCAGAAAGTACCTTAACAGGTCCAGGAAAGAAATGCAATATTCTTCAGAAAAGAAAAAAAAAAAAAAAAAAACTCGTACCGATTTTGTACGAAAATGCCCCCGGGTCCGATTGGTCATGAATTTTGACTTGAATCAAATGTCGGCATGTGTGCATGACAACTTGCAGAAAGTACCTTAACAGGTCCAGGAAAGAAATGCAATATTCTTCAGAAAAGAAAAAAAAAAAAAAAAAAAAAAACTCGTACCGATTTTGTACGAAAATGCCCCCGGGTCCGATTGGTCATGAATTTTGACTTGAATCAAATGTCGGCATGTGTGCATGACAACTTGCAGAAAGTACCTTAACAGGTCCAGGAAAGAAATGCAATATTCTTCAGAAAAGAAAAAAAAAAAAAAAAAAACTCGTACCGATTTTGTACGAAAATGCCCCCGGGTTCGATTGGTCATGAATTTTGACTTGAATCAAATGTCGGCATGTGTGCATGACAACTTGCAGAAAGTACCTTAACAGGTCCAGGAAAGAAATGCAATATTCTTCAGAAAAGAAAAAAAAAAAAAAAAAACTCGTACCGATTTTGTACGAAAATGCCCCCGGGTTCGATTGGTCATGAATTTTGACTTGAATCAAATGTCGGCATGTGTGCATGACAACTTGCAGAAAGTACCTTAACAGGTCCAGGAAAGAAATGCAATATTCTTCAGAAAAGAAAAAAAAAAAAAAAAAAAAAAAAAAACTCGTACCGATTTTGTACGAAAATGCCCCCGGGTCCGATTGGTCATGAATTTTGACTTGAATCAAATGTCGGCATGTGTGCATGACAACTTGCAGAAAGTACCTTAACAGGTCCAGGAAAGAAATGCAATATTCTTCAGAAAAGAAAAAAAAAAAAAAAAAAACTCGTACCGATTTTGTACGAAAATGCCCCCGGGTTCGATTGGTCATGAATTTTGACTTGAATCAAATGTCGGCATGTGTGCATGACAACTTGCAGAAAGTACCTTAACAGGTCCAGGAAAGAAATGCAATATTCTTCAGAAAAGAAAAAAAAAAAAAAAAAAACTCGTACCGATTTTGTACGAAAATGCCCCCGGGTCCGATTGGTCATGAATTTTGACTTGAATCAAATGTCGGCATGTGTGCATGACAACTTGCAGAAAGTACCTTAACAGGTCCAGGAAAAAAATGCAATATTCTTCAGAAAAGAAAAAAAAAATAAAATAAAAACTCGTACTGATTTTGTACGAAAATGCCCCCGGGTCCGATTGGTCGTGAATTTTGACTAGAATCAAATGTCGGCATGTGTGCATGACAACTTGCAGAAAGTACCTTAACAGGTCCAGGAAAGAAATGCAATATTCTTCAGAAAAGAAAAAAAAAAAAAAAAAAACTCGTACCGATTTTGTACGAAAATGCCCCCGGGTCCGATTGGTCTTGAATTTTGACTTGAATCAAATGTCGGCATGTGTGCATGACAACTTGCAGAAAGTACCTTAACAGGTCCAGGAAAGAAATGCAATATTCTTCAGAAAAGAAAAAAAAAAAAAAAAAAACTCGTACCGATTTTGTACGAAAATGCCCCCGGGTCCGATTGGTCATGAATTTTGACTTGAATCAAATGTCGGCATGTGTGCATGACAACTTGCAGAAAGTACCTTAACAGGTCCAGGAAAGAAATGCAATATTCTTCAGAAAAGAAAAAAAAAAAAAAAAAAAAAAACTCGTACCGATTTTGTACGAAAATGCCCCCGGGTCCGATTGGTCATGAATTTTGACTTGAATCAAATGTCGGCATGTGTGCATGACAACTTGCAGAAAGTACCTTAACAGGTCCAGGAAAGAAATGCAATATTCTTCAGAAAAGAAAAAAAAAAAAAAAAAAAACTCGTACCGATTTTGTACGAAAATGCCCCCGGGTTCGATTGGTCATGAATTTTGACTTGAATCAAATGTCGGCATGTGTGCATGACAACTTGCAGAAAGTACCTTAACAGGTCCAGGAAAGAAATGCAATATTCTTCAGAAAAGAAAAAAAAAAAAAAAAAACTCGTACCGATTTTGTACGAAAATGCCCCCGGGTTCGATTGGTCATGAATTTTGACTTGAATCAAATGTCGGCATGTGTGCATGACAACTTGCAGAAAGTACCTTAACAGGTCCAGGAAAGAAATGCAATATTCTTCAGAAAAGAAAAAAAAAAAAAAAAAAAAAAAAAAACTCGTACCGATTTTGTACGAAAATGCCCCCGGGTCCGATTGGTCATGAATTTTGACTTGAATCAAATGTCGGCATGTGTGCATGACAACTTGCAGAAAGTACCTTAACAGGTCCAGGAAAGAAATGCAATATTCTTCAGAAAAGAAAAAAAAAAAAAAAAAAACTCGTACCGATTTTGTACGAAAATGCCCCCGGGTTCGATTGGTCATGAATTTTGACTTGAATCAAATGTCGGCATGTGTGCATGACAACTTGCAGAAAGTACCTTAACAGGTCCAGGAAAGAAATGCAATATTCTTCAGAAAAGAAAAAAAAAAAAAAAAAAACTCGTACCGATTTTGTACGAAAATGCCCCCGGGTCCGATTGGTCATGAATTTTGACTTGAATCAAATGTCGGCATGTGTGCATGACAACTTGCAGAAAGTACCTTAACAGGTCCAGGAAAGAAATGCAATATTCTTCAGAAAAGAAAAAAAAAAAAAAAAAAAAAAACTCGTACCGATTTTGTACGAAAATGCCCCCGGGTCCGATTGGTCATGAATTTTGACTTGAATCAAATGTCGGCATGTGTGCATGACAACTTGCAGAAAGTACCTTAACAGGTCCAGGAAAGAAATGCAATATTCTTCAGAAAAGAAAAAAAAAAAAAAAAAAACTCGTACCGATTTTGTACGAAAATGCCCCCGGGTCCGATTGGTCATGAATTTTGACTTGAATCAAATGTCGGCATGTGTGCATGACAACTTGCAGAAAGTACCTTAACAGGTCCAGGAAAGAAATGCAATATTCTTCAGAAAAGAAAAAAAAAAAAAAAAAAAAAAACTCGTACCGATTTTGTACGAAAATGCCCCCGGGTCCGATTGGTCATGAATTTTGACTTGAATCAAATGTCGGCATGTGTGCATGACAACTTGCAGAAAGTACCTTAACAGGTCCAGGAAAGAAATGCAATATTCTTCAGAAAAGAAAAAAAAAAAAAAAAAAACTCGTACCGATTTTGTACGAAAATGCCCCCGGGTCCGATTGGTCATGAATTTTGACTTGAATCAAATGTCGGCATGTGTGCATGACAACTTGCAGAAAGTACCTTAACAGGTCCAGGAAAGAAATGCAATATTCTTCAGAAAAGAAAAAAAAAAAAAAAAACTCGTACCGATTTTGTACGAAAATGCCCCCGGGTCCGATTGGTCATGAATTTTGACTTGAATCAAATGTCGGCATGTGTGCATGACAACTTGCAGAAAGTACCTTAACAGGTCCAGGAAAGAAATGCAATATTCTTCAGAAAAGAAAAAAAAAAAAAAAAAAAACTCGTACCGATTTTGTACGAAAATGCCCCCGGGTCCGATTGGTCATGAATTTTGACTTGAATCAAATGTCGGCATGTGTGCATGACAACTTGCAGAAAGTACCTTCACAGGTCCAGGAAAGAAATGCAATATTCTTCAGAAAAGAAAAAAAAAAAAAAAAAAAAAAAACTCGTACCGATTTTGTACGAAAATGCCCCCGGGTCCGATTGGTCATGAATTTTGACTTGAATCAAATGTCGGCATGTGTGCATGACAACTTGCAGAAAGTACCTTAACAGGTCCAGGAAAGAAATGCAATATTCTTCAGAAAAGAAAAAAAAAAAAAAAAAAACTCGTACCGATTTTGTACGAAAATGCCCCCGGGTTCGATTGGTCATGAATTTTGACTTGAATCAAATGTCGGCATGTGTGCATGACAACTTGCAGAAAGTACCTTAACAGGTCCAGGAAAGAAATGCAATATTCTTCAGAAAAGAAAAAAAAAAAAAAAAAAACTCGTACCGATTTTGTACGAAAATGCCCCCGGGTCCGATTGGTCATGAATTTTGACTTGAATCAAATGTCGGCATGTGTGCATGACAACTTGCAGAAAGTACCTTAACAGGTCCAGGAAAGAAATGCAATATTCTTCAGAAAAGAAAAAAAAAAAAAAAAAAAAAAACTCGTACCGATTTTGTACGAAAATGCCCCCGGGTCCGATTGGTCATGAATTTTGACTTGAATCAAATGTCGGCATGTGTGCATGACAACTTGCAGAAAGTACCTTAACAGGTCCAGGAAAGAAATGCAATATTCTTCAGAAAAGAAAAAAAAAAAAAAAAAAACTCGTACCGATTTTGTACGAAAATGCCCCCGGGTCCGATTGGTCATGAATTTTGACTTGAATCAAATGTCGGCATGTGTGCATGACAACTTGCAGAAAGTACCTTAACAGGTCCAGGAAAGAAATGCAATATTCTTCAGAAAAGAAAAAAAAAAAAAAAAAAAAAAACTCGTACCGATTTTGTACGAAAATGCCCCCGGGTCCGATTGGTCATGAATTTTGACTTGAATCAAATGTCGGCATGTGTGCATGACAACTTGCAGAAAGTACCTTAACAGGTCCAGGAAAGAAATGCAATATTCTTCAGAAAAGAAAAAAAAAAAAAAAAAAACTCGTACCGATTTTGTACGAAAATGCCCCCGGGTTCGATTGGTCATGAATTTTGACTTGAATCAAATGTCGGCATGTGTGCATGACAACTTGCAGAAAGTACCTTAACAGGTCCAGGAAAGAAATGCAATATTCTTCAGAAAAGAAAAAAAAAAAAAAAAAACTCGTACCGATTTTGTACGAAAATGCCCCCGGGTTCGATTGGTCATGAATTTTGACTTGAATCAAATGTCGGCATGTGTGCATGACAACTTGCAGAAAGTACCTTAACAGGTCCAGGAAAGAAATGCAATATTCTTCAGAAAAGAAAAAAAAAAAAAAAAAAAAAAAAAACTCGTACCGATTTTGTACGAAAATGCCCCCGGGTCCGATTGGTCATGAATTTTGACTTGAATCAAATGTCGGCATGTGTGCATGACAACTTGCAGAAAGTACCTTAACAGGTCCAGGAAAGAAATGCAATATTCTTCAGAAAAGAAAAAAAAAAAAAAAAAAACTCGTACCGATTTTGTACGAAAATGCCCCCGGGTCCGATTGGTCATGAATTTTGACTTGAATCAAATGTCGGCATGTGTGCATGACAACTTGCAGAAAGTACCTTAACAGGTCCAGGAAAAAAATGCAATATTCTTCAGAAAAGAAAAAAAAAATAAAATAAAAACTCGTACTGATTTTGTACGAAAATGCCCCCGGGTCCGATTGGTCGTGAATTTTGACTAGAATCAAATGTCGGCATGTGTGCATGACAACTTGCAGAAAGTACCTTAACAGGTCCAGGAAAGAAATGCAATATTCTTCAGAAAAGAAAAAAAAAAAAAAAAAAACTCGTACCGATTTTGTACGAAAATGCCCCCGGGTCCGATTGGTCTTGAATTTTGACTTGAATCAAATGTCGGCATGTGTGCATGACAACTTGCAGAAAGTACCTTAACAGGTCCAGGAAAGAAATGCAATATTCTTCAGAAAAGAAAAAAAAAAAAAAAAAAACTCGTACCGATTTTGTACGAAAATGCCCCCGGGTCCGATTGGTCATGAATTTTGACTTGAATCAAATGTCGGCATGTGTGCATGACAACTTGCAGAAAGTACCTTAACAGGTCCAGGAAAGAAATGCAATATTCTTCAGAAAAGAAAAAAAAAAAAAAAAAAAAAAACTCGTACCGATTTTGTACGAAAATGCCCCCGGGTCCGATTGGTCATGAATTTTGACTTGAATCAAATGTCGGCATGTGTGCATGACAACTTGCAGAAAGTACCTTAACAGGTCCAGGAAAGAAATGCAATATTCTTCAGAAAAGAAAAAAAAAAAAAAAAAAAAAACTCGTACCGATTTTGTACGAAAATGCCCCCGGGTCCGATTGGTCATGAATTTTGACTTGAATCAAATGTCGGCATGTGTGCATGACAACTTGCAGAAAGTACCTTAACAGGTCCAGGAAAGAAATGCAATATTCTTCAGAAAAGAAAAAAAAAAAAAAAAAAAAAACTCGTACCGATTTTGTACGAAAATGCCCCCGGGTCCGATTGGTCTTGAATTTTGACTTGAATCAAATGTCGGCATGTGTGCATGACAACTTGCAGAAAGTACCTTAACAGGTCCAGGAAAGAAATGCAATATTCTTCAGAAAAGAAAAAAAAAAAAAAAAAAACTCGTACCGATTTTGTACGAAAATGCCCCCGGGTCCGATTGGTCATGAATTTTGACTTGAATCAAATGTCGGCATGTGTGCATGACAACTTGCAGAAAGTACCTTAACAGGTCCAGGAAAGAAATGCAATATTCTTCAGAAAAGAAAAAAAAAAAAAAAAAAAAAAACTCGTACCGATTTTGTACGAAAATGCCCCCGGGTCCGATTGGTCATGAATTTTGACTTGAATCAAATGTCGGCATGTGTGCATGACAACTTGCAGAAAGTACCTTAACAGGTCCAGGAAAGAAATGCAATATTCTTCAGAAAAGAAAAAAAAAAAAAAAAAAAAAACTCGTACCGATTTTGTACGAAAATGCCCCCGGGTCCGATTGGTCATGAATTTTGACTTGAATCAAATGTCGGCATGTGTGCATGACAACTTGCAGAAAGTACCTTAACAGGTCCAGGAAAGAAATGCAATATTCTTCAGAAAAGAAAAAAAAAATAAAATAAAAACTCGTACTGATTTTGTACGAAAATGCCCCCGGGTCCGATTGGTCATGAATTTTGACTTGAATCAAATGTCGGCATGTGTGCATGACAACTTGCAGAAAGTACCTTAACAGGTCCAGGAAAGAAATGCAATATTCTTCAGAAAAGAAAAAAAAAAAAAAAAAAACTCGTACCGATTTTGTACGAAAATGCCCCCGGGTTCGATTGGTCATGAATTTTGACTTGAATCAAATGTCGGCATGTGTGCATGACAACTTGCAGAAAGTACCTTAACAGGTCCAGGAAAGAAATGCAATATTCTTCAGAAAAGAAAAAAAAAAAAAAAAAACTCGTACCGATTTTGTACGAAAATGCCCCCGGGTTCGATTGGTCATGAATTTTGACTTGAATCAAATGTCGGCATGTGTGCATGACAACTTGCAGAAAGTACCTTAACAGGTCCAGGAAAGAAATGCAATATTCTTCAGAAAAGAAAAAAAAAAAAAAAAAAAAAAAAAACTCGTACCGATTTTGTACGAAAATGCCCCCGGGTCCGATTGGTCATGAATTTTGACTTGAATCAAATGTCGGCATGTGTGCATGACAACTTGCAGAAAGTACCTTAACAGGTCCAGGAAAGAAATGCAATATTCTTCAGAAAAGAAAAAAAAAAAAAAAAAAACTCGTACCGATTTTGTACGAAAATGCCCCCGGGTCCGATTGGTCATGAATTTTGACTTGAATCAAATGTCGGCATGTGTGCATGACAACTTGCAGAAAGTACCTTAACAGGTCCAGGAAAAAAATGCAATATTCTTCAGAAAAGAAAAAAAAAATAAAATAAAAACTCGTACTGATTTTGTACGAAAATGCCCCCGGGTCCGATTGGTCGTGAATTTTGACTAGAATCAAATGTCGGCATGTGTGCATGACAACTTGCAGAAAGTACCTTAACAGGTCCAGGAAAGAAATGCAATATTCTTCAGAAAAGAAAAAAAAAAAAAAAAAAACTCGTACCGATTTTGTACGAAAATGCCCCCGGGTCCGATTGGTCTTGAATTTTGACTTGAATCAAATGTCGGCATGTGTGCATGACAACTTGCAGAAAGTACCTTAACAGGTCCAGGAAAGAAATGCAATATTCTTCAGAAAAGAAAAAAAAAAAAAAAAAAACTCGTACCGATTTTGTACGAAAATGCCCCCGGGTCCGATTGGTCATGAATTTTGACTTGAATCAAATGTCGGCATGTGTGCATGACAACTTGCAGAAAGTACCTTAACAGGTCCAGGAAAGAAATGCAATATTCTTCAGAAAAGAAAAAAAAAAAAAAAAAAAAAAACTCGTACCGATTTTGTACGAAAATGCCCCCGGGTCCGATTGGTCATGAATTTTGACTTGAATCAAATGTCGGCATGTGTGCATGACAACTTGCAGAAAGTACCTTAACAGGTCCAGGAAAGAAATGCAATATTCTTCAGAAAAGAAAAAAAAAAAAAAAAAAAAAACTCGTACCGATTTTGTACGAAAATGCCCCCGGGTCCGATTGGTCATGAATTTTGACTTGAATCAAATGTCGGCATGTGTGCATGACAACTTGCAGAAAGTACCTTAACAGGTCCAGGAAAGAAATGCAATATTCTTCAGAAAAGAAAAAAAAAAAAAAAAAAAAAACTCGTACCGATTTTGTACGAAAATGCCCCCGGGTCCGATTGGTCTTGAATTTTGACTTGAATCAAATGTCGGCATGTGTGCATGACAACTTGCAGAAAGTACCTTAACAGGTCCAGGAAAGAAATGCAATATTCTTCAGAAAAGAAAAAAAAAAAAAAAAAAACTCGTACCGATTTTGTACGAAAATGCCCCCGGGTCCGATTGGTCATGAATTTTGACTTGAATCAAATGTCGGCATGTGTGCATGACAACTTGCAGAAAGTACCTTAACAGGTCCAGGAAAGAAATGCAATATTCTTCAGAAAAGAAAAAAAAAAAAAAAAAAAAAAACTCGTACCGATTTTGTACGAAAATGCCCCCGGGTCCGATTGGTCATGAATTTTGACTTGAATCAAATGTCGGCATGTGTGCATGACAACTTGCAGAAAGTACCTTAACAGGTCCAGGAAAGAAATGCAATATTCTTCAGAAAAGAAAAAAAAAAAAAAAAAAAAAACTCGTACCGATTTTGTACGAAAATGCCCCCGGGTCCGATTGGTCATGAATTTTGACTTGAATCAAATGTCGGCATGTGTGCATGACAACTTGCAGAAAGTACCTTAACAGGTCCAGGAAAGAAATGCAATATTCTTCAGAAAAGAAAAAAAAAAAAAAAAAAAAAACTCGTACCGATTTTGTACGAAAATGCCCCCGGGTCCGATTGGTCATGAATTTTGACTTGAATCAAATGTCGGCATGTGTGCATGACAACTTGCAGAAAGTACCTTAACAGGTCCAGGAAAGAAATGCAATATTCTTCAGAAAAGAAAAAAAAAAAAAAAAAAACTCGTACCGATTTTGTACGAAAATGCCCCCGGGTCCGATTGGTCATGAATTTTGACTTGAATCAAATGTCGGCATGTGTGCATGACAACTTGCAGAAAGTACCTTAACAGGTCCAGGAAAGAAATGCAATATTCTTCAGAAAAGAAAAAAAAAAAAAAAAACTCGTACCGATTTTGTACGAAAATGCCCCCGGGTCCGATTGGTCATGAATTTTGACTTGAATCAAATGTCGGCATGTGTGCATGACAACTTGCAGAAAGTACCTTAACAGGTCCAGGAAAGAAATGCAATATTCTTCAGAAAAGAAAAAAAAAAAAAAAAAAAAAAACTCGTACCGATTTTGTACGAAAATGCCCCCGGGTCCGATTGGTCATGAATTTTGACTTGAATCAAATGTCGGCATGTGTGCATGACAACTTGCAGAAAGTACCTTAACAGGTCCAGGAAAGAAATGCAATATTCTTCAGAAAAGAAAAAAAAAAAAAAAAAAACTCGTACCGATTTTGTACGAAAATGCCCCCGGGTCCGATTGGTCATGAATTTTGACTTGAATCAAATGTCGGCATGTGTGCATGACAACTTGCAGAAAGTACCTTAACAGGTCCAGGAAAAAAATGCAATATTCTTCAGAAAAGAAAAAAAAAATAAAATAAAAACTCGTACTGATTTTGTACGAAAATGCCCCCGGGTCCGATTGGTCGTGAATTTTGACTAGAATCAAATGTCGGCATGTGTGCATGACAACTTGCAGAAAGTACCTTAACAGGTCCAGGAAAGAAATGCAATATTCTTCAGAAAAGAAAAAAAAAAAAAAAAAAAACTCGTACCGATTTTGTACGAAAATGCCCCCGGGTCCGATTGGTCTTGAATTTTGACTTGAATCAAATGTCGGCATGTGTGCATGACAACTTGCAGAAAGTACCTTAACAGGTCCAGGAAAGAAATGCAATATTCTTCAGAAAAGAAAAAAAAAAAAAAAAAAACTCGTACCGATTTTGTACGAAAATGCCCCCGGGTCCGATTGGTCATGAATTTTGACTTGAATCAAATGTCGGCATGTGTGCATGACAACTTGCAGAAAGTACCTTAACAGGTCCAGGAAAGAAATGCAATATTCTTCAGAAAAGAAAAAAAAAAAAAAAAAAAAAAACTCGTACCGATTTTGTACGAAAATGCCCCCGGGTCCGATTGGTCATGAATTTTGACTTGAATCAAATGTCGGCATGTGTGCATGACAACTTGCAGAAAGTACCTTAACAGGTCCAGGAAAGAAATGCAATATTCTTCAGAAAAGAAAAAAAAAAAAAAAAAAACTCGTACCGATTTTGTACGAAAATGCCCCCGGGTCCGATTGGTCATGAATTTTGACTTGAATCAAATGTCGGCATGTGTGCATGACAACTTGCAGAAAGTACCTTAACAGGTCCAGGAAAGAAATGCAATATTCTTCAGAAAAGAAAAAAAAAAAAAAAAAAAAAACTCGTACCGATTTTGTACGAAAATGCCCCCGGGTCCGATTGGTCATGAATTTTGACTTGAATCAAATGTCGGCATGTGTGCATGACAACTTGCAGAAAGTACCTTAACAGGTCCAGGAAAGAAATGCAATATTCTTCAGAAAAGAAAAAAAAAAAAAAAAAAACTCGTACCGATTTTGTACGAAAATGCCCCCGGGTCCGATTGGTCATGAATTTTGACTTGAATCAAATGTCGGCATGTGTGCATGACAACTTGCAGAAAGTACCTTAACAGGTCCAGGAAAGAAATGCAATATTCTTCAGAAAAGAAAAAAAAAAAAAAAAACTCGTACCGATTTTGTACGAAAATGCCCCCGGGTCCGATTGGTCATGAATTTTGACTTGAATCAAATGTCGGCATGTGTGCATGACAACTTGCAGAAAGTACCTTAACAGGTCCAGGAAAGAAATGCAATATTCTTCAGAAAAGAAAAAAAAAAAAAAAAAAAAAAACTCGTACCGATTTTGTACGAAAATGCCCCCGGGTCCGATTGGTCATGAATTTTGACTTGAATCAAATGTCGGCATGTGTGCATGACAACTTGCAGAAAGTACCTTAACAGGTCCAGGAAAGAAATGCAATATTCTTCAGAAAAGAAAAAAAAAAAAAAAAAAACTCGTACCGATTTTGTACGAAAATGCCCCCGGGTCCGATTGGTCATGAATTTTGACTTGAATCAAATGTCGGCATGTGTGCATGACAACTTGCAGAAAGTACCTTAACAGGTCCAGGAAAAAAATGCAATATTCTTCAGAAAAGAAAAAAAAAATAAAATAAAAACTCGTACTGATTTTGTACGAAAATGCCCCCGGGTCCGATTGGTCGTGAATTTTGACTAGAATCAAATGTCGGCATGTGTGCATGACAACTTGCAGAAAGTACCTTAACAGGTCCAGGAAAGAAATGCAATATTCTTCAGAAAAGAAAAAAAAAAAAAAAAAAACTCGTACCGATTTTGTACGAAAATGCCCCCGGGTCCGATTGGTCTTGAATTTTGACTTGAATCAAATGTCGGCATGTGTGCATGACAACTTGCAGAAAGTACCTTAACAGGTCCAGGAAAGAAATGCAATATTCTTCAGAAAAGAAAAAAAAAAAAAAAAAAACTCGTACCGATTTTGTACGAAAATGCCCCCGGGTCCGATTGGTCATGAATTTTGACTTGAATCAAATGTCGGCATGTGTGCATGACAACTTGCAGAAAGTACCTTAACAGGTCCAGGAAAGAAATGCAATATTCTTCAGAAAAGAAAAAAAAAAAAAAAAAAAAAAAACTCGTACCGATTTTGTACGAAAATGCCCCCGGGTCCGATTGGTCATGAATTTTGACTTGAATCAAATGTCGGCATGTGTGCATGACAACTTGCAGAAAGTACCTTAACAGGTCCAGGAAAGAAATGCAATATTCTTCAGAAAAGAAAAAAAAAAAAAAAAAAACTCGTACCGATTTTGTACGAAAATGCCCCCGGGTCCGATTGGTCATGAATTTTGACTTGAATCAAATGTCGGCATGTGTGCATGACAACTTGCAGAAAGTACCTTAACAGGTCCAGGAAAGAAATGCAATATTCTTCAGAAAAGAAAAAAAAAAAAAAAAAAAAAACTCGTACCGATTTTGTACGAAAATGCCCCCGGGTCCGATTGGTCATGAATTTTGACTTGAATCAAATGTCGGCATGTGTGCATGACAACTTGCAGAAAGTACCTTAACAGGTCCAGGAAAGAAATGCAATATTCTTCAGAAAAGAAAAAAAAAAAAAAAAAAACTCGTACCGATTTTGTACGAAAATGCCCCCGGGTCCGATTGGTCATGAATTTTGACTTGAATCAAATGTCGGCATGTGTGCATGACAACTTGCAGAAAGTACCTTAACAGGTCCAGGAAAGAAATGCAATATTCTTCAGAAAAGAAAAAAAAAAAAAAAAAAAAAAACTCGTACCGATTTTGTACGAAAATGCCCCCGGGTCCGATTGGTCATGAATTTTGACTTGAATCAAATGTCGGCATGTGTGCATGACAACTTGCAGAAAGTACCTTAACAGGTCCAGGAAAGAAATGCAATATTCTTCAGAAAAGAAAAAAAAAAAAAAAAAAACTCGTACCGATTTTGTACGAAAATGCCCCCGGGTCCGATTGGTCATGAATTTTGACTTGAATCAAATGTCGGCATGTGTGCATGACAACTTGCAGAAAGTACCTTAACAGGTCCAGGAAAAAAATGCAATATTCTTCAGAAAAGAAAAAAAAAATAAAATAAAAACTCGTACTGATTTTGTACGAAAATGCCCCCGGGTCCGATTGGTCGTGAATTTTGACTAGAATCAAATGTCGGCATGTGTGCATGACAACTTGCAGAAAGTACCTTAACAGGTCCAGGAAAGAAATGCAATATTCTTCAGAAAAGAAAAAAAAAAAAAAAAAAACTCGTACCGATTTTGTACGAAAATGCCCCCGGGTCCGATTGGTCTTGAATTTTGACTTGAATCAAATGTCGGCATGTGTGCATGACAACTTGCAGAAAGTACCTTAACAGGTCCAGGAAAGAAATGCAATATTCTTCAGAAAAGAAAAAAAAAAAAAAAAAAACTCGTACCGATTTTGTACGAAAATGCCCCCGGGTCCGATTGGTCATGAATTTTGACTTGAATCAAATGTCGGCATGTGTGCATGACAACTTGCAGAAAGTACCTTAACAGGTCCAGGAAAGAAATGCAATATTCTTCAGAAAAGAAAAAAAAAAAAAAAAAAAAAAACTCGTACCGATTTTGTACGAAAATGCCCCCGGGTCCGATTGGTCATGAATTTTGACTTGAATCAAATGTCGGCATGTGTGCATGACAACTTGCAGAAAGTACCTTAACAGGTCCAGGAAAGAAATGCAATATTCTTCAGAAAAGAAAAAAAAAAAAAAAAAAACTCGTACCGATTTTGTACGAAAATGCCCCCGGGTCCGATTGGTCATGAATTTTGACTTGAATCAAATGTCGGCATGTGTGCATGACAACTTGCAGAAAGTACCTTAACAGGTCCAGGAAAGAAATGCAATATTCTTCAGAAAAGAAAAAAAAAAAAAAAAAAAAAACTCGTACCGATTTTGTACGAAAATGCCCCCGGGTCCGATTGGTCATGAATTTTGACTTGAATCAAATGTCGGCATGTGTGCATGACAACTTGCAGAAAGTACCTTAACAGGTCCAGGAAAGAAATGCAATATTCTTCAGAAAAGAAAAAAAAAAAAAAAAAAACTCGTACCGATTTTGTACGAAAATGCCCCCGGGTCCGATTGGTCATGAATTTTGACTTGAATCAAATGTCGGCATGTGTGCATGACAACTTGCAGAAAGTACCTTAACAGGTCCAGGAAAGAAATGCAATATTCTTCAGAAAAGAAAAAAAAAAAAAAAAACTCGTACCGATTTTGTACGAAAATGCCCCCGGGTCCGATTGGTCATGAATTTTGACTTGAATCAAATGTCGGCATGTGTGCATGACAACTTGCAGAAAGTACCTTAACAGGTCCAGGAAAGAAATGCAATATTCTTCAGAAAAGAAAAAAAAAAAAAAAAAAAAAAACTCGTACCGATTTTGTACGAAAATGCCCCCGGGTCCGATTGGTCATGAATTTTGACTTGAATCAAATGTCGGCATGTGTGCATGACAACTTGCAGAAAGTACCTTAACAGGTCCAGGAAAGAAATGCAATATTCTTCAGAAAAGAAAAAAAAAAAAAAAAAAAACTCGTACCGATTTTGTACGAAAATGCCCCCGGGTCCGATTGGTCATGAATTTTGACTTGAATCAAATGTCGGCATGTGTGCATGACAACTTGCAGAAAGTACCTTAACAGGTCCAGGAAAAAAATGCAATATTCTTCAGAAAAGAAAAAAAAAATAAAATAAAAACTCGTACTGATTTTGTACGAAAATGCCCCCGGGTCCGATTGGTCGTGAATTTTGACTAGAATCAAATGTCGGCATGTGTGCATGACAACTTGCAGAAAGTACCTTAACAGGTCCAGGAAAGAAATGCAATATTCTTCAGAAAAGAAAAAAAAAAAAAAAAAAACTCGTACCGATTTTGTACGAAAATGCCCCCGGGTCCGATTGGTCTTGAATTTTGACTTGAATCAAATGTCGGCATGTGTGCATGACAACTTGCAGAAAGTACCTTAACAGGTCCAGGAAAGAAATGCAATATTCTTCAGAAAAGAAAAAAAAAAAAAAAAAAACTCGTACCGATTTTGTACGAAAATGCCCCCGGGTCCGATTGGTCATGAATTTTGACTTGAATCAAATGTCGGCATGTGTGCATGACAACTTGCAGAAAGTACCTTAACAGGTCCAGGAAAGAAATGCAATATTCTTCAGAAAAGAAAAAAAAAAAAAAAAAAAAAAACTCGTACCGATTTTGTACGAAAATGCCCCCGGGTCCGATTGGTCATGAATTTTGACTTGAATCAAATGTCGGCATGTGTGCATGACAACTTGCAGAAAGTACCTTAACAGGTCCAGGAAAGAAATGCAATATTCTTCAGAAAAGAAAAAAAAAAAAAAAAAAACTCGTACCGATTTTGTACGAAAATGCCCCCGGGTCCGATTGGTCATGAATTTTGACTTGAATCAAATGTCGGCATGTGTGCATGACAACTTGCAGAAAGTACCTTAACAGGTCCAGGAAAGAAATGCAATATTCTTCAGAAAAGAAAAAAAAAAAAAAAAAAAAAACTCGTACCGATTTTGTACGAAAATGCCCCCGGGTCCGATTGGTCATGAATTTTGACTTGAATCAAATGTCGGCATGTGTGCATGACAACTTGCAGAAAGTACCTTAACAGGTCCAGGAAAGAAATGCAATATTCTTCAGAAAAGAAAAAAAAAAAAAAAAAAACTCGTACCGATTTTGTACGAAAATGCCCCCGGGTCCGATTGGTCATGAATTTTGACTTGAATCAAATGTCGGCATGTGTGCATGACAACTTGCAGAAAGTACCTTAACAGGTCCAGGAAAGAAATGCAATATTCTTCAGAAAAGAAAAAAAAAAAAAAAAACTCGTACCGATTTTGTACGAAAATGCCCCCGGGTCCGATTGGTCATGAATTTTGACTTGAATCAAATGTCGGCATGTGTGCATGACAACTTGCAGAAAGTACCTTAACAGGTCCAGGAAAGAAATGCAATATTCTTCAGAAAAGAAAAAAAAAAAAAAAAAAAAAAACTCGTACCGATTTTGTACGAAAATGCCCCCGGGTCCGATTGGTCATGAATTTTGACTTGAATCAAATGTCGGCATGTGTGCATGACAACTTGCAGAAAGTACCTTAACAGGTCCAGGAAAGAAATGCAATATTCTTCAGAAAAGAAAAAAAAAAAAAAAAAAAACTCGTACCGATTTTGTACGAAAATGCCCCCGGGTCCGATTGGTCATGAATTTTGACTTGAATCAAATGTCGGCATGTGTGCATGACAACTTGCAGAAAGTACCTTCACAGGTCCAGGAAAGAAATGCAATATTCTTCAGAAAAGAAAAAAAAAAAAAAAAAAAAAAAACTCGTACCGATTTTGTACGAAAATGCCCCCGGGTCCGATTGGTCATGAATTTTGACTTGAATCAAATGTCGGCATGTGTGCATGACAACTTGCAGAAAGTACCTTAACAGGTCCAGGAAAGAAATGCAATATTCTTCAGAAAAGAAAAAAAAAAAAAAAAAAACTCGTACCGATTTTGTACGAAAATGCCCCCGGGTTCGATTGGTCATGAATTTTGACTTGAATCAAATGTCGGCATGTGTGCATGACAACTTGCAGAAAGTACCTTAACAGGTCCAGGAAAGAAATGCAATATTCTTCAGAAAAGAAAAAAAAAAAAAAAAAAACTCGTACCGATTTTGTACGAAAATGCCCCCGGGTCCGATTGGTCATGAATTTTGACTTGAATCAAATGTCGGCATGTGTGCATGACAACTTGCAGAAAGTACCTTAACAGGTCCAGGAAAGAAATGCAATATTCTTCAGAAAAGAAAAAAAAAAAAAAAAAAACTCGTACCGATTTTGTACGAAAATGCCCCCGGGTCCGATTGGTCATGAATTTTGACTTGAATCAAATGTCGGCATGTGTGCATGACAACTTGCAGAAAGTACCTTAACAGGTCCAGGAAAAAAATGCAATATTCTTCAGAAAAGAAAAAAAAAATAAAATAAAAACTCGTACTGATTTTGTACGAAAATGCCCCCGGGTCCGATTGGTCGTGAATTTTGACTAGAATCAAATGTCGGCATGTGTGCATGACAACTTGCAGAAAGTACCTTAACAGGTCCAGGAAAGAAATGCAATATTCTTCAGAAAAGAAAAAAAAAAAAAAAAAAACTCGTACCGATTTTGTACGAAAATGCCCCCGGGTCCGATTGGTCTTGAATTTTGACTTGAATCAAATGTCGGCATGTGTGCATGACAACTTGCAGAAAGTACCTTAACAGGTCCAGGAAAGAAATGCAATATTCTTCAGAAAAGAAAAAAAAAAAAAAAAAAACTCGTACCGATTTTGTACGAAAATGCCCCCGGGTCCGATTGGTCATGAATTTTGACTTGAATCAAATGTCGGCATGTGTGCATGACAACTTGCAGAAAGTACCTTAACAGGTCCAGGAAAGAAATGCAATATTCTTCAGAAAAGAAAAAAAAAAAAAAAAAAAAAAACTCGTACCGATTTTGTACGAAAATGCCCCCGGGTCCGATTGGTCATGAATTTTGACTTGAATCAAATGTCGGCATGTGTGCATGACAACTTGCAGAAAGTACCTTAACAGGTCCAGGAAAGAAATGCAATATTCTTCAGAAAAGGAAAAAAAAAAAAAAAAAACTCGTACCGATTTTGTACGAAAATGCCCCCGGGTCCGATTGGTCATGAATTTTGACTTGAATCAAATGTCGGCATGTGTGCATGACAACTTGCAGAAAGTACCTTAACAGGTCCAGGAAAGAAATGCAATATTCTTCAGAAAAGAAAAAAAAAAAAAAAAAAAAAAACTCGTACCGATTTTGTACGAAAATGCCCCCGGGTCCGATTGGTCATGAATTTTGACTTGAATCAAATGTCGGCATGTGTGCATGACAACTTGCAGAAAGTACCTTAACAGGTCCAGGAAAGAAATGCAATATTCTTCAGAAAAGAAAAAAAAAAAAAAAAAAACTCGTACCGATTTTGTACGAAAATGCCCCCGGGTCCGATTGGTCATGAATTTTGACTTGAATCAAATGTCGGCATGTGTGCATGACAACTTGCAGAAAGTACCTTAACAGGTCCAGGAAAGAAATGCAATATTCTTCAGAAAAGAAAAAAAAAAAAAAAAACTCGTACCGATTTTGTACGAAAATGCCCCCGGGTCCGATTGGTCATGAATTTTGACTTGAATCAAATGTCGGCATGTGTGCATGACAACTTGCAGAAAGTACCTTAACAGGTCCAGGAAAGAAATGCAATATTCTTCAGAAAAGAAAAAAAAAAAAAAAAAAAAAACTCGTACCGATTTTGTACGAAAATGCCCCCGGGTCCGATTGGTCATGAATTTTGACTTGAATCAAATGTCGGCATGTGTGCATGACAACTTGCAGAAAGTACCTTAACAGGTCCAGGAAAGAAATGCAATATTCTTCAGAAAAGAAAAAAAAAAAAAAAAAAAACTCGTACCGATTTTGTACGAAAATGCCCCCGGGTCCGATTGGTCATGAATTTTGACTTGAATCAAATGTCGGCATGTGTGCATGACAACTTGCAGAAAGTACCTTAACAGGTCCAGGAAAGAAATGCAATATTCTTCAGAAAAGAAAAAAAAAAAAAAAAAAAAAAACTCGTACCGATTTTGTACGAAAATGCCCCCGGGTCCGATTGGTCATGAATTTTGACTTGAATCAAATGTCGGCATGTGTGCATGACAACTTGCAGAAAGTACCTTAACAGGTCCAGGAAAGAAATGCAATATTCTTCAGAAAAGAAAAAAAAAAAAAAAAAAACTCGTACCGATTTTGTACGAAAATGCCCCCGGGTTCGATTGGTCATGAATTTTGACTTGAATCAAATGTCGGCATGTGTGCATGACAACTTGCAGAAAGTACCTTAACAGGTCCAGGAAAGAAATGCAATATTCTTCAGAAAAGAAAAAAAAAAAAAAAAAAACTCGTACCGATTTTGTACGAAAATGCCCCCGGGTCCGATTGGTCATGAATTTTGACTTGAATCAAATGTCGGCATGTGTGCATGACAACTTGCAGAAAGTACCTTAACAGGTCCAGGAAAGAAATGCAATATTCTTCAGAAAAGAAAAAAAAAAAAAAAAAAACTCGTACCGATTTTGTACGAAAATGCCCCCGGGTCCGATTGGTCATGAATTTTGACTTGAATCAAATGTCGGCATGTGTGCATGACAACTTGCAGAAAGTACCTTAACAGGTCCAGGAAAGAAATGCAATATTCTTCAGAAAAGAAAAAAAAAAAAAAAAAAAAAAACTCGTACCGATTTTGTACGAAAATGCCCCCGGGTCCGATTGGTCATGAATTTTGACTTGAATCAAATGTCGGCATGTGTGCATGACAACTTGCAGAAAGTACCTTAACAGGTCCAGGAAAGAAATGCAATATTCTTCAGAAAAGAAAAAAAAAAAAAAAAAAAAAACTCGTACCGATTTTGTACGAAAATGCCCCCGGGTCCGATTGGTCATGAATTTTGACTTGAATCAAATGTCGGCATGTGTGCATGACAACTTGCAGAAAGTACCTTAACAGGTCCAGGAAAGAAATGCAATATTCTTCAGAAAAGAAAAAAAAAAAAAAAAAAAACTCGTACCGATTTTGTACGAAAATGCCCCCGGGTCCGATTGGTCATGAATTTTGACTTGAATCAAATGTCGGCATGTGTGCATGACAACTTGCAGAAAGTACCTTCACAGGTCCAGGAAAGAAATGCAATATTCTTCAGAAAAGAAAAAAAAAAAAAAAAAAAAAAAACTCGTACCGATTTTGTACGAAAATGCCCCCGGGTCCGATTGGTCATGAATTTTGACTTGAATCAAATGTCGGCATGTGTGCATGACAACTTGCAGAAAGTACCTTAACAGGTCCAGGAAAGAAATGCAATATTCTTCAGAAAAGAAAAAAAAAAAAAAAAAAACTCGTACCGATTTTGTACGAAAATGCCCCCGGGTTCGATTGGTCATGAATTTTGACTTGAATCAAATGTCGGCATGTGTGCATGACAACTTGCAGAAAGTACCTTAACAGGTCCAGGAAAGAAATGCAATATTCTTCAGAAAAGAAAAAAAAAAAAAAAAAAACTCGTACCGATTTTGTACGAAAATGCCCCCGGGTCCGATTGGTCATGAATTTTGACTTGAATCAAATGTCGGCATGTGTGCATGACAACTTGCAGAAAGTACCTTAACAGGTCCAGGAAAGAAATGCAATATTCTTCAGAAAAGAAAAAAAAAAAAAAAAAAACTCGTACCGATTTTGTACGAAAATGCCCCCGGGTTCGATTGGTCATGAATTTTGACTTGAATCAAATGTCGGCATGTGTGCATGACAACTTGCAGAAAGTACCTTAACAGGTCCAGGAAAGAAATGCAATATTCTTCAGAAAAGAAAAAAAAAAAAAAAAAACTCGTACCGATTTTGTACGAAAATGCCCCCGGGTTCGATTGGTCATGAATTTTGACTTGAATCAAATGTCGGCATGTGTGCATGACAACTTGCAGAAAGTACCTTAACAGGTCCAGGAAAGAAATGCAATATTCTTCAGAAAAGAAAAAAAAAAAAAAAAAAAAAAAAAAACTCGTACCGATTTTGTACGAAAATGCCCCCGGGTCCGATTGGTCATGAATTTTGACTTGAATCAAATGTCGGCATGTGTGCATGACAACTTGCAGAAAGTACCTTAACAGGTCCAGGAAAGAAATGCAATATTCTTCAGAAAAGAAAAAAAAAAAAAAAAAAACTCGTACCGATTTTGTACGAAAATGCCCCCGGGTCCGATTGGTCATGAATTTTGACTTGAATCAAATGTCGGCATGTGTGCATGACAACTTGCAGAAAGTACCTTAACAGGTCCAGGAAAAAAATGCAATATTCTTCAGAAAAGAAAAAAAAAATAAAATAAAAACTCGTACTGATTTTGTACGAAAATGCCCCCGGGTCCGATTGGTCGTGAATTTTGACTAGAATCAAATGTCGGCATGTGTGCATGACAACTTGCAGAAAGTACCTTAACAGGTCCAGGAAAGAAATGCAATATTCTTCAGAAAAGAAAAAAAAAAAAAAAAAAACTCGTACCGATTTTGTACGAAAATGCCCCCGGGTCCGATTGGTCTTGAATTTTGACTTGAATCAAATGTCGGCATGTGTGCATGACAACTTGCAGAAAGTACCTTAACAGGTCCAGGAAAGAAATGCAATATTCTTCAGAAAAGAAAAAAAAAAAAAAAAAAACTCGTACCGATTTTGTACGAAAATGCCCCCGGGTCCGATTGGTCATGAATTTTGACTTGAATCAAATGTCGGCATGTGTGCATGACAACTTGCAGAAAGTACCTTAACAGGTCCAGGAAAGAAATGCAATATTCTTCAGAAAAGAAAAAAAAAAAAAAAAAAACTCGTACCGATTTTGTACGAAAATGCCCCCGGGTTCGATTGGTCATGAATTTTGACTTGAATCAAATGTCGGCATGTGTGCATGACAACTTGCAGAAAGTACCTTAACAGGTCCAGGAAAGAAATGCAATATTCTTCAGAAAAGAAAAAAAAAAAAAAAAAACTCGTACCGATTTTGTACGAAAATGCCCCCGGGTTCGATTGGTCATGAATTTTGACTTGAATCAAATGTCGGCATGTGTGCATGACAACTTGCAGAAAGTACCTTAACAGGTCCAGGAAAGAAATGCAATATTCTTCAGAAAAGAAAAAAAAAAAAAAAAAAAAAAAAAACTCGTACCGATTTTGTACGAAAATGCCCCCGGGTCCGATTGGTCATGAATTTTGACTTGAATCAAATGTCGGCATGTGTGCATGACAACTTGCAGAAAGTACCTTAACAGGTCCAGGAAAGAAATGCAATATTCTTCAGAAAAGAAAAAAAAAAAAAAAAAAACTCGTACCGATTTTGTACGAAAATGCCCCCGGGTTCGATTGGTCATGAATTTTGACTTGAATCAAATGTCGGCATGTGTGCATGACAACTTGCAGAAAGTACCTTAACAGGTCCAGGAAAGAAATGCAATATTCTTCAGAAAAGAAAAAAAAAAAAAAAAAAACTCGTACCGATTTTGTACGAAAATGCCCCCGGGTCCGATTGGTCATGAATTTTGACTTGAATCAAATGTCGGCATGTGTGCATGACAACTTGCAGAAAGTACCTTAACAGGTCCAGGAAAGAAATGCAATATTCTTCAGAAAAGAAAAAAAAAAAAAAAAAAACTCGTACCGATTTTGTACGAAAATGCCCCCGGGTTCGATTGGTCATGAATTTTGACTTGAATCAAATGTCGGCATGTGTGCATGACAACTTGCAGAAAGTACCTTAACAGGTCCAGGAAAGAAATGCAATATTCTTCAGAAAAGAAAAAAAAAAAAAAAAAAAACTCGTACCGATTTTGTACGAAAATGCCCCCGGGTCCGATTGGTCATGAATTTTGACTTGAATCAAATGTCGGCATGTGTGCATGACAACTTGCAGAAAGTACCTTCACAGGTCCAGGAAAGAAATGCAATATTCTTCAGAAAAGAAAAAAAAAAAAAAAAAAAAAAAACTCGTACCGATTTTGTACGAAAATGCCCCCGGGTCCGATTGGTCATGAATTTTGACTTGAATCAAATGTCGGCATGTGTGCATGACAACTTGCAGAAAGTACCTTAACAGGTCCAGGAAAGAAATGCAATATTCTTCAGAAAAGAAAAAAAAAAAAAAAAAAACTCGTACCGATTTTGTACGAAAATGCCCCCGGGTTCGATTGGTCATGAATTTTGACTTGAATCAAATGTCGGCATGTGTGCATGACAACTTGCAGAAAGTACCTTAACAGGTCCAGGAAAGAAATGCAATATTCTTCAGAAAAGAAAAAAAAAAAAAAAAAAAACTCGTACCGATTTTGTACGAAAATGCCCCCGGGTCCGATTGGTCATGAATTTTGACTTGAATCAAATGTCGGCATGTGTGCATGACAACTTGCAGAAAGTACCTTAACAGGTCCAGGAAAGAAATGCAATATTCTTCAGAAAAGAAAAAAAAAAAAAAAAAAAAAAAACTCGTACCGATTTTGTACGAAAATGCCCCCGGGTTCGATTGGTCATGAATTTTGACTTGAATCAAATGTCGGCATGTGTGCATGACAACTTGCAGAAAGTACCTTAACAGGTCCAGGAAAGAAATGCAATATTCTTCAGAAAAGAAAAAAAAAAAAAAAAAACTCGTACCGATTTTGTACGAAAATGCCCCCGGGTTCGATTGGTCATGAATTTTGACTTGAATCAAATGTCGGCATGTGTGCATGACAACTTGCAGAAAGTACCTTAACAGGTCCAGGAAAGAAATGCAATATTCTTCAGAAAAGAAAAAAAAAAAAAAAAAAAAAAAAAACTCGTACCGATTTTGTACGAAAATGCCCCCGGGTCCGATTGGTCATGAATTTTGACTTGAATCAAATGTCGGCATGTGTGCATGACAACTTGCAGAAAGTACCTTAACAGGTCCAGGAAAGAAATGCAATATTCTTCAGAAAAGAAAAAAAAAAAAAAAAAAACTCGTACCGATTTTGTACGAAAATGCCCCCGGGTTCGATTGGTCATGAATTTTGACTTGAATCAAATGTCGGCATGTGTGCATGACAACTTGCAGAAAGTACCTTAACAGGTCCAGGAAAGAAATGCAATATTCTTCAGAAAAGAAAAAAAAAAAAAAAAAAACTCGTACCGATTTTGTACGAAAATGCCCCCGGGTCCGATTGGTCATGAATTTTGACTTGAATCAAATGTCGGCATGTGTGCATGACAACTTGCAGAAAGTACCTTAACAGGTCCAGGAAAGAAATGCAATATTCTTCAGAAAAGAAAAAAAAAAAAAAAAAAACTCGTACCGATTTTGTACGAAAATGCCCCCGGGTTCGATTGGTCATGAATTTTGACTTGAATCAAATGTCGGCATGTGTGCATGACAACTTGCAGAAAGTACCTTAACAGGTCCAGGAAAGAAATGCAATATTCTTCAGAAAAGAAAAAAAAAAAAAAAAAAAACTCGTACCGATTTTGTACGAAAATGCCCCCGGGTCCGATTGGTCATGAATTTTGACTTGAATCAAATGTCGGCATGTGTGCATGACAACTTGCAGAAAGTACCTTCACAGGTCCAGGAAAGAAATGCAATATTCTTCAGAAAAGAAAAAAAAAAAAAAAAAAAAAAAACTCGTACCGATTTTGTACGAAAATGCCCCCGGGTCCGATTGGTCATGAATTTTGACTTGAATCAAATGTCGGCATGTGTGCATGACAACTTGCAGAAAGTACCTTAACAGGTCCAGGAAAGAAATGCAATATTCTTCAGAAAAGAAAAAAAAAAAAAAAAAAACTCGTACCGATTTTGTACGAAAATGCCCCCGGGTTCGATTGGTCATGAATTTTGACTTGAATCAAATGTCGGCATGTGTGCATGACAACTTGCAGAAAGTACCTTAACAGGTCCAGGAAAGAAATGCAATATTCTTCAGAAAAGAAAAAAAAAAAAAAAAAAAACTCGTACCGATTTTGTACGAAAATGCCCCCGGGTCCGATTGGTCATGAATTTTGACTTGAATCAAATGTCGGCATGTGTGCATGACAACTTGCAGAAAGTACCTTAACAGGTCCAGGAAAGAAATGCAATATTCTTCAGAAAAGAAAAAAAAAAAAAAAAAAAAAAACTCGTACCGATTTTGTACGAAAATGCCCCCGGGTCCGATTGGTCATGAATTTTGACTTGAATCAAATGTCGGCATGTGTGCATGACAACTTGCAGAAAGTACCTTAACAGGTCCAGGAAAGAAATGCAATATTCTTCAGAAAAGAAAAAAAAAAAAAAAAAAACTCGTACCGATTTTGTACGAAAATGCCCCCGGGTTCGATTGGTCATGAATTTTGACTTGAATCAAATGTCGGCATGTGTGCATGACAACTTGCAGAAAGTACCTTAACAGGTCCAGGAAAGAAATGCAATATTCTTCAGAAAAGAAAAAAAAAAAAAAAAAAACTCGTACCGATTTTGTACGAAAATGCCCCCGGGTCCGATTGGTCATGAATTTTGACTTGAATCAAATGTCGGCATGTGTGCATGACAACTTGCAGAAAGTACCTTAACAGGTCCAGGAAAGAAATGCAATATTCTTCAGAAAAGAAAAAAAAAAAAAAAAAAACTCGTACCGATTTTGTACGAAAATGCCCCCGGGTCCGATTGGTCATGAATTTTGACTTGAATCAAATGTCGGCATGTGTGCATGACAACTTGCAGA
>JARPSG010000008.1:55445558-55449568 GCA_029955605.1 Quercus engelmannii | reverse complement strand
ATATTTGCTTCAGATGATAATAAGTGTTGCTCCGAGTGGAACAGTGCTATGGAAAAGCTCACTGGGTGGGCCCGAGGGGACATCGTAGGAAAAAAGTTAGTTGGAGAGGTTTTTGGCAGGTGCTGTCGGCTTCAGGGTCGAGATGATTTGTCAAAATTCAAGATTGTCTTGCGCAATGCAATTGGAGGGCAAGACACAGATAAGTTCCCATTTTCTTTCTTTGATCAAAATGGGAGATATGTACAGGCTCTTTTGACTGCAAACAAGAGGGTAAATATGGATGGCCAGGTTATTGGAGCCTTCTGCTTCTTGCAGATTGCTACTCCTGAATTGCAGCAAGCTCCGAAAGTTCAGAGGCAACAGGAGAAGAAATGCTTTGCAAGAATGACAGAGTTGGCTTACATTTGCCAGGAAGTAAAGAATCCTTTGAGTGGTATTCACTTTACTAACTCACTGTTGGAGGCTACAGACATGACTGAAGATCAAAGGAGGCGCATTCTTGAGACTAGTGCTGCTTGTGTGAAGCAGATGTTGAAGATTACAAAGGATGTTGATCTGGAGAGAATTGAAGATGGGTGAGTTTTTCTTAAACAAGTCAGTTAAAACTATCAGTTTATGCAGAAGAAAATGTGATGCATGTAGCAGTATTTTTTGTCAATTGCCTACTAAAGGCTTAAAAATTTATTTCATATGCAATGTATACTAGTTGTAAGTTTTCGACATCTCTTTACCATCAGTTACAGTGAATCTAAATCTAATGCGTGTTTCTGCCAATTATATGATATAGACAGCCAGATTGATATCATGTCGTTCCCTTCAACAGTAGCTTTTGTTCTAGATGAGCCAAAAATATATGACTGTATAGATGGTGATATCCTTCATAGTACTGTAAATGTACTGAAAAAAGTATTGGGGATCTCAACAAATCTACCAATTTGCATCTGGGCTAAAGAAATGTGGTTTTATCCCATTAACTTGATTATTTTCCCCGCTGGTTCCACAGATTGTGGTCCATAACCCTGTTTAAGGACACAGATCGTGCCCTTTGATTGAACATGATGCCTTGTATTTTTTATCATGTCTTAATTCATTGCTACCATGTTTAAATCCGTGTTTGTCTTAACATCTCATCTGAACTCCAATGTTATTTTATTCGGAATCAGTTCATTGGAGCTTGAGAAGGGAGAATTCTTTCTTGGGTGTGTCATAAATTCTGTTGTTAGCCAAGTAATGATGCTGCTGAGGGAAAAAAATTTGCAATTGATTTGCGATATTCCGGAAGAAACGAAATCATTGGCTGTTTACGGTGATCAAATAAGAATTCAACAGGTCCTAGCTGATTTTTTGGTGACTATGGTGCATTATGCACCATCACCAGAAGGTTGGGTAGAGATTTGTGTTCGTCCAAGCTTCAAGCAAATTTCTGATGGACACACTCTTGTGCGTACCGAATTCAGGTATGTTGGATTCCAATTCATTTTTACCCTTTTTCTAGTTATACCATGATGGATTATTACCTATTTATTAGAAAGGAATAATTCCTTCATTTTATTTTTCCCATGAAGTTGAGCTGGTGTCAATAATGTATATGTTTTGTCTGTGTGTGCACTAACATAATTTTGCTGGTTTTAATTAATGGTTGTCTTAATTTTGTCCTTCAACACTCCTAACCATCAGTATACTCAGTTGTCAATAATATTTTGTGTTCTTTGAGAAAAAAAAAAAAAGAGCAAGTGTCATATTGGACTGATTCAAACAAGTTAAGCATTCAACCAGATCTGAAGTAGTTGAGTCATCGTGTGAGTTTAACAAAATCTTTGACTAACACTTAACATGTAGGTGCTTTATGGTGGCAACTATTGGTCCTAGAATGGATTGTTGTTTGTACTATCTCTGTAAAATTTCACAATATGATGGTTTAAAGTTTTTAGTATGCCTCTTACCTATAACATGCTGAGGCTTTTCCTTAGTTGTCCTTATCCGTGCCAAAGAGGCTTGCGACTTGGGTTCTGTAGATATATGACATATCCTTACAGTATTCTTGAGGTCTGGAAGGTTGACTACACTTTGAGCTGTCATGGGAGGTTCTCTAACATAATCTTCAGGTCCTATGAAACTTAGATGCCCTCTTAGACTTGCTTGCATCATCAATTTTTTAAATTTATGTTAATCCATCAACACCTTGTTGATATGCTTGCCAACACTGAAATCTTGCAAAATACTGATAAATGTTTGGGTTTTTATTTTTATTTTTAATTTTATTATTTTATTTTTAATAATTAAAAAAGTTAGGGTTAGACTAACCAGTCAAAGTTGCATCCCTAATATATGATAATTTATTTTTTTGGGGTAGAATTTATTATGTAAATCTCTTAGAGCAGCAATTTTACAAGCATGCGCTTTAAGCAAGTTAGTTGCTTGATATTTGGTGAATAAACTTGTGGTACCATACTTATGATTCCCATGTGCATTATGTTGGCATGGTGTTACTGATATGTGCTTTTGAATTAATTTCAATTATGGATTCCTTGTTAGCCAACTTCTTTTGTAAAAAAAGATTATATGGAAGTAATTTTTGATCACTTGCAAGTTACAACTTATCTATATATATATATATATATATAAAACCGAAGTTTTTGAAACTCTCACAATTTTCCACGTCAGCACAATATTTAAATTAAATTTAAATAAAATTAAATTTTCCACCTTATCACTGTTTTCCTTTTCCAATGCAAATTAGACTTCTAGCCAAATAAGGACACTCTCTCACCGCCTCTACTCTCTCCTATTTAAGAATTGCTTGCGTAGAAAACCTAAGCCCCAAAAACTTATTTTTGCCGCAACACAATTTTCTCCATAAAGCTTATTTTTCTTCAAGATTTTTTTTGAGGGCAACTCATGCTTCACAATTCACATATTCCACTTATGTATTGGACTCCTCTCCTTCTTCGGTCAATGCATCAAGGTTAGGGTTATTTGATTTGTTCAATAAAATTTTTTTCTTATAAGTTTGTCAATTGTTGTTTTGTTTATTTAATTGCTGGGCCTGAATCTTTTAATTAAATTTTCAAATTTTTATTGGACGTTGATCAAATAACCCTAACCTTGATGCATTGACCGAAGAAGGAGAGGAGTCCAATACATAAGTGGAAAAGCTATAATCATGGATTCCCTTCTTTCTATTGTATTTCTCTATTGCGTAATTATATATATATATATATATATATATATATATTGTTTTATTTCAATACTTTTGAAGCTTTGAATCTTCTGATTTTTTAAAATTTTTTTTTTTTTGGTCTTTTGGAAGTTTTAACATCATAACTTTTGGGTTTTATTTTTTCTATTATCAGAAATTATCTAGAAGATTTCAATGAATATCCATGGATTATTCTTTTTTAGGGTAACCCATCTTTATCTTATATTTCTATTCCTAACTTTTTTTTCCTATATTTTTTCTTTAATTGTCCGTGTTTACGTCTCTTTTGTTTTTCTTATTTTTTCTTTAATTGTCCGTGTTTATGTCTCTTTTTGTGTGAGTATGTGTCATCGTATCTGGGTATTTAGGCAAAATCTATAAAGAATAAAGATGTTTTTTTTTTTGGTAATGAATCCTGTGTTTTTCATGACTTTAGTGAGTCATATTCTTAATGATCGAAATGGTTTTGTTTGACTTGGATTTTGTTCATATTGGTTTCAAAGTTTATTCCTTGGCTTATATTATAGATTGTAATATATTTATTCATCAAACTGTTTAGTTGAGTTTGTTTTCGAAATTGTTTTCAATGTTGGACATTTTCTTGAAGCATGTTGGTATCATATATTAAAATACTGTTAAGTTGATAATAATAATAATAATAAACAAAAATTAAATTATATATTGTACTCAATACATTTCCCGTGCATCGCACGGGTTAGCGACTAGTTTTAGGTATATATATGTGTGTGTGTGGAGATGGATCTTATTATTAATTTCTTTGATATTGATTCAACTAATATTGATCTTATTT
>JARPSG010000008.1:55255558-55440558 GCA_029955605.1 Quercus engelmannii | reverse complement strand
GTTTCGTTGTTATGGCCGAAAGCTCCTTCCTTTTGGTTTGGTTTCGATTGGAGATTTATGTGGGTGTTAGGATTGAAATTTAGTGTTAAATTTTGTTGGGCATTTGCGTTTGAGTGGGATTTGGATGTGGATTTTGGGTTCGGGCGTGTGTGGCTGTTTCTGTAGGTATGTCACATGTGAGTGAGCAGTATGCATGAGTTTGTGCCTTAAAAGAAGGGAGCTTGTGTGTTTTTTGAGTATCAGTACAAAATGTATCCTTGTGATGTGTGTGTCCGCACATGAACTAACTGTATAAAAGCATGAATACATAAACAACGTGTATTGAAAGCATGAGAAGGGAATTAATGTTACCCCTGAGGGTTCAGTTTCTCCACTTTCCCTCCTTGGTTGTTCTGCTTTCCAATGCTTTCGCTTTAGCTTGCTGTTTCAGTTTTCTTTACTCTTTTCGTTGTTGTTGTTCATTGCTGTTGTCTATGGTTGTTGTTGTCGCCACTGTTGTTGTCTGTGGTTGTAGTTGTTGGGTAAGTGGCAAAAATGAGGGACCTTTATTGGGTTTTTTTGGGTTGATGGTAGAAAGGAGGGAGCTTTCTATGTTTTGGAGGTTGTGGAGATGGTGTTGGGAGTTGGCTATGTTTGTAGTTTTCGAATATGTAAAAATGATGGATTTTTTTTGAGTTTTATAGTCTATTTGGAAGCTTCTTACTGTTAGGATGTTGGTTGTAGCTGATGGTTTTGAGATAAGGGACTATTAGTCCAAGTAAGTGTAGAAAATGATGACTTTTGCTTGGGAAGAACAAAAAATGGGTGCATTTTTTTTGGGCTGCACTTTTGGAGCTGTGGAGAAGAAGCTGTGAAATGATGTTTCTTTTTCTGAGTTGTATATGGTTTGCTGCATTGCTGGGGGCGGACTGATTTATAGACTTAAGGGATGTATGATAAAACGAGTATGGAAGTTTGAAAAGAAAGGGTTATTTTCCATATATATATTATTTCATCAAAAAAGAAAAGATCTTTTGCGTGAGAAAAAAAAAATTGTATATAGCATTATTGCATTAATGCTTTCTTGAGTGTAGGAAGGGAAGGCTGGTCTGACAGCACTGACCAAGTGTGAGAGAGATTTGATAAAAACTGAGAAGTGGGTTGACAAGATGTCATGAAGAGGGTTTATAGATTGCTTGGAAACGTGTTTCATAATTAGATTGCTTGAAAAAGGTAAATTAGTGGGAAATGAATTGGCAGTGTACAAGGATAGCGAGAATGAGATTTTGATTCGGGAATTCCTGGGGTTTTTCGGTTATTGAGAAATGTGCCTTGACATCATCACTAATGCCTCACGGGAACTCATGATCCTTATGTACAACGCTTAAGAAAACTTGTAGGAGTGCATGACTAGCTATATGTCCATTGCTTAACTTCTTTGGTTAACCAGAAATGCATGTAATGTGGAATTTTGTATTTTAGACTGGTTCTAAATGTCATCCCGTTTGTGCTTTAGATGCTAAATAAGTGGAAAAACACATAAATTAGGCTGCGTGCCATGGGGGGCTGCTGCCAAGGCCCTTGGCAGCATGCCTTGTCCTTGGCTGCATGCCTTGGCCTTGCCTGCGTGCCATGGGGGGCTGCCTTGGCCTTGGCTGCGTGCCATGGGGGGCTGCCTTGGCCTTGGCTGCGTGCCATGGGGGGCTCTTGCCAAGGCCCTTGGCAGCATGCCTTGTCCTTGACTGCATGCGTTGGCCTTGGCTGCGTGGCATGAGAGGCTGCTGCTTTGGCCTTGGCTGCTGCATGCCATGGCCTTGGCTACGTGCCATGGAGGGCTGCTGCCTTGGCTTTCGCTGCTGCATGGGCTTGGTTGCAGTTGCCTTGGCCTTGCCCCCCAGACCCTACACCCCTAGACCCCGGACCCGAAAATCCGATAACCCTTAGACCCCTAGACCCCTAGAACCCCTAAACCCGCACGCCCCAAACCCCAAACCGCAAACCCCGTAACCCCAACCCCGAAACCCCTAGAACCCCGAAAACCCAGGACCCCCTAGAACCCCCAGAAACTCTGAACCCCTAAACCCAAAACCCTGAACCCAGAACCCAGAACCCTGAACCCAGAACCCAGAACCCAGAACCCAGAACCCAGAACCCAGAACCCAGAACCCAGAACCCTGAACCCTGAACCCTGAACCCTGAACCCTGAACCCAGAACCCTGAACCCTGAACCCTGAACCCTGAACCCAGAACCCTGAACCCTGAACCCTGAACCCAGAACCCAGAACCCAGAACCCAGAACCCAGAACCCAGAACCCAGAACCCAGAACCCAGAACCCAGAACCCAGAACCCAGAACCCAGAACCCAGAACCCAGAACCCTGAACCCTGAACCCTGAACCCTGAACCCTGAACCCTGAACCCAGAACCCTGAACCCTGAACCCAGAACCCTGAACCCAGAACCCAGAACCCTGAACCCTGAACCCTGAACCCTGAACCCAGAACCCTGAACCCTGAACCCTGAACCCTGAACCCTGAACCCTGAACCCTGAACCCTGAACCCTGAACCCAGAACCCAGAACCCAGAACCCAGAACCCAGAACCCAGAACCCAGAACCCTGAACCCTGAACCCTGAACCCTGAACCCTGAACCCTGAACCCTGAACCCAGAACCCAGAACCCTGAACCCTGAACCCTGAACCCTGAACCCTGAACCCTGAACCCTGAACCCTGAACCCTGAACCCTGAACCCTGAACCCTGAACCCTGAACCCTGAACCCTGAACCCTGAACCCTGAACCCTAAACCCTAAACCCTAAACCCTAAACCCTAAACCCTAAACCCTAAACCCTAAACCCTAAACCCTAAAACCCTAAAACCCTAAACCCTAAAAACCCTAAACCCTAAACCCTAAACCCTAAACCCTAAAACCCTAAACCCTAAACCCTAAACCCTAAACCCTAAACCCTAAACCCTAAACCCTAAACCCTAAACCCTAAACCCTAAACCCTAAACCCTAAACCCTAAACCCTAAACCCTAAACCCTAAACCCTAAACCCTAAACCCTAAACCCTAAACCCTAAACCCTAAACCCTAAACCCTAAACCCTAAACCCTAAACCCTAAACCCTAAACCCTAAACCCTAAACCCTAAACCCTAAACCCTAAACCCTAAACCCTAAACCCTAAACCCTAAACCCTAAACCCTAAACCCTAAACCCTAAACCCTAAACCCTAAACCCTAAACCCTAAACCCTAAACCCTAAACCCTAAACCCTAAACCCTAAACCCTAAACCCTAAACCCTAAACCCTAAACCCTAAACCCTAAACCCTAAACCCTAAACCCTAAACCCTAAACCCTAAACCCTAAACCCTAAACCCTAAACCCTAAACCCTAAACCCTAAACCCTAAACCCTAAACCCTAAACCCTAAACCCTAAACCCTAAACCCTAAACCCTAAACCCTAAACCCTAAACCCTAAACCCTAAACCCTAAACCCTAAACCCTAAACCCTAAACCCTAAACCCTAAACCCTAAACCCTAAACCCTAAACCCTAAACCCTAAACCCTAAACCCTAAACCCTAAACCCTAAACCCTAAACCCTAAACCCTAAACCCTAAACCCTAAACCCTAAACCCTAAACCCTAAACCCTAAACCCTAAACCCTAAACCCTAAACCCTAAACCCTAAACCCTAAACCCTAAACCCTAAACCCTAAACCCTAAACCCTAAACCCTAAACCCTAAACCCTAAACCCTAAACCCTAAACCCTAAACCCTAAACCCTAAAACCCTAAACCCTAAACCCTAAACCCTAAACCCTAAACCCTAAACCCTAAACCCTAAACCCTAAACCCTAAACCCTAAACCCTAAACCCTAAACCCTAAACCCTAAACCCTAAACCCTAAACCCTAAACCCTAAACCCTAAACCCTAAACCCTAAACCCTAAACCCTAAACCCTAAACCCTAAACCCTAAACCCTAAACCCTAAACCCTAAACCCTAAACCCTAAACCCTAAACCCTAAACCCTAAACCCTAAACCCTAAACCCTAAACCCTAAACCCTAAACCCTAAACCCTAAACCCTAAACCCTAAACCCTAAACCCTAAACCCTAAACCCTAAACCCTAAACCCTAAACCCTAAACCCTAAACCCTAAACCCTAAACCCTAAACCCTAAACCCTAAACCCTAAACCCTAAACCCTAAACCCTAAACCCTAAACCCTAAACCCTAAACCCTAAACCCTAAACCCTAAACCCTAAACCCTAAACCCTAAACCCTAAACCCTAAACCCTAAACCCTAAACCCTAAACCCTAAACCCTAAACCCTAAACCCTAAACCCTAAACCCTAAACCCTAAACCCTAAACCCTAAACCCTAAACCCTAAACCCTAAACCCTAAACCCTAAACCCTAAACCCTAAACCCTAAACCCTAAACCCTAAACCCTAAACCCTAAACCCTAAACCCTAAACCCTAAACCCTAAACCCTAAACCCTAAACCCTAAACCCTAAACCCTAAACCCTAAACCCTAAACCCTAAACCCTAAACCCTAAACCCTAAACCCTAAACCCTAAACCCTAAACCCTAAACCCTAAACCCTAAACCCTAAACCCTAAACCCTAAACCCTAAACCCTAAACCCTAAACCCTAAACCCTAAACCCTAAACCCTAAACCCTAAACCCTAAACCCTAAACCCTAAACCCTAAACCCTAAACCCTAAACCCTAAACCCTAAACCCTAAACCCTAAACCCTAAACCCTAAACCCTAAACCCTAAACCCTAAAACCCTAAACCCTAAACCCTAAACCCTAAACCCTAAACCCTAAACCCTAAACCCTAAACCCTAAACCCTAAAACCCTAAACCCTAAACCCTAAACCCTAAAAAACCCTAAACCCTAAAACCCTAAAAAACCCTAAACCCTAAACCCTAAACCCTAAACCCTAAACCCTAAACCCTAAACCCTAAACCCTAAACCCTAAACCCTAAACCCTAAACCCTAAACCCTAAACCCTAAACCCTAAACCCTAAACCCTAAACCCTAAACCCTTAAACCCTAAAACCCTAAAACCCTAAACCCTAAACCCTAAACCCTAAACCCTAAACCCTAAACCCTAAAAATGGACAACCAAGTACTGTTTGAATTTGAAGCGTGAGGTTAGTGACCAATTGTAAGTCTGGTCGACAATGATTCTGACGAGTTGGGTCAAGTCAGTAGCATACTTGGTTGATGGGATTTTCATGAGTGTGGCAAGGTAGACCCTAGGTTCCGGATGGCTGCTTTTATTGCAAAAATTGTTCACCAATGCGAACGATTAAGGGAAGAGAGATTCAAACACAAGGACAATACAACGAGGTGTTATCGAAGAGGAAACCGAAGCCCTCGGCGTAAAACCTCTCTGCTGTCCTTCAAGCGGTCAATAATCCACTAGAAAATGTAATTGGGATACATGAACAGCAATAAACCCTTCAAGCCTAATCTACCCAGTGTACTTAAGCCCTCCAAGCTTCTTGCTCCATAAAGGTTGCGCCGAACCTTTTTCTTTTCTAGCTTACCGGATTGCGCTATAGCCCATAGCATCAACCAATAACCATTGGTCCCTTCCTAACTGCATCCCAAAGCACCAAAAGACCTTCTCGCAGATGTGGGTATGGTGAGAAAAGGATTTGGCCAAGAACCTCTCAAGGATGTAACAATGGAGAGGGTGAAAGTAGAGGAATTTGAAGAGTCTCTATGTAAAGATTGTGGATGAGTCAATCTTGTTTTTCTCTAGGGTGTCTCTCTCAAAATTCTCTCAGGAAGCTCTCAACATTTTGTGGGTATAAGGAGTATTTATACTGGAGTGAGAATGGAATGCGAAGAGTCAAGCTTTTCAAAGTAGAGCTGGCTGGCGGCTTAGCTTGGTGACTTGACTGAGTCGCGAATTCAATCCGCAAGCTAATAGAACGGCCATGCTGGACTTTTTGTCCTGTAGTGCTCCAGCTGTCGTGACTGTTCATCTTCTCTACACGCTTCACTTGTGTGCTGCAGTTGGCGGCTTGCCAGTCGCGAGTCACCCGCGAGTCCTAGCTGTGAGCCTCTACATCCTCGCACAATCTTGAGCATTTCTTCACACTCTCTCACTCATTACCCTTACATAAAAAATTGTTCTATTAGGACCGCCACTTAAAACACATAGGGCAGTGTTTCCTGTCTACTAGATCCATTAAGATGCCTAAAACTAGAGGCCTCCAACAAAAAGTGCCACCATGAAATGAAGGCTGACCATCGTATGCTCTTCCGAGCTTCCTTAAGAAGCAGTCAAGTCTTATAAAGGTCACCAACCATGGAGATAAAATTGTAGGACAGAAAATTAACAATAAAGCTGTTAACTTTGCTAATCCATATAACGAACCATGAGTTTGTACAGCTGTATGCTTCTGCATGGATAAACAAGTTTGAAACAAGATACACACATCTGATATAGTAATTTTACAATCCCAACAAACCAAAAAACACTGAACAAAACTCTCAGCTGGAAGAAGGGGAAAAGAACTGGAATACAAAAAACTCATAGCCTTATAAAGAAACACACAAAAAAACACGTACAGACATACATAGATACGGAGCCTTCAAAGGTGCTTACGTGCACACACACACAGAAAATAGACATACAGGACAAGGCCTTTGAAGCATTTTATATCTGAATTAATTTTTAAAATTTGCACCTGTAGCTTCAGTCACCAAGTCCATCTAGGGGCAGCAAAGTCAATATAGTAAAAATTAAATCTGCATGGCTACTATCACTCCTGTCTCCTCTTATCAACATCATCCATGACAACAACTTATTACACAACAGCAGTTGTGAACTTCCATGAAACCTCAGATGAAATAAGACTAACAAATGTGTTTGAATGACAAGTTCTTTCGCTCATCGGAAAAACAGGGAGTCGAGGACCTTAATGGTACATTTCAAACAATAGCTTCTCTTAAACTAGGATAAATAACATTGATTACACGATACAAGAGAACCGAAGCAAAGTTGACTAAAGATGCAGAACAATGCTCCTGATTATTTAAGATTCATTAAATTATCATTTGATAAGACCCCCACCATAAATAATATTTTGACTCATATTAGCAAACATGCAAAACAGTATGCTTCACACTAAATACAATCTTCCAAGTAAGTGGCTGCAATTTATATTTAGTGCTTAGATGACTCAATCCGCATATCGAAATGACTCAGCATGTACAAATAGATACAATTCTCATCAATCAAATAAGAAACTGGTTTCAGTTGAATACCTGTGATATGATGTAATCTACTTGTTGTTTCACATAGTAACTCTCTGACGGGTGAAGTTTTCCAATTACAGGTAGTAGTTCTACATCTGACAAGTATCTGTGAAAGAAAATTCCAATACAAGTAAATAATAGAATATATCATTCAAAGAACATTATTTATATGAGAAATATATCTTTGATCAATACCCATCACCATCTTTGTCAAGCTAAGCAAACAATTTTTTTGCTGGGGCCTCCATTGAATCATCAAATTGATGTGAAGAATGGTAACCTTCTTCATCATCGTTCCTCACCATGTCAAAAAGCCCATGAAAAAATTCAATGAATTTAAGACCTCTCAAGTCAAAATGTCAAATTGAATTTAAATTCAATGAATTCGGAAGTCTTATTATCAATCATCTCATTAATACCCCCACTTTCTCCAAATTTACTTTCGAAATTCAAATTTCAAACTTAAACACAAACTAGTATGTAATATAACTTATACCTACACATGTGAATGATCAATTATAGTGATCCTATTGATGTTAGAATAATGCTAGAAATATAAATTATGTAATTATGTTCTATAATATATTGTCAAATAAATAATGAGAAATGTATGTTTGTGAAAACATAATAATTTGTTGACTTTGTTATCCTAAATATTCATAATAATAACAAATTAACAATATTGATAATAAGACATTTGAAGCTACTAAAATGGCTTTTCCTTTCAACTTTCACAATATTATTTTCGTCAAGTTTCTCATTATCCTATATACTAATCTCATTCCAATGCAATGAACGAGAATATGTCATTATTTTGTAATGAAATTGTAACCTGAAAAAAAAAATAAAAAAAAGGAACGGTATTTAAGTAAATATTTTGTGGGGTCAATTTTATAATTTATAATTATAAGCGAGTTTTTAGAAAATAAGGTTGAAACATAGCTCTATATAAGCTTATTATGTCAACGTATATATAGAGAGATATTTTGAGAGAGGAGACTATCCAAATTACTGAGGTAGAGAAGGTTTTACTGCAAATTGAGGAAAGCTTAAAATTTTCTTTCTTGTCAAATCTAAGTTTTATTTAGAATTAAAGTATTTTTTTATGTGGATATTTTGGTCAGTAGTGAAACTGTTTAAATATTCAAGAATTTGAATGAAGCATACGAAGAAAAGTTTAATTTTATTTTTCAGTAAACTAGACGATGCACCTGTAGATTTTTCTAGGTTCTGAGATTTAATTTTTTCTATAGTTTTGTTGCGTTATGCGGAGGTAGAGGCTATAAACTTTTGGGCTTAATGGTCAGGTTTTTGCACGGTTTTCTTTGATAAATAGTACCTGATGTGGACTTCTTAGGGTATATGGTAGGACCCGAAGTGGTATTGGGGGAAATTCAGAAGCCACCCTCAAAAATAAAATTCAGAAGCCTAGTAGTCTAGGCATGCGTTATTATTTGTTTATTGATCTTGGTAGAACTGAATAAGAAAGTCAATGAGGTCTGACCAGTTATTTAAAAAAAAGAGAGAAACAAACAAAGGAACACACTATATTTTTTAAATATATCTTTTGGTAGTGAAAATTCGATGTGTAGTCCCTTGTTTTTTTTTTTCTTTTTTTTCTCGTGAGAAGTGTTAATTACTCTTTAGTAGAACTAAAGTGAAAGAAACTGTGGCAATGAAATTGGAAAAAATAAGTTTAGAGAATTTTGTACGTACGAGATTTAAATGTAAGACGTACGTGATTTTAAATACGACACGTGGCACAAATACCATATCTGAATTCTTGTGCCCCACAAAAACTATTGGGAATAGTGGTAATAGTTTTGGATGGTTTTAAGACTTTACCCATGATATATAAATGATTGTAACTCTCACTTTGAATGTCTTCTTCTTTCAAAACTTTCAATGGAAAACTAAAAATTCTCTGGGACTTCTCCAAATTTTTTTTTTTTATTTAGAACTTAATAAACTTGTTTGTATCCTATGGATAAATTTGTAGTAACGTTTTAGTAACTCTTATGTGGGTGCATATATCGTTTAAGGATAACGTTTCGTTGCGGCTCCAAATTGTCAAATGTTTTGTTTGGTTATTAAATCACTATATGTTTTAAATATATCTTTTGGCAGTGAAAATTCGATGGGTAGTCCCTTCTCTTTTTTCTTTTTTCTTTTTTTTCTTTTTTTTTGACATGAGAAGTGTTAATTCATCTTTAGTAGAACTAAAGTGAAAGAAACAGTGGCAATGAAATTGGAAAAAATAAGTTTAGAGCATTTTGTACGTACGAGATTTAAATGTAAGACGTACGTGATTTTAAATACGACACGTGGCACAAATACCATATCTAAATTCTTGTGCCCCACAAAAACTATTGGGAATAGTGGTAATAGTTTTGGATGGTTTTAAGACTTTACCCATGATAGATAAATGATTGTAACTCTCACTTTGAATGTCTTCTTCTTTCAAAACTTTCAATGGAAAACTAAAAATTCTCTGGGACTTCTCCAAAATTTTTTTTTTATTTAGAACTTAATAAACTTGTTTGTATCCTATGGATAAATTTGTAGTAACGTTTTAGTAACTCTTATGTGGGTGCATATATCGTTTAATGATAACGTTTCGTTGCGGCTCCAAATTGTCAAATGTTTTGTTTGGTTATTAAATCACTATATGTTTTAAATATATCTTTTGGCAGTGAAAATTCGATGGGTAGTCCCTTCTCTTTTTTTTTTTTTTTTTTTTTTGACATGAGAAGTGTTAATTCATCTTTAGTAGAACTAAAGCGAAAGAAACAGTGGCAATGAAATTGGAAAAAATAAGTTTAGAGAATTTTGTACGTACGAGATTTAAATGTAAGACGTACGTGATTTTAAATACGACACGTGGCACAAATACCATATCTAAATTCTTGTGCCCCACAAAAACTATTGGGAATAGTGGTAATAGTTTTGGATGGTTTTAAGACTTTACCCATGATATATAAATGATTGTAACTCTCACTTTGAATGTCTTCTACTTTCAAAACTTTCAATGTAAAACTAAAAATTCTCTGGGACTCCTCCAAATTTTTTTTTTATTTAGAACTTAATAAACTTGTTTGTATCCTATGGATAAATTTGTAGTAACGTTTTAGTAACTCTTATGTGGGTGCATATATCGTTTAAGGATAACGTTTCGTTGCGGCTCCAAATTGTCAAATGTTTTGTTTGGTTATTAAATCACTATATGTTTTAAATATATCTTTTGGCAGTGAAAATTCGATGGGTAGTCCCTTCTCTTTTTTCTTTTTTTTTTTTTTTCTTTTTTTTTGACATGAGAAGTGTTAATTCATCTTTAGTAGAACTAAAGTGAAAGAAACAGTGGCAATGAAATTGGAAAAAATAAGTTTAGAGAATTTTGTACGTACGAGATTTAAATGTAAGACGTACGTGATTTTAAATACGACACGTGGCACAAATACCATATCTAAATTCTTGTGCCCCACAAAAACTATTGGGAATAGTGGTAATAGTTTTGGATGGTTTTAAGACTTTACCCATGATAGATAAATGATTGTAACTCTCACTTTGAATGTCTTCTTCTTTCAAAACTTTCAATGGAAAACTAAAAATTCTCTGGGACTTCTCCAATTTTTTTTTTTTTATTTAGAACTTAATAAACTTGTTTGTATCCTATGGATAAATTTGTAGTAACGTTTTAGTAACTCTTATGTGGGTGCATATATCGTTTAATGATAACGTTTCGTTGCGGCTCCAAATTGTCAAATGTTTTGTTTGGTTATTAAATCACTATATGTTTTAAATATATCTTTTGGCAGTGAAAATTCGATGGGTAGTCCCTTCTCTTTTTTTTTTTTTTTTTTTGACATGAGAAGTGTTAATTCATCTTTAGTAGAACTAAAGTGAAAGAAACAGTGGCAATGAAATTGGAAAAAATAAGTTTAGAGCATTTTGTACGTACGAGATTTAAATGTAAGACGTACGTGATTTTAAATACGACACGTGGCACAAATACCATATCTAAATTCTTGTGCCCCACAAAAACTATTGGGAATAGTGGTAATAGTTTTGGATGGTTTTAAGACTTTACCCATGATAGATAAATGATTGTAACTCTCACTTTGAATGTCTTCTTCTTTCAAAACTTTCAATGGAAAACTAAAAATTCTCTGGGACTTCTCCAAAATTTTTTTTTTATTTAGAACTTAATAAACTTGTTTGTATCCTATGGATAAATTTGTAGTAACGTTTTAGTAACTCTTATGTGGGTGCATATATCGTTTAATGATAACGTTTCGTTGCGGCTCCAAATTGTCAAATGTTTTGTTTGGTTATTAAATCACTATATGTTTTAAATATATCTTTTGGCAGTGAAAATTCGATGGGTAGTCCCTTCTCTTTTTTTTTTTTTTTTTTTTTTTTTTTTTTTTTTTTGACGTGAGAAGTGTTAATTCATCTTTAGTAGAACTAAAGTGAAAGAAACAGTGGCAATGGAATTGGAAAAAATAAGTTTAGAGAATCTTGTACGTACGAGATTTGTATGTAAGACGTACGTGATTTTAAAGTTTCTTTTGCATCAATAGTTCCTGAGAGTTTGTACGAAACTCGACCGTATGAGTGTTGCAGGGGATTCAGCAGAATTTAAGAATTTGACTGTCTTTTGGACAAAATCTGTTCCACTTGAACTAAAAACATTTGTGAATATTTGAAACAGCATTTGGACCGTTATAACTCTTTACCCGTGATAAATAAATGATTCTAACTCTCACATTTTGTACTTCTTTGAAAACCTTCTAAGAAACACTAAAAATCGTAGGGGACTTCTCTGAAATTGCTGCATTTAGAACTTAATTAAACGTGGTTGTGTCCTTGGGATTAATCTGTAGTAACATTTTAGCAACTCCGGTGCGGGTGCATATAGTGTCTAAGGATAGCGTTTCGTTGTGGATCTAAATTGCAAATGTTTTGCTTGATTATTAAATCACTATATTTCTTTTTATATTTTTTGGTGGTGAAAAGTTGATGTGTAGTCCTTTTTTTTTTTTTTAAATGTGATAAGCGTTAGTTCCCCTTTTCAAAACCTTCTAAGAAACACTAAAAATCCTCTAGGACTTCTCCAAAACTATTGTATTTAGAATGTAATAAACTTGGTTGTATCCTTGGGATAAATTTGTAGTATCATTTTAACAACTCTTGTGTGGGTGTATATAGTGTCTAAGGATAGCGTTTTGTTGTGGCTCCAAATTGTCAAATGTTTTTTTTATTATTAAATCAATATATTTTTTGGTAGTGAAAATTTGATGTGCAGCCCCTTTTTTTCATTTTTTAATGGGGCTAGTGTTACTTCATCTTTAGTAGAACTAAAGTGAAAGAAACTGTGGCAATGAAATGAAAAAAAAAAAGTTTAGAGAGTCGCATACGTACGAGAGATGTATGTAAGACGTACGATACTTTCAAGTTTCTTTTGTAAAACTTGAAAATACGAGTGTTGCAGAATTTACGAATTCAACAGTTTTTTGGATAAAATTTGTTCCACTTGAAATGAAAATGTTTGTGAATATCGAAAATAGTTTATGGACGGTTATAACTCCTTACTCATGATATATAAATGATTCTAACTCTTACTTTTAATATCTTCTACAATCTAAACATTCTTAGAAACACTAAAAATCCTCTGGAACATCACCAAAATTGCTATTTTTAGAACCTAATAAACATGGTTGTATTCTGGAGATAAATTTATAGTAACCTTTCAACAAATGTTGTGTGGGTGCATACATTGTCTAAGGAAAGCGTTTCAATGGGGCTCCAAATTATCAAGTTTTTTATTTTATTTTATTTATTGAATCACTATATTTTTTTAATTATATTTTTCAGTACAAAAAATGGGAAGTTTAGTCCCAATATTTTTTTAATGTGAAAAGCGTTAATTCCTCTTTAGTAGAGGGAGAGTGACAAAAAATATGGCAAACAAATGAAAAAAATTTCTAGAGTCTCGGACGCACGAGAGTTGTACATAAGATTTTTCTATCTCCTTTCTTTTCTCTTCACTTCCCCCAGCTACAACGATCGAAGGTGTTAGCCTTGGTCTTCTAGTTCGGTCATGTCACATTGCTTCTTCTTTTTTTCATACGATTATTTAGGCTAAAAATTTAAGGGTTGTGTTAACGGGCACCTTAAGGTGCTCGTAAGCAACACACTTTTGGGTAAATTTTTGGCTAATTTTTTTAGCTTTTGGCAATTTTTCAGTTTTTAACAATTTTTTTTATCTCTTTCGGCAATTTTTTTGACAACTATTTTTTCCTTTTTTTTAGTTAAACACAAAAAAGAAAACTGTTAACCGCACGATGCTGTTAATATTTCCCAAAATTTAAAACATTCAAAAGGACTGAATACTCTGTAAAGCTGAGCACAATCCCTCACAAAAAGCCTCTATCTCTTATCTTTATAGACTCTAAAGTCTAAAACGCTATTGGCCTAATGGTGGTCAAACCAATAGACTACTGTTTCTTATAATAAATATTCACAAAAGAGTAAATATGCACCCAAAAGCAACTCCATGAGCAGAGCGTTGGATTCCATATCAAATGGAAAAAAAGCAACCAATTCAAGCTGTCAATTTTGCTTTTGACACCGCATGAGTAACGTGACCAAAAAAAAAAAAAAAAAAAAAGAAAAGGGAAACAGTTCTGTTTTTTTCACAGAACAGAGTTACTTTTTTACTCCCAAGTCCCAAATTAACTTTCTGTGGCGTCTCTTTGGTTATTTCATTTATTTAGTTTATATTATAGCTGGCTTTTAACTAATTGTATACTATACTTGGCTTCGTTTGGTAAAGATGTGTGTAAAGCTACAGTAGTGTAGCTGTGATGTTCCTGCATAATGGTGTCGCGTAGCCGCATAAAATTCAAATTCAAATCAGATCTGTACAGCAGCTGTAGATAGATATTTCAGCCTTTAATTTGAATTGTAAACAGAGTTTAAACTGAGATATTATAAGATGGAGAATGTTAACCAGCACCGCTTGGTGCTGGTTAAGGGCAGAAAAAACAAAAAATATTTGTCAGAAAAAGTAAAAAATATCCTAAAATAGTATGTATAAACTGAAAAAGTAACATAAATTAAGAAAGAAGACATAATTTTTTTTTTTTTTTCAGAAAAAGGTGTGCTTAACGGTGTCCGTTAACACAACTCTTATAAGATAGCTGTACAACTCTATAAATGATATAGCTGTAACAGAGCGCTGGATTCCATATCAAATGGAAAAAAAACAACCAATTAAACTTGTCAATCTCGCTTTTGACACCGCCTGAAGTAACGTGACAACAAAAGAAGAAAAAACAGAAAATTTCGGTTCTGTTTCGGTTTCTGGTTTGAATACACCGAACCGATCGAAACCGAACCGAACATATTATAATATATTTTACATATAATATATGATATATAATATATGCGCCTGCCATACATGTTCAGCCATTTCATTTTTTTTAAGACCATTTGGGCCTCTCTTTTTTTCCTTTATATGGTCTGGGCCTTTTTTTTTTTTTTTTTTTTTTTTTTTTTTTTTTTTTTTTTTTTTTTTGATAGCATGGTCTGGCCCCTTCTTGTTTGATAGGAATCAATGAGTTTGATCCAACCCTTTCCTCTTTTCCATGTATTCATTTTATTTTTAGAATAAGTAAGTATAATTAAACTTATTAGATATCTAATTTACCTAATTAAAATTAATCTAATTTAACTATAAAAGCAAAAGTTAAAAACCCTACCCAGTACTTTCATTCTCACAGAGTCACAGCCTCCACTCATCAGAGTTCTGCCCTCCTCTTCTATCACCGCTCCACACGCCGCCTCCACACGCCGGCCTTCCTACGCCGGCCTCCGAGGGAGTCTATTGAAGAAGGTTCTGGAATCGATCAAGGACCTCGTCAATGACGCCAACTTCGACTGCTCCGCCACCGGGTTCTCGCTCCAGGCCATGGATTCCAGCCACCTGGCACTCGTGGCTCTTCTTCTCAGATCTGAGGGCTTCGAGCACTACCGCTGTGACCGTAACGTGTCCATGGGGATGAACCTCAACAACATGGCCAAGATGCTCAAGTGCGCGGGAAATGATGATATTGTTACCATTAAGGCCGATGATGGTGGTGATACTGTCACTTTCATGTTCGAAAGCCCTAGTAAGAACCGTTGATTTTGCTTGCTTTTGGTGCTTTTTTGTTTTGTTTTTGTTGGTGATTCTGTTTGGTTGCTGAGAAATTGTGGGTGTGTGCTTGGTAAATGAAGGTAGGATCTTGAGTGTTGTGTTTATGGGTTTGGGTTTTTGTTGTCATTCTGTTTGGTTGATGTGAAAATGTGGGAATTTGGTAAGTTTTTTTTTTGGGTTTCTGTTTGGTGATTTTGTTGTAATTTTGTTTGGTTGCTGAGAAAATGTGGGAGAGGGCAAGAAAATGTGATGAATGGTTGTTTGTTTGATAGATGAGGATGGAATCTTGAATCAATGCTATTACACAGTAACTTGTCCCCAAAAGTTAACATTCTGCATTTTTTTCCCTTGTTGCTTATGATTCAGACATGTCATCGACTGCGTTCATTGAACCACTCCCTGTCATTGATTTTGTTGCTCAGATTTTAGATAAAGATGTGTATTCAAGGCCATTATCAGATGCTGATCGTGTTAAGGTATTGTACTCTTTGGTGTGGAAATGAAGTGGTCATGCTCTTCACATGTGCAGTTTTGGTTTTATGATATGCTTTGAAATCATACTAGACACCGGTAGGTTGAGAATCTGATAATTTGTGTAGCAATTGAAAGTTCTAACCCAATCATAGGCTTAAAACTTTCAAATGTTACGTTCAAAGCAAGAGTAAGTGCTGCATGTACCATTCTGGTTCCTGATCCTTCTGGCTGCTTAACTCTGTTCTATGATAGCTGTCAATCTTTTACCTCATCAAAACGCTGCTAATGGGTTTAGATAGAACATTTTGGTGAAAGCATTACCTAATTAGTGAATGGACATGGTAATGCTAGATTCTAACTCAAAATGGGATAGCTACCATTCTAACATCTTGTATAATTTATCATTTAGAGTAATTTTTGCATTATTGTGAACTTTTCAAGTTTAGCTCTCCTTCCCAGTCCTAGAGCTGTGTTAAGCTTAGATTGAATAATTTGTGAAATTATTTTGCTTGTTGAACAGTTATTGCTATGACAATGCAGCAGCTGTCTTTGCATGGTTTACATTTGATTTATCTTACTTCAATTTAGCCTTACTACTTGTAGGCATTTGCTTTCTCCAACAAAATCAACCAAGATTGACTTTGAAGTCGTTTAATTCACCATTAGAACGTTCAAGTGTCTACATGTCTTTTCCACTCTTAGGATCAATAAGTACCGCACATCTAGTCCAGATTATCAATCCATTATTTTTGCAGATAAAGTTGAGAGGCATTCTTTAAATGATGTCTAACCAAGTTACTTTTGTATCAAGGATTGCAGGTTAAGAAAGCCCTTAGAGGTGTCAAAGTAGAAGTTACACAGAGGAAATGTTCGAAGGAAATACCGCATTTCAGGCCTGACATCACAGCCTACGAGGGAAAAAGAAAAGAAAAGACCATATATATATTATTGTTGCCTAAAAGTAGATCAGAAGGGCATGTTAAGCGGTTAAGTACACAAAATGCATGCAAAATTTCAAATGGCTTTAAAATAATGCGGTGCTGTTTAATACTGCTCGGCATATTTCCTGTTTAAATTTTTTTTTTTTTTGATAAGGTAAAATTATAAATAATATGACATTGAATACACATTTAAAATTAGAATACTTAATCTAAATCATATAATGTATCAATTTCAAATGAAAAAGATTCTAATCTTTTGAGAATAGAAAGGATTCTAATCTCATTCAATTGATAGATAGCTAGGTTAATTATTATTATTATTATTATTATTTTTATACAAGATAAACTTCATACTTTAACATAATCTAAGTGTATATGTGTGTGAAACTCTCTCATGAAGACTTGAATTTCAGTCATTGTCTTTCACACCCCACACCTTACAAGCATTTATACTTATGGAGTGACCATCCCATCAAGGGTGCGCGGTAGGTTTAAAGACTTATCTAAAATTTGACTAAAGTGAAAAGTTATTAGTAATAAGTTATGAATAATAAAGTGATATTAGTGATAGGTCTAAATGTGACTCAATAAAAACCTTATTCTTAATTATTACAACATCAATACTTATCTAAAATTTGACATTTTAAAGAACATAACTTCACTATATCGCAGGCGCGTCATGATTGAGATCCTGTACGATACCCTTTGGATGGCCAAGATGAAAAGTTAAGTCTTAGCCATTTGACAAGAAAAAAGTTGAAAAAAAAGTAAAATGTTACTCTTATTATTCGATCGGACGGTCTAGATGAAAAGTTCAACCATTTGGATCTCCAGCAAACCACAAAGGAGAAAAAAGACAATTCAATGGGAATGACAAGACAAGATCAACGTGAGGATATGAGAATGCGTGCCCCACATTATCTTGGTCTTTCACAACTGAAATTTTCTAACACACAAGAATACCACATTGTGGGTTAATGTCACATGCAAAATTTGAAGTCAGTTTTTATCAGAAATAAAATTTGAAATTTCCACACCCAAGCGAAAGCTAAGTTCTTTTCTAACATTGGTCCAAACATGATCTACAAAGTTGAAAAAACAACGTTATTGGTTGCCCAGTAATGGATATGGAATGATGATTGGTGACAATCTGTGAAGTTTGTAGCTATTTATTTTTTTGTGATTTCTTTTTGCCAAATTTTGTATGGCTCATGTAAATGTATCATATCTTATCCAACCTATATTGGCCACATATGTATTATCAACTTATAAGGGCTACTATATGGTTTCGACCTCTTTCATTTAGATTCATATAATCATATGTAAAAAAAAATATATATATATATATATATCCTTTTAGGTTTTAGGTTATGTTAGACTAATTCCTGTAACAAAATAAGTGTTAGTGAGGATTGTATTTAAATAGTTTGGTTTGTATGTATATTGAGTTGAGTCAAGGAGTAGGGTTGAAAAAAAAAAATCAAGATTCATAAGGCTTACTACTTGAATGACCCTATTCTCGCTTAAGTGAAATTGGAAAATTTATTTTGACCACCTCATTCGACTGAAACTTAAATAGAAAGTTCGGACAATCGAGATTGCGGCAAAAAATAAACCAAATTAGTTGGCTTCACGACTTAACCTAATTCCTCCCATATAAAAGATGCATTTCAATTGTACAAAATTGAGGTAAAGAGAGGTGAAAATCTTTCCCTATGCTTTTACAAGCTTGATCAATTTATAAATTGATTTTCACAAAGTTTGTTCCTTGACATTTGACAATGAGTTTACTGTTGTTTCTCTCCAAAGAGTTCTTTAGAGTACCAAAGTTCTAGTCATTACAAACGAGTTTGTTGGTAGAAGAAATTTCATAGAAAGATTCTAGAGTTTTGGGGTCACTGCAGTGGGAGTAGACCAAATTGTTTATTGAGGTTGCATAAAGAATTTATTTTACAAAATTTTTGTTAGTCTAAACTATTGTACTAGTTTCTTATAAAATGATTTTTCTTTTGAAGAGTTCTTTAAAAGTTTCCGTTTTGTCACTATTTTATTAATCTCTTTGAATTGTGGTAATTATTATTGTGATTTTGCTATCTACTAAATTAGCAATTTTTGGGTATAAGCAACAAATTAGAACATTGGGTCCATCTTAGATTCTTTCATATCTTAATGATTGTGCATACAACTACAAATGCAAACAGATTCTTTTAAGGAGGTGTTCAATTTTCATTCACTAAAGTGGTATTTTCTAATGCATATTCCCCATAATATTGTGAAGTTCCTTGATCCTTCCTACAACTAAGTATTCCATTAGAACTTCTATTCTCCATACCCCTTTTTTCAAAGATTCCATCTATAAAAAGATACCCTTTATGACTTTGCGGCAAAAATGTAGGACCTGCCGACCAAGTCTTAGTGGTGGACTTTTTCCCCTCACCATTAAGTTAGGGATTTCAGATTCCCTTATCTATAAAGGGTAAAAAAAGGATCAACAATCCGATAAACATGCTTAATACTTTGAGCAGACACAGATTATTTTACAACAATTTTACAAACTGTTGAGGTGACAAATTCTTACTGATTCTCATTTGAGTCTATCATTAATATCACATCTTTACTTATCAATAATCACTAATTACATCAGCAATTTATAAAATAATTTATGGTTTTAGCATTTTCCTAATACCTTTTACTTTTACATCAACCTTTTGAATCTAAGCAAAACAAATTTCTAAGAAGAGACACTGTTGGACCATCAAGAGTCCAAGGTAGATCGATTTCTCCCACTAGTGAGGAAGGACCACTAGTGTTTTTGAGGAGGAGAATTCCACTCATATTACTTTCTATTGGAGTCTTGGAGATAGACTGGATGATAAGGATTCGAAATATCGGTAGGGGTGTATCTCAAAGCATCACTTTTTATTTTATTTTTTTAATTTTTTCTTCTTTTTATTCGTACAGATTTCTGAAAAAATTGCTCAAGTAGTTTTCAACTAATGATCAGTGCTAGCCCCATTAGCATGTGGCCAAAATCCTATGACCATGACTCATGCAACTTGAAAGCCCGGGGGCCACTTTTGCCTCCAATTTTTTGTAGAGATCAATGCAGCAATCTGATAGGGATACAACTTTTTCACAATTTTTTTCAAAATGATTGATAAAACAAGTCGTAATTGGAGCAAGACTATTTTCATATTAAATTTGTTATCGATATCCCATTAAATAAACACCAATCACCATATACCACCTTATCAATTACGAAAAAAAAAAATTGTGAATATTTTTTGGTATCTAAAAGACTTATTGAATCAAGAATAACCGAGGTCTAATTAGAGGTATGATTCATTGATTTACTAATCAAATTCCGACTTCTAAGGAAGTTGGCAATATGATATGAAAATCAGTGGAGTGTGTCACCCTATAACTTTTGATGAGAGAGTAAGTGTGAGTTTGGATATAGCTGAAATCCAACCACGTTTGCTTTTGCGTTTTAAACAGTGGGTCTCATGCACTATTCACAGGACCCGCAAGTATGGAATTTGGCAAAATCAACTTCAAAACTAGGTCCCATAGCACTATTCACATTTATTTTGTTATAATATTTTCAGTTTTCAGCAATAAGCGGTATCCAAACAGATTCTAAATAGAAAGAGTATCAACAGGTATATATTATGCAGTTAGTATCACAAGAAAGAGACATAAAATTAAGATTTTTTTTTGATAAAGAGAAAGTTTAGATTCTAAATGACCTTTTGTTTTGCAAATAGTTTGTATCTAACTTGTTTATATAATTATAGTGTCTAGAGAGTTTTAGTGCATCAATTTTTTTTTTTTTAATTTTTAAATAATTCTTAATTAAGTTCTCAATCAAATTTTATCACTACAGCATCAAGATCATAAGGAATCATATATAATGAGGAGTTTCCTGTTTCAGCCACACTACTACTTCTCCCAATATCAAGAATTGGCCTTACAGGTTCTAGGAGTATTGAATAGACCAGACTGATGTATACTAGCAAGATTTTCGCTAATATAGGTCCCATTATCCCATAGGTTGGGGCTACCCTATACCAACTTGCACCCTAAAAGCCATGGTATAACACCGCCAAAGCTCCTAAATGTGATGCTTTCTTAGATTTAGCTTTTTCTACCCAACAGATATTTAGTCTCACTCTCACCCTCACCTAATAAATTGTGTCATTTTCTCGATTGAGATACTCCGAAACCAAGCACAATATGAAGGAATATTATTACGCTCACCCCAAAACTACCAGAAATCAAATCTAAGAATACAAGGAGACCAACCCGCTTGCATGTTAAGCACACAATTCTGAACCAGCAAGTGACAAGCATTGTTTGTTATTGCTCATGTTGACAAAACCAAATGTGGGACTGCGTTTAGGAGTCCTAGTTTTAATTAGGGTTGAAAGACTGATATAACAAAATATAGGAAAGGGAAATGGTTTTTTTTTCCTTACAATCTTCATGTATCAAATAGAAAAAAAAAGGGTTGCTTACAAAATCTAAGAAACTTAAACTTTCTAGAAAAGCTTATCATCTTGTAAAAAGAAAGTAGTGTCTATAAATAGAATAACCTTTTTATTCTTCTAGAATAAGCATATAGCTTTTTTTAAAACATTCTGTTTTTGTTAGGCATCATTAGTAGGAAGTGATGGAGATTAGGGAAAGTGGGAGGACATGAAAAGCTTAATCTATTGTTCTATATATAATGTAGTCGGCAATTGTGCATATGTATCATTAATATTCCTGCGTAAAATAATGAAAAAGTGAAAAAGGTTATGTCAAGATAGTGACTCATATTCTAAATAAAAATGTAAAACAAATAAGGGCCATGAATGCATCTTTATATAAACTAGTATGTAATTTGTGTTTATGCACAGGAATTATGAATTATAGTGGTACTATTGATGTTAGTTTAGGTTATTAAATATATAGGACATTAGTTTGACTAGGATATTCGGAGGTACTAAAATGATTTTTCCTTACAATTTTAATGATATTGGTTATGCTAAGTTTCTCATTATATTATTATATATAATTTTGAAAATCACTATTGAACACTACATATACAATATCAATTCATTATTACTGTCCATGAAATTTTACTAAATATAACACAAAATCAAAAAAAAAAAAAAATTGGTTCAGTAGTATCTTCTAAATTGAATGAGGATAGGTGCATAAAATCGTTTAACTTAATTACAGTTTATTACATTCAATATCTTTATATACAAAACATGTAAATAGAAATGGTATAAAAAATATACTCATTAGTTCAAAAAATAAAAATAAAAATAACAGCAAAAATAATAATAATAATAATTTGTATGAAAAGCTAATATAGGCAAAATCTAATTTTGACTATAATAAAATTTTCTCTAAGCTTTGGTTTTAAATATATATATTTATATTACCTAGATTTATTTATATTGGACTCATCATTTTCTATACTGAATTAACTCACTTGACACAAAAATTTAAAAATTTTAGATTAGATGGGACATGTGGTATAAAATTAAATTCTAATTGAAATTTAATTTTTGCACTAAATTAGTTTGTAACCTTATGCATATGTATGGATACACCTAAAAATATACAATAAGATGCATAATATAATTCCTATATATATATAATTTAAATACTATTGATAGTCATTTTTATATTTTATTAACTCTTTAAAAAAAATTTGTGAAGATATTATTGGGTATAAAATGTAAATTGTCCATTTAAAAAAAAAAAATTATTGTGAAGCATTTTTTTTTTTAAATTTTAATTTTTACGATTCATTTATTCTAGATTTTTTGGTTTTTGTACTTAATAACTCATTTGGATGAATATTTATGATATGATCCCACATTTGATTCTAAAATTAAGACATAAAACTCTTTAAGAATATATAATTTAGGACAGTACATGACGCAAAATTGGAACTCTAATTTGAAATTCGAATTTGAGTTTCTCTCCACTTCATCTATTATTATTATATATAGATTAACTCACTTGACACAAAAATTTAAAAACTTAGATTAGATAAGACACATGACGCAAAATTAGACTCTAATTGAATTTCAATTTAAAATCTAATTGGATTTTCTCTCAACTTTGTCTATCAATATATAAGTATATAAATATATATATATATATACATACATACATATAAATATATATATATATATATATATATATTTATTTATTTATATATATATATATATATATATTTATTTATTTATATATATATATGTATGTATGCATGCATGCATGCATGTTATGTGCCTCAAGTGAATAATAGGTAGGGGGCTTAGGAGTGAAATCCCACAGTATGATACAACTATGTTAGGAAAATCAATGCATTGAGTTTAGGGTTTCTTAGGCAGTATAAACTACAAATGCACCTGTGGACATATAGACAAACGGCCAAAATATCTTAAATCTCTGTGTAAAAAAAAAAAAAAAAGAAAGAAAAAGGAGGGGTGGGGGGGGGGGGGGGGATGATTTTCTATTTTCACTATTACTTAGAATAGAAAACTTCAACAAGTTCAAACCAAACTAGGCCACTAGAGAATCCACACATTATTACATTTCAGTTGCCCATACCTTGACTATTAACCTGATATCTGCTAAGATACGATTGTGGATCTTCATCATTATCAAGGGTGAAAGAGATATATGGGCCAGCCAAGCTCAATGCATGTGTTCATCCAAGTGAGGTAAAAATTCAAATCACTTTCCCTATCACTTCCAAGGATGAGAACATATGGCAATAAAGAACAATGATTTCTAAACCCTAATGGATTAAAATTTAAGGCCAAGTGGCCAAACTCCTTGACCGTACTCTAGAAAACTATCCTGAACTAATAGCTAACAACAAAGTAAACAGATCCTCTGTGGATACCCTTGTTATTTATAGCAGTACGGTATGTCGTATTCTTGTTATGTGCTTTGAAACTGTCTGCTACAAGAAAGTACTAAACCAAACTCTTATCAAACAAAATAATTCATTCTCAACTTATTCTACATACATATATATGCTTCCTGTTATGACATTTGTTTTTCTGATTCATCATAAAACTTGCTAAAGATTCTCACATTAGCTGAAGATAATGCATATATTAATCACGAATAACTTTTGGACTATGCATCCATAATTACATGATATCATATATGCTTTGAGTTCAAAGCCATATCTATCAGTGGTAACATAATAACATCACCCTCGATCATTCATTGAAGTTTGATGGTAATAATTGAATTAGGGAACTTTCATTGTCTGATAAAAAAGAAATCTACAAAGTACATTTTGTTGAGAGGAAACCATTCTGAGAGAAAAACCAACATCCACGAAAATAGGGTCCCAACTACTAAAGTCGGTAATAAAATCACCTGTAAATGAAGAGAATTCTACAAGCCTTTTATTGTAGCTAGCAGATCTCTATTGTGGTTCAAAAGCGAAAAAGTTCTGGTACCTTTATTGGATTTATTGTGGTCACTGCAAGTGAAAGTAGGAGTACGTAGGATAAGAAAATGAGAGGGGAAAAATCTGAATGAAATCCAAACAGATGGAGAAACTCACCGTGGGATTCTTATCTTCTATGGCTTTAATCCTATAAAAATTATGTAATTTTCCTGGAGATAGACAGCTTTCATTGGATACATGTTCTGATTTTTAATTTTTAATTTAAACCATGAAACGCAAGGAAGAGGATCCTCAAGCTCATTTCACGGTTAAAGAATCTTCTTTTATGAATTTCATAGTGTACAAAATGTCACGTCTTCTAAAACTTTATATGACGTGATATTGTATATATATTTAAATTTGTAATATTGATTCATTTCAAATGAAGAAAATCTAGTTCATGTCTTCTTGTTTCACAATCAACGAACCACCCTAAGTGAAAATTATGTAATTTTCTTGGAGATAGGTAGCTTTCATTGGATTCATGTTTAGATTTGTAATTTTTAATTTAAACCATGAAACGTAAGGAAGAGGATCCTCAATCTTATTTTACAATTAAAAGATTTTCTTTCATGAATTTCATAGTATACAAAATGTCACGTCTTCTAAAACTTTATATGACGTGATACTGGATATGTATTTAAATTTGTAATATTGATTCATTTCAAATGAAGAAAGCCTAGTTTTTGTCTTCTTGTTTCACAATTAACAAACTGCCCCAAGTGAATTTTGCTAGGTTTAGATTTTCTTTACAAAACATGGAAGGGCGATTCTCTAGTTTTAGAACTTCTACCTTGTTTTTATGTATATAATCCAATTGATTATAACTTATAAACACAATTTTTACCTGATATGATCTCTCTTATTAAAAAAAAGAAAAGAACTAATTAATTTATTTTAATGTTCTTTTAACTTTTCTTTTACTTATTAGAGATACATATTCTCCCACATTAGTTTTCTCCTTCTTTGTCCTTCATTTTGTGGTTCCTAAGGAGACAAATCATTGAAATTCGGATTCCACCTAGCAAAATTTTAGGCCAACTGGCACAACCCCACTTCACCCCACCATTCCTGCTTATAAAGAGAAGGCAGTGCCACCTCTTTGCACATATCAACCCTTGACTAGTCTCCTCTTGACTCTTATCAAAAAACCTCTCTCACTATCTTTGTGGCCTTTCAAGTTTCAAACATTTCCTAATATTTTCCCTTCTTTTATCACCTCCTCAAGGCCTTAGTTTATACTCAATAAACATCCACTTTAACACCCTAAGCTAAGCAATGTCCTCCTCTGACTCATGGACTGCAAAAGAGAACAAGGCCTTTGAGAGGGCTCTTGCTGTGTATGATAAGGACACCCCTGACCGTTGGCACAATGTCGCTAAGGCTGTTGGTGGGAAAACACCAGAAGAAGTGAAAAGGCACTATGAACTTCTTGTGGAAGATGTCAAGCATATTGAGTCAGGCCGAGTTCCCTTCCCCAAATACAAGACAACTGGTGGGAGTAGCCAAGCAAATTAACACCGACGGGGAAAAGAGGTAGTATATATATATATATATATATATATATATGCAAATACAAATCTTCTGCACCATAGATTACATATTTGTATATATATTTTGAAACCTTATACAATATATACTGCTTGCTTGACAAACAATGTAAACTCTATATCTAAAATCCTCAACCATTCACCACTACCTAGGAGGACTTTCCTTCCATTAATTTGAACCCAGTCAGTAATAATAAGAGTAGCTCGACCTTTTTTTTCCAAGTCTACTTCTTCAAATTTTATTTGGATTCTCTGACACTCAGTTAAAAAACAGTGAGTATTATTTCGTCTATATTTCAAAAGTATTTCATTAATTGCTCTCGAATGCACAATTGTTTATTCTTTTGCCCACAAAACCTGAACCAAAGGACTTCAATGGAATATATCATGTCCACGTTTACATGAAATCTGCATATATTCGATCATATACTTAAATCCATGATTTCATATTAAATATATAGTACAATGATCCACGTGCCTTGGATGTTTATGGTTTTTAACTAACAGTAACTTTTTTCTTTTTTCTTTTTTTTTTGTAGGAGGGTTTAACTAATAATTATGCAATGACTAATATATGAAATTGTGTCACATGTTGGCACAAAAAACGTGACATGTAAATCAAACAAATAGAATAAGTTTTCAATTTAGCCAAAGTCTAACGTTTTTGTGGTTGAATTCTCCTCTTATTTGCAGGATGAGAAACCTCCATTGAAGTGTAATAGCCATATCAGCAAGAATAAGGATCTATCAATCTACTCTACCTAAGATTCAACTTTGTTGTAGTAGCTAGCAAGTGTCCTAGTTTAAAGAATCACAACTAAGTGGTTCTATGTTCTATTTCATGTCCCTTTAGTTCTAGCTTTATCACCATAAGCATAAGGATGTCTCCAAGGAAGACTCATTGAATGTGAGTTTATTGCCTTCTTCAATTTGTCACTATTGTCCAAACTTCTCTGTAATCAAATATATGTAATACTAGTATGTGTTTTGTTTATCAAATATGTAGTATGTGTTTTGTTAAAGTATAACACTTAAGTTTTAAACATTTCTGACCTCAGCTTTTGGAAACGATCTTGAACTATCATAGATTTGGAATTCTCAAAAATGATATTGATTCAAAGCTTTACAACATTGAAGAGAGGGAGAGAATATAAGAGTTAGATGGGGAAGTCAAGAGGCGGGAAATATATGGCTTTGAAAAGTCCTTAGTTCCTTTCCAAAAAGAAAAAAGAAAAGAAAAAAAGGTCCTTGGCCCATAAAGGGAAAGGATAGCATTTCTGTGACTCAGGAACATTTCAACTCAAAACCATTCTGCCACATGGCTAGCAAGAGAAACACCACGTCCATGGTACTAAATTGGGATTTTATTTTGCCGCAAGATATTCTTGGAGAATCAAAATTTTGCGATGCACTTCATAGAGTTCAATAGTAACCCAACGAAAATTTACAACATTCGGTCTACCATATCACGTATGGATATTACCACAATATGCAATTTTAACTCTTTTAAATGGTCCATATGTGAGGTAATGGTTTAATTTGGGAATATCTAGAAATTATGTATTTTTATTGTATTCCTAGACGGACTAGTTACTAAGGTGTCTATAGAGTTTAATGGTAACACAACATAAATTTACAATATTTGGTCTAGCATGTCACATATGGATCTTACCACAATATACAATTTAAACTTTTTTTTAATGATTCATATGTGAGGTAGCGTACTAATTTGGAAATATTGAGAAATTGTGTACTTTTATTTTATTCCTAGAAGAACTGGTTACTAAGGTGTTTACAGCAGACTGTACTGATGTTAGGGGGTAATTTATTCCATAAACAAGTAATAACCTTTACCATCCAGCAAGATGCAAACCTTTGACACCCATTTCATTTGTTTGAAGTTTGAACTATCACCTTTAAGGGTAGTAGATAGAAAAGTGAATAATTGCATTTCATATATGAGAATGAGATGTCCAATTTTAGCACTATGTAAAAGCTAGATACCAAAATAGTCTAAACAATAAGTCTTTATCTTCTTTACAAGTTATCTAAAGATGATTAGAGCAATAAGAGACAATTTCTCTCTCCAATTGGTTCTCTATGTCTCACTCTATAGTCTATATGCCTCGTGTTAGACTGCTCTAGGTAGCGTTAAAAATTGTCTTAAGTTTTCGTCTATGGCATCTGGTTATGCAGGTGGCAATCATTTTAAACCAAATTGTTTAGTTAAAGAGTTCAAATAACAGATTTCAATATTAAAACCATTTTTAATTTAAACTTTTAAAGTATTTAAACACTGTATTTTGAGAACACCTCAAGAGGGATTTTTAGTTTTCAAGTAACAATTTTGAGTGACATTGTTATAATTATTTGAAAACTGTGAGACCAAAATAATGTTGACAACACATAAAACACACTTAAAATAAAAAAAAAAAAAAAATACTCACATCAAACAATCAATTGTTTTTTCATTTTTTAAAATATGTTATTAGAAATATGATACCAATCACCTTTTTTTTTTTTTTTTTTTTTTTTTTTTGCATTACAAAGTACTTTAAACACGTGTTTTTGCAACACTTTATAAACCACAATTTTTACATTATTTTAATAACTAATATTAAAGGCTCTTAAGAAACGGGTCAATCTTGTGAGTCGTAAAAGCTCTAGATCCTCATTGTAGATTTTTTTTTTAATAAAAAAATTATTTAAAATGAGTTTGCAATTGTCTATCGATGTAAGTTTCCACAAATTCAACTTTAATTCAAAGTATTTAACTTTAATTGTAGGATGATTTGGATCACTTAGAATAAAGTGAACAAATCATATGCTTGTTTGATGTTAGGTTGGTTGTTAAACAATCTCCCCCAATATACAAGTTGCATGTGCTTTGGGCACTGATCTCCAATTCATTATTTAAGATGGCCAAATGGAATCAGCATGGTAAGGAAGACCCCCTTGCCTTAATCCCTATGTCTATACTTTAGGCAAATGATAGGTTCTATTATTCAATCTTGCAAGGATATAATGGTAATTAATTTGTAAGTTTTAACTTACTTTAGTATAAAAAAAAATTAAGATTTATATTCTCTCTCATATGTGTATATTTGTTTATATATATGTTTTGAGTTTAACTTTATACATGCATCAATACATAATTCATTTCATCCCCCAAAAAAAATCTTGACCCGCCACTAAAAAGCTAAGGCAAGGTTTAAATTTAAGACCACTTGTTTTTAATACAATAATCAACTAATACTTATCCTATATAAGCTAAGAGGAAAGTGATTAAATTATTAGTATCATGCACATATATTCTTGGAGTATTTTTTCATTACTATTTCTTAGGATATATCATAAAATATTTTGAGAATTAAGGACTATTAAGTGACAATTGGATCCTTGATAACATGTGGTGAACCTGACAAATAATTGTTAAGGAGTTTTAGGTCAATTGACACTCTCATTTCATGTGATCAAAAAGGCATGTGGGATCCACATGTTGTGAGAGGGGGGTTGCATATTAGCTATTGCATGAAATTATATTCCTATTTGATGGTCAAAATCTAGTCTAAAAAGGGACAACTAGTCTAAAAAATGGAACAAAGATTCTAAATGTGGTGGATAGATGATTTTTTTTATTATTTATAATCAATTTGTAACTTGAAATGTAATAAGATGTACTTTTTAGTTTTTAGCTTACCCAGAGAGATCCTAAACCTTTTATTCATTAACAACTAATGGACAAATAGTTGTTATACATTTTAGATCAATGACACTCCCATCTCATGTGATAAAGATGGTATGTGGGATCCACATGTTATAAGAGGGTGATGCGTAAAACTGTCGCATAAGATTATTTTTTTATTTGATGGTCAAGATCTAGGATTCAATCCTTATATCTTTACCTAATCCTGAAGAAAAGGACAAATAGTCTGAAAAATCGATCAAAGATTTCAAATGTGATAGATTGATAAAATTAGTTTGTACTTGGAAATTGATATGTCATGTACTTTTGAGTTTAATTGGGAAGATTCAAAACCTAATAGACATCTTAACATTGTGTTTAATTAAAAAAAAATTAAGGGAGGAAATAGTTTGGGGGGATTTGGAGGGCTAAGATACCCCTCTAAACCCTCCATTCCTTCCAAATCCCCTCAGTTTTAGTTCCTCCAAATTAAGGAATTTGGAAAAGGATTGGTTCCACTAATATTAGAATTTTTTAAAATTGTTAATTTTGTCCTTATGAATGAGAAACAGATAACTTCTCTGCTAAAAGTTTCATGCCAAACACCCCATGGACAAGAAATGGACATTTTACAGGTCTACATCATTAATTCCTTGAGCTTCTAGTGACTTTGTTGATAAACTAAGGAACATATATCTAAATAAATTGTAAATACTGAGATTGCTTTAGTGCTACTAAAGAAAAATCCATAGTTTTTTGCTTGTACAATGTTCCAATTTTCTACCATAATGCAACACCTGCTTTTTTCTTTTTATGTATAGTCAAATGCAACACTTTCTTGTTCCAAAGAGTTACCCCTCAATATCTATCAGCAAAAGACAAATTATTGGTCAATGCAAATAATAATGACAACATGAAGATGAACGGTACACCAAAGATCTGACATTTCTCCGATGTCTTTGCAGACAGTTCATCAAAATGACTATGAGAAAGATCCCTATGCAAAGGAATTTGGCATTAGTATAGACAACAAGCTTGCATCTGTTGCGGCTCGGGTTCTTCCAGCTCCATGGGTAAGTTCAAAGCCACTTTACTACTTCAGACATTAAGCCTCATACTACCAACAAGTTGTTTATTGCATCCCTTTTCTTTTCTTAATAGCTTAAGTATCATGATACTGGAAAGGAAAAAGAATACTTGCCTCAAGTTGGTCAGTGGAATATGATGAACAAGGTTAGTCAATGTATAACTTGAGAAACTTAAAAATTTAACAGCAAACTGATTTCTAAGTGTTAAAAGTCCGAGACTAACTATATCTGACAGAAGGTTCGTTTGAATGCAGAAAGTAATAAATGGAAGCACCGTCAGGCATTGGGCTTGCATCAACTTCTCAAAAACCATCCAAGAGAGCACTACTTGTTGTTTTTGTCAACAGTTGGTTCAGATGTGCCAAATTTCTAGCATGGTAAACTTTCCTGATTCAGTTCTGGGTAGTGGCAAATTTTAAGTAGAAATCAATGACTTTGTGAAACCATCATTCTATCCAAATAATTATAACACTGTTTCCAACATTCCAAGTTATTTCTTGCGTTTATAATATGTTTTTGTTGACCTTAATCTCAGGAATTTAGTCGGGACCCTGTAATTCCAATATATTCAGCCAGCCCAGATCAGGTAAAGAAGGCCTTAAAATGTGTATTATGCTGTTGCAAGCAAGCTAGAAGGAAAAGAGTTGGGGTTGCTTAGTGCCATTCTTCCAGACAACAATGTCTCTTTATATGGTATGTAGTTAGCTTTTGCTAGTAGCTGGCTATTTGGGGCTCACCTTAAAATATCAACTTAGACAATCCCTATATATGGTTTCTATAAGCATTACCGATCAAGTAATGTAGAATGAAAAATATGTATATTATTTCTCATACTTAGGAATTTAAATGTCTCCAACATGATTTTTGCACAAAGTCTTCCAACTTTTAAGTTTTCATGTAAAAATGCTCAGAAATTTCTAAGTATATTATCCATAACTCTGTGAGATTTATGTGGAATTCGTACTCACTAAGGGCTGCATGCTCCACTTTCAGGTGATCTAAAACGAATTTGCAAAACAGAGCTGGGGTTGATTTATCAGTGCTGCCTTACAAAATATGTCTTCAACTCTAGCAGACAGTACCTGGCCAACACTTAGAAAACCGACCGAAACCAAACTGACACACCTCGTTACTTCATTTATTTAGTTTATATTATTTGGTAATGATGTTTAAATAAGAAAAATTGTTTTTTAAATACCATAACATGTATTTTTACACATTTTTTAATCACACATATTTTTACAAAACTTAAATAACATTAATAGAAATCTCTTTCTTCACCTTATTTGTAGGGTCCGTTTGGATATAGCTGAAAACTGAAAAATACAGTAGCAAAATAATTTTTAAAAGTGTGAATAGTACATGATACCTATTTTTAATTAAAAAGTTGCTGAAAAGTGAGATTTGTGAGTCTTGTGACTGAAAAGTTGCTAAAAAAGTGACTGGTGTGCGCTGTTCACACCCCAAGTTCAACAATCACAGCTTGTTAAAAAATAAAAAATAAAAAGGCTGAAACGCGTTTTGTGTCCAGACGTGGATGCAAAACGCAGTACCCAAACGGGTAATTCGGAGTTTGTTTTATTTTCACATGTGGTTATGTTTTTTGGCAAGTTATTGTGTTTGTATCAACTTTGTTCTCCACTTGTGTGTTGTTTGTGCCTTGCGAACTACTCTATGTCTATTTCTCTCTCTTTGACTCAAGATGAATGTACAAAAATATTGTCTTTGAGAGAGTTTTTTCCATAATAGTTGGTTTTCATGGATGAGGGACTATGAATTTATATAAGTTAGTGAACAGATACACTGTTCAAAAAAAACTGTTGTGCTTGATTCAAAAATAAAATAAAATAAATTATTTGGACAAGAGGGCCCAATCTACGTATGCCAAAGCTCTTTCCAATGTCAAGCTCATGAGCATATAAACTCAAGTATTAATATTTCAAAAACTTTTAATTTACTAATATAATTGAAAAAAATTTTACTTTAAATTTAGAAAAGAAAAGGAAAAGTGCAAAGTACACTAATGAATATTGACATGACAAGAGGGCAGAGATATTTATGTAACTTGAAAAAATCTCTATTCCCTAAAAGAATAAGGGTTTGTTTGGTTAGTTTTTTTTATTACTCAAATTTCTTATACTCACCTGTTTGGCACATGTTTCCAGCTTCTCATTACTTAATTTTTTCTACTTTTTATGGGACCCATACCTGAGCACCATGTCAGGCATTCTTATTAGCCTACCCGCCACATACCATTTTTTTTTTTCCTTCATCCCCCAATGCCCACAACAACCACTTAGGTTCTGAGCACAAACCCAGAAAATTCATAAGCATCCTTGAAACACTCAGAAAATTCACAAACACACAACAACCAATTAGTCTTCATGGACCATTAGCACCAACTCCGAACTCATCTAGAAAATAAATTGGGCCCAATGTTGTAATATACTTGTTGGTTGGATTTTAGGGAAGTTCCTTGGGATTATGTATCTCATTGAAGTTTGTGATTGGATTTTTGATAATATACATCTGTCTGTTCCTTGGGTCATGTGATTATGATGATGATTTAATTGTTAGATAAAATATAAAGACTTGGGAATTAGGATTCTAGGGTTACTAATAGTTCTTTGAGTCATTGCAGGCAGCCTTTGCTCATCTACTTTATGATATTTGATATCTGAAATTTTTTGAGCTCTTTGAGCTTAGAAATTGATGTCTGCTTATTACAAATTTAATCCTATTATCTTTTCTTTGTTATAATCTTGTTTTGTTGCTGAAATCTGAATTGAGCAAACTAGAATTCCAAAGTGAAATCTAGAAAAATCAGAAATTCAAACTTCGAAAATAAAATCTGAGACTCCATGGGTTACCTCTGTGAGTGGTGAACGTAATTATCCCTTTTTAAAGTAAATTGTAGAGTGATGCTTATGGAGACCCAATTTTCACATATAATCCCATTCAAAATGTTGTCAATTAAATTCCCATAATATGTATAAAATGGCTTTATACTATTGATTTTATAATATATTGCTTCACATCACTTGCAAGTCTTATAAATTTTGCCATGCATAATAAAACAGTAAATGCCTAAATGGTGTTTTAACCCTATTCTATTTGATACATGAAGATTGTAAGGAAAAAAAAAACCATTTCCCTTTCCTATATTTTGTTATATCAGTCTTTCAACCCTAATTAAAACTAGGACTCCTAAACGCAGTCCCACATTTGGTTTTGTCAACATGAGCAATAACAAACAATGCTTGTCACTTGCTGGTTCAGAATTGTGTGCTTAACATGCAAGCGGGTTGGTCTCCTTGTATTCTTAGATTAGATTTCTGGTAGTTTTGGGGTGAGCGTAATAATATTCCTTCATATTGTGCTTGGTTTCGGAGTATCTCAATCGAGAAAATGACACAATTTATTGGGTGAGGGTGAGAGTGAGACTAAATATCTGTTGGGTAGAAAAAACTAAATCTAAGAAAGCATCACATTTAGGAGCTTTGGCGGTGTGATACCATGGCTTTTAGGGTGCAAGTTGGTATAGGGTAGCCCCAACCTATGGGATAATGGACCTATATTAGCGAAAATCTTGCTAGTAGACATCAGTCTGGTCTGTTCAATACTCCTAGAACCTGTAAGGCCAATTCTTGATATTGGGAGAAGTAGTAGTGTGGCTGAAACAGGAAACTCCTCATTGTATATGATTCCTTATGATCTTGATGCTGTAGTGATAAAATTTGATTGAGAACTTAATTAAGAATTATTTAAAAAATTTTTAAAAAAAATTGATGCACTAAAACTCTCTAGACACTATAATTATATAAACAAGTTAGATACAAACTATTTGCAAAACAAAAGGTCATTTAGAATCTAAACTTTCTCTTTATCAAAAAAAAATCTTAATTTTATGTCTCTCTCTTGTGATACTAACTGCATAATATATACCTGTTGATACTCTTTCTATTTAGAATCTGTTTGGATACCACTTATTGCTGAAAATTGAAAATATTATAACAAAATAAATGTGAATAGTGCTATGGGACCCAGTTTTGAAGTTGATTTTGCCAAATTCCATACTTGCGGGTCCTGTGAATAGTGCATGAGACCCACTGTTTAAAACGCAAAAGCAAACGTGGTTGGATTTCAGCTATATCCAAAATCACACTTACTCTCTCATCAAAAGTTATAGGGTGACACACTCCACTGATTTTCATATCATATTGCCAACTTCCTTAGAAGTCGGAATTTGATTAGTAAATCAATGAATCATACCTCTAATTAGACCTCGGTTATTCTTGATTCAATAAGTCTTTTAGATACCAAAAAATATTCACAATTTTTTTTTTCATAATTGATAAGGTGGTATATGGTGATTGGTGTTTATTTAATGGGATATCGATAACAAATTTAATATGAAAATAGTCTTGCTCCAATTACGACTTGTTTTATCAATCATTTTGAAAAAAATTGTGAAAAAGTTGTATCCCTATCAGATTGCTGCATTGATCTCTACAAAAAATTGGAGGCAAAAGTGGCCCCCGGGCTTTCAAGTTGCATGAGTCATGGTCATAGGATTCTGGCCACATGCTAATGGGGCTAGCACTAATCATTAGTTGAAAACTACTTGAGCAATTTTTTCAGGAATCTGTACGAATAAAAAGAAGAAAAAATTAAAAAAATAAAATAAAAAGTGATGCTTTGAGATACACCCTTACCGATATTTCGAATCCTTATCATCCAGTCTATCTCCAAGACTCCAATAGAAAGTAATATGAGTGGAATTCTCCTCCTCAAAAACACTAGTGGTCCTTCCTCACTAGTGGGAGAAATCGATCTACCTTGGACTCTTGATGGTCCAACAGTGTCTCTTCTTAGAAATTTGTTTTGCTTAGATTCAAAAGGTTGATGTAAAAGTAAAAGGTATTAGGAAAATGCTAAAACCGTAAATTATTTTATAAATTGCTGATGTAATTAGTGATTATTGATAAGTAAAGATGTGATATTAATGATAGACTCAAATGAGAATCAGTAAGAATTTGTCACCTCAACAGTTTGTAAAATTGTTGTAAAATAATCTGTGTCTGCTCAAAGTATTAAGCATGTTTATCGGATTGTTGATCCTTTTTTTACCCTTTATAGACAAGGGAATCTGAAATCCCTAACTTAATGGTGAGGGGAAAAAGTCCACCACTAAGACTTGGTCGGCAGGTCCTACATTTTTGCCGCAAAGTCATAAAGGGTATCTTTTTATAGATGGAATCTTTGAAAAAAGGGGTATGGAGAATAGAAGTTCTAATGGAATACTTAGTTGTAGGAAGGATCAAGGAACTTCACAATATTATGGGGAATATGCATTAGAAAATACCACTTTAGTGAATGAAAATTGAACACCTCCTTAAAAGAATCTGTTTGCATTTGTAGTTGTATGCACAATCATTAAGATATGAAAGAATCTAAGATGGACCCAATGTTCTAATTTGTTGCTTATACCCAAAAATTGCTAATTTAGTAGATAGCAAAATCACAATAATAATTACCACAATTCAAAGAGATTAATAAAATAGTGACAAAACGGAAACTTTTAAAGAACTCTTCAAAAGAAAAATCATTTTATAAGAAACTAGTACAATAGTTTAGACTAACAAAAATTTTGTAAAATAAATTCTTTACGCAACCTCAATAAACAATTTGGTCTACTCCCACCGCAGTGACCCCAAAACTCTAGAATCTTTTTATGAAATTTCTTCTACCAACAAACTCGTTTGTAATGACTAGAACTTTGGTACTCTAAAGAACTCTTTGGAGAGAAACAACAGTAAACTCATTGTCAAATGTCAAGGAACAAACTTTGTGAAAATCAATTTATAAATTGATCAAGCTTGTAAAAGCATAGGGAAAGATTTTCACCTCTCTTTACCTCAATTTTGTACAATTGAAATGCATCTTTTATATGGGAGGAATTAGGTTAAGTCGTGAAGCCAACTAATTTGGTTTATTTTTTGCCGCAATCTCGATTGTCCGAACTTTCTATTTAAGTTTCAGTCGAATGAGGTGGTCAAAATAAATTTTCCAATTTCACTTAAGCGAGAATAGGGTCATTCAAGTAGTAAGCCTTATGAATCTTGATTTTTTTTTTCAACCCTACTCCTTGACTCAACTCAATATACATACAAACCAAACTATTTAAATACAATCCTCACTAACACTTATTTTGTTACAGGAATTAGTCTAACATAACCTAAAACCTAAAAGGATATATATATATATATATATATATATATATATATATATATATATATATATATATATATATATATATATATATATTTTACATATGATTATATGAATCTAAATGAAAGAGGTCGAAACCATATAGTAGCCCTTATAAGTTGATAATACATATGTGGCCAATATAGGTTGGATAAGATATGATACATTTACATGAGCCATACAAAATTTGGCAAAAAGAAATCACAAAAAAATAAATAGCTACAAACTTCACAGATTGTCACCAATCATCATTCCATATCCATTACTGGGCAACCAATAACGTTGTTTTTTCAACTCTGTAGATCATGTTTGGACCAATGTTAGAAAAGAACTTAGCTTTCGCTTGGGTGTGGAAATTTCAAATTTTATTTCTGATAAAAACTGACTTCAAATTTTGCATGTGACATTAACCCACAATGTGGTATTCTTGTGTGTTAGAAAATTTCAGTTGTGAAAGACCAAGATAATGTGGGGCACGCATTCTCATATCCTCACGTTGATCTTGTCTTGTCATTCCCATTGAATTGTCTTTTTTCTCCTTTGTGGTTTGCTGGAGATCCAAATGGTCGAACTTTTCATCTCGACCGTCCGATCGAATAATAAGAGTAACATTTTACTTTTTTTTCAACTTTTTTCTTGTCAGATGGCTAAGACTTAACTTTTCATCTTGGCCATCCAAAGGGTATCGTATAGGATCTCAATCAAGACGTGCCTGCAATATAGTGAAGTTATGTTCTTTAAAATGTCAAATTTTAGATAAGTATTGATGTTGTAATAATTAAGAATAAGGTTTTTATTGATTCAAATTTAGACCTATCACTAATATCACTTTATTATTCATAACTTATCACTAATAACTTTTCACTTTAGTCAAATTTTAGATAAGTCTTTAAACCTACCGCACACCCTTGATGGGATGATCACTGCACAAGTATAAATGCTTGTAAGGTGTGGAGTGTGAAAGACAATGACTGGAATTCAAGTCCCCATGAGAGAGTTTCACATACATATACACTTAGATTATGTTAAAGTAGGAATTTTATCTTGTATAAAAATAATAATAATAATAATAATTAACCTAGCTATCTATCAATTGAATGAGATTAGAATCCTTTCTATTCTCAAAAGATTAGAATCTTTTTCATTTGAAATTGATACATTATATGATTTAGATTAAGTATTCTAACTTTAAATGTGTATTCAATGTCATATTATTTATAATTTTACCTTATCAAAAAAAAAAAAAATTTAAATGATGTGATATTTTACACGAGTAGCAGCCAAGGGGGTAGGGTAGGTTTAAGTAGATTTCTAACCAAGAAGAAAAAAAACAACAGTAAAATGTACTTGGGGTCGGCAACAGCCTAACAGGAAATATGCCTAGCAGTATTAAACAGCGCCGCATTATTTTAAAGCCATTTGAAATTTTGCATGCATTTTGTGTACTTAACTGCTTAACATGCCCTTCTGATCTACTTTTAGGCAACAATAATATATATATGGTCTTTTTTTTCTTTTTCCTTCGTAGGCTGTGATGTCAGGCCTGAAATGCGGTATTTCCTTCGAACATTTCCTCTATGTGTAACTTCTACTTTGACACCTCTAAGGGCTTTCTTAACCTGCAATCCTTGATACAAAAGTAACTTGGTTAGACATCATTTAAAGAATGCCTCTCAACTTTATCTGCAAAAATAATGGATTGATAATCTGGACTAGATGTGCGGTACTTATTGATCCTAAGAGTGGAAAAGACATGTAGACACTTGAACGTTCTAATGGTGAATTAAACGACATCAAAGTCAATCTTGGTTGATTTTGTTGGAGAAAGCAAATGCCTACAAGTAGTAAGGCTAAATTGAAGTAAGATAAATCAAATGTAAACCATGCAAAGACAACTGCTGCATTGTCATAGCAATAACTGTTCAACAAGCAAAATGATTTCACAAATTATTCAATCTAAGCTTAACACAGCTCTAGGACTAGGAAGGAGAGATAAACTTGAAAAGTTCACAATAATGCAAAAATTACTCTAAATGATAAATTATACAAGATGTTAGAATGGTAGCTATCCCATTTTGAGTTAGAATCTAGCATTACCATGTCCATTCACTAATTAGGTAATGCTTTCACCAAAATGTTCTATCTAAACCCATTAGCAGCGTTTTGATGAGGTAAAAGATTGACAGCTATCATAGAACAGAGTTAAGCAGCCAGAAGGATCAGGAACCAGAATGTTACATGCAGCACTCACTCTTGCTTTGAACCTAACATTTGAAAGTTTTAAGCCTATGATTGGGTTAGAACTTTCAATTGCTACACAAATTATCAGATTCTCAACCTACCGGTGTCTAGTATGATTTCAAAGCATATCATAAAACCAAAACTGCACATGTGAAGAGCATGACCACTTCATTTCCACACCAAAGAGTACAATACCTTAACACGATCAGCATCTGATAATGGCCTTGAATACACATCTTTATCTAAAATCTGAGCAACAAAATCAATGACAGGGAGTGGTTCAATGAACGCAGTCGATGACATGTCTGAATCATAAGCAACAAGGGAAAAAAATGCAGAATGTTAACTTTTGGGGACAAGTTACTGTGTAATAGCATTGATTCAAGATTCCTTCATCTATCAAACAAACAACCATTCATCACATTTTCTTGCCCTCTCCCACATTTTCTCAGCAACCAAACAAAATTACAACAAAATCACCAAACAGAAACCCAAAAAAAAAAACTTACCAAATTCCCACATTTTCACAGCAACCAAACAGAATGACAACAAAAACCCAAACCCATAAACACAACACTCAAGATCCCACCTTCATTTACCAAGCACACACCCACAATTTCTCAGCAGCCAAACAGAATCACCAACAAAAACAAAACAAAAAAGCACCAAAAGCAAGCAAAGTCAACGGTTCTTACTAGGGCTTTCGAACATGAAAGTGACAGTATCACCACCATCATCGGCCTTAATGGTAACAATATCATCATTTCCCGCGCACTTGAGCATCTTGGCCATGTTTTTTGAGGTTCATCCCCATGGACACGTTACGGTCACAGCGGTAGTGCTCGAAGCCCTCAGATCTGAGAAGAAGAGCCACGAGTGCCAGGTGGCTGGAATCCATGGCCTGGAGCGAGAACCCGGTGGCGGAGCAGTCGAAGTTGGCGTCATTGACGAGGTCCTTGATCGATTCCAGAACCTTCTTCAATAGACTCCCTCGGAGGCCGGCGTAGGGAGGCCGGCGTGTGGAGGCGGCGTGTGGAGCGGTGAGAGAAGAGGAGGGCAGAACTCTGAAGAGTGGAGGCTGTGACTCTGTGAGAATGAAAGTACTGGGTAGGGTTTTTAACTTTTGCTTTTATAGTTAAATTAGATTAATTTTAATTAGGTAAATTAGATATCTAATTAGTTTAATTATACTTACTTATTCTAAAAATAAAATGAATACACGGAAAAGAGGAAAGGGCCGGATCAAACTCATTGATTCCTATCGAACAAGAAGGGGCCAGACCATGCCATCAAAAAAAAAGAAAGGGCCAGACCATATAAAGGAAAAAAAGAGAGGCCCAAATGGTTTTAAAAAAAATGAAATGGCCGAACATGTATGGCAGGCGCATATATTATATATCATATATTATATGTAAAATATATTATAATATGTTCGGTTTGGTTTCGATCGGTTCAGTGTATTCAAACCAGAAACCGAAACAGAACCGAAATTTTCTGTTTCTTCTTCTTTTGTTGTCACGTTACTTCACGCGGTGTCAAAAGCGAGATTGACAAGTTTAATTGGTTGCTTTTTTTCCATTTGATATGGAATCCAGCGCTCTGTTACAGCTATATCATTTATAGAGTTGTACAGCTATCTTATATGGGTTATGTTAACGGACACCGTTAAGCACACCTTTTTCTGAAAAAAAAAAAATTATGTCTTCTTTCTCAATTTATGTTACTTTTTCAGTTTATACATACTATTTTAGGATTTTTTTACTTTTTCTGACAAATATTTTTTGTTTTTTCTGCCCTTAACCAGCACCAAGCGGTGCTGGTTAACATTCTCCATCTTATAATATCTCAGTTTAAACTCTGTTTACAATTCAAATTAAAGGCTGAAATATCTATCTACAGCTGCTGTATAGATCTGATTTGAATTTGAATTTTATGCAGCTACGCGACACCATTATGCAGGAACATCACAGCTACACTACTGTAGCTTTACACACATCTTTACCAAACGAAGCCAAGTATAGTATACAATTAGTTAAAAGCCAGCTATAATATAAACTAAATAAATGAAATAACCAAAGAGACGCCACAGAAAGTTAATTTGGGACTTGGGAGTAAAAAAGTTACTCTGTTCTGTGAAAAAAACAGAACTAATAAGTTGTTGTCATGGATGATGTTGATAAGAGGAGACAGGAGTGATAGTAGCCATGCAGATTTAATTTTTACTATATTGACTTTGCTGCCCCTAGATGGACTTGGTGACTGAAGCTACAGGTGCAAATTTTAAAAATTAATTCAGATATAAAATGCTTCAAAGGCCTTGTCCTGTATGTCTATTTTCTCTGTGTGTGTGCAAGTAAGCACCTTTGAAGGCTCCGTATCTATGTATGTCTGTATGTGTTTTTTTGTGTGTTTCTTTATAAGGCTATGAGTTTTTTGTATTCCAGTTCTTTTCCCCCTCTTCCAGCTGAGAGTTTTGTTTAGTGTTTTTTGTTTTGTTGGGATTGTAAAATTAGTATATCAGATGTGTGTATCTTGTTTCAAACTTGTTTATCCATGCAGAAGCATACAGCTGTACAAACTCATGGTTCGTTATATGGATTAGCAAAGTTAACAGCTTTATTGTTAATTTTCTGTCCTACAATTTTATCTCCATGGTTGGTGACCTTTATAAGACTTGACTGCTTCTTAAGGAAGCTCGGAAGAGCATACGATGGTCAGTCTTCATTTCATGGTGGCACTTTTTGTTGGAGGCCTCTAGTTTTAGGCATCTCAATGGATCTAGTAGACAGGAAACACTGCCCTATGTGTTTTAAGTGGCGGTCCTAATAGAACAATTTTTTTTTTTTTTTTTTTTTTTTTTAGTCATGATTGTTTCTAGTATAAATGTTTGGGATGAGAGAAGTGATAGGCCATCAAGGACATACTTATCTATTCTGTTGATCAGATAATTGTCTCTTCTTTGACATTTTCTTTTGCTCTGAGTTCACTAGGAAATCTGTCATCAACTAAGTTAGTATCTAGCTCACCGTCTTGTCCAGGATTTTGCAGTTTAATATTTTGGCCTGCCTTGCATTATGTTAGTAAAAGTTGAATGTAGATGCTCTTCTCTTGGCACTTTAGGGAAGATGTTATTGTCAGCTTAGTACGAATCATGGGTATTGTCTGGGTCTTAATTGGCTTATCTTCCAGAACTCGTTGGCTTTGGTGGAATTTGATAATGATTTTGATTTTCAACCAAGCCCTTCTAGGCAAATTATTGTTGTGTTTAGTGGTGGAGAGGGTTGCACTTTGGCGAAGAGTGGTAGAGACTGAATGTGGGATCACTTGGGGTGGTTGGTGCGTGGAAAGTGTAAGGGGTCCATATGGTGTCAGCTTATGAAAGTTTATAAGCCAAGGTTGGGTTAAATTTGAGTATTTCATCTATTTCTAGGTGGGAAATAGTTTCAGGGGATCACTTTTGGCATGATCTGTGATGTTGGCCTGAAACTATTTCAAATTGCAAAAACAAAGGCAACAGTGGCAAACTATATGGAGATTACACATGGTGTTAGTCTATGGAACCCTTCATTTATTGAAGCTGTTCATAATAGGAGTTGGAGTCAATGCATGCTTTTTTGGAGAAACTGTATACAGCTAAGGTGTAACAAGGTCAGGAGGATAAGATGATCTGGTCTAATTCTAAAGACTTGGGATTTAGAGTAAACAAATACTATAATGTGCTGAGGGAGAGGGGGGGTAATAAATCTTTTCCTTGGAGATCAATTTGGCCCGTTAAAGCTCCATCTCGTGTTGCTTTCTTTGTTTGGACTGCAGTGCAGGGTGAAAGTCTTAACAATAGATAATTTGAGAAAGAAGGGTATAATTATTGTGGATTGGTGTTGTATATGCAAATCCAATGGGAGTCGATAGATCATCTTATCTTCATTGTGGGGTGCGACAGGCTTATGGACATTTGTGTTTTGTCTAGTAGGAATGAATTGGGTAATGCCAAAGTCAGTATCTGAATTGTTATTTTGCTGGAAGGGAAAGTGCATTGCAAAAAGTCGCAGCCTAAAATTTGGGGGGTGATCTGCTATGTCTAATTTAGGAACCTTGTTGTGATTGTGCAAATCATCTTTTCTTGTTAAAAAATGGACATCAGTTTAGTTGTGATAAATTTGTGGTCTCATTACGGTTTTGATGATTTCCTTTTTATCTTTTCTTCTAAAAAATTTCTTTTCCTATCTCTTCTTTTGTTTATGTTCTAGAAGAGCTAGTAGTATACAACGTAGAAGTTCATGCTAATAATGACTATCACATTGACTTAACAACAGATTTCAGATTAATTTCTTGGTTCAAGTTGGTTTTGTGGAAGTGTGACTTGATAATGAATAGAGCAGCTTAGTTTTTAAAATAATGTATTGATTTTTTGTTGCAGGCAGATGCTGATAAAGATGGGCGTCTAACCTTGGCAGAGATGATTGATAACCCTTATGTATTTTACAGTGCTATATTCAATGATGATGAGGATGAGGATGACTATGAGTACCATGATGAATTTCGTTAATTTCATGCTAGGTTGGGAAACCCTTTCCATTTGTTTCTCATCCTTGTTTCTATCTTACCTGTCTTGTAAACGATATATAGATGTTTTAATTTCATTTTCTGCAGGATACAGGGAAAAACTTTGGTAGAATTCAAAATTATTTTGGCTATATAGTACTACTAAGAAAAAGCTCCACGACCTTGACGTGAAATTTGCTCTTCCAAATTGCCATTTATGGTTAATCGCCATGTGGTCATAAGTCATCCCGTACCACTAGTTTTACCGTCAGATAGTTCTTGGCATCATTGTTGTTCATTAGATATGAAAGTCAGCCCACTGTGAAGGGTGACTTACACTAGATTGATAGCTGGAATATTAATTTTGTGGCACACAGTTTTTATATGTTCTGATTTTTTTTTTTTTTTTTTTTTATATTCTTGGGGTTTTTACTTTTTTAAGGCTTTGTTACTCTGCATATTTTATCAAGTTGAGTTGTACATGTATGATATTATAAAAGCATTTAACTCCATTAGTTGTTCCAAGTGGAAGTAGTTTTAATTGTTACAATCGAATTGTTTGCTTAAGGATCAATTACTTTAAGGCTGGTCATTGGGGTAAATCTTCTATTAGATCTCTCTCTCTCTCTCTCTCCCCTTCCAAGTTTTAGTGTTCAACTATAATAGTAGTAGTACTTGTGTGTGTGTGTGTGGGCGTTTGAAGTTTGAAGCGAAATTAAGTTATTGAAAATGCTGCCAATTACAAAAAATACCAATTCACACTATGCTGGCATTGCAGTTGCAGCTCTTAGAAAATGCAAATTGAAATATCTGAAGAAGTTGTGAAAGGTAGTGTGCATGAATGACAAATGGTGGTGAATTATGGTTAAAATAGTGGGACCATAATACGATATAACAGTAGAGGACAGTACAATAGGCAAGTATTGGTCTTCCAGTAAATGTGTGTGTATCATACTCAAAAGACTTGGCTCTGTCTTTGGTGTTAGTGGTAGCACCTGGCTGTACTGTGTTAAAATACTTTAAATGTCCAACTAGAGACAAATAAATAACAACTCATTGAAGGAGGAAAACAAAAAAGATCAAACCTGCAAAATCAATTCGAATTAAGAACAAAATATATACTATTGTTTCAAATTCATTTAAAATGGATGTTAGTAAAAGGTGATGATATAATCATAAGATCAACTTATGTGTACTCTATTGTTGTCACAAATATCTAATTGAATTATTGAATAAAAATGATATTCTTGGTAGCACCTGTCAGAACAATGCATACCTAGTACTTTTCTTCTTCAAATATTTTAAAGAAGATTCCAATTAAGGTTGATGTACCTTTTCTTTGCTTCCAGCACTTCCAACAACATAACAACCCATCAATTTGGCCAATTGCCCAACTAGTTGGCCAACTGCACCAACTGTTGATGAGACAAAAACATATTGTCCTTTCTTTGGTGAGCAAAGTTCATAGAAACCAGCATAAGCAGTCATACCAAGCATACCTATGTGCAAAAGTAAATCCAATTAGATGAAGCATTTACTATGTCAATATTTTTTTTTAAAATGAAAATATCTATAGTTACTAGTATGCAGAGGAGGAGATGGTGTAGAGGACAGAAAAGAGTGACATGAACAAGATAGATTATGTAGTATAAATGAATAACTACACTGCAAAGTGTCAAATTCATCTTTAATCCAGAGTTCCATGAATTGTATATTCCAATCATATAAAAGATTATGAAGTAAAATCCTTTTTATTTTGATTCTTTAATTTTCTTGAAAATCAAATCCATCTTATAAACCTTTTTCCCCAATTGATGAGCAAATTACTTATCAAGAAGTCCAGTATAGTAGGAAAGGGGCACATTAGTGTAGTAAGTAAAGGTTCTTCACCAACACTTCTTTTGAACCCTCTGGCACCTTCAAGCTTAAGCTACTTGTGTTAAAGTACATGTCTGTTTCTTTGGGATTGCCATCTATGTAGTCTCAAGCTAGAATGGAAATAATTAACAACTAATTGAACATTCATAATATCACAATCTAGAAACAGGTACATTGGATATAGAATACTTCGATTACAAGTTCATTCAGTGATAAACAAAATAAAGGTCAATGCCGATACAACCTAGTAGTAAGTTCAAATACACAATAAAGAGAACCCCAATTTACATCTACAATGCCATTCCAAAATCAAGTATCTACATGCCTGACAAAAATTCAAATATTGTCATTAGATACCAAAAGCCAAAACATGCGTACTAATCTACACAACTTGGCTAATTGATACAATCATGGAATTTTATATAAAAGTATCACTTACCTAGTTTGGATCATTACTGCTTGTCGAAGCCCCACGGAAAAGTGGACATCTTCTACGGTTATGCCCATGTTGATGACACAGTCCATAGCTCTGTTTTGTTGAATCTCCCTCAAGTCAGAATCTGGCCTCTGGCTTCTTGGTTCTCGCCGAACCCCATCCATCTCAGTCCGTATCCTAGATGCCATAGGTCGACCTTTGCTCCGCAATAGGTTTGGGTCAGGCACCCACTTTGGACCATCCACATCCCTCCACAATGACTCTGACTTTGGCACCACAAATGCATGTGAGTAGGTGCGAATGGCGTTGTTCAAACTATAACATGGGTCAATATATGTAGTCGCATCTTGCCCCAAGTGCTGAAGAGCTTTAATTGCATGTGAACAAGGGATCTTTCAATTTTGCCACTTTCCACAACCACATGTTCTGGCCATTAGGTTTACTTCATGACTACGATGTCCCCCTCCAGAGCTATGGATGTTGTATGCAGTAATTACTTGATATATACCATTCAGATAATTAAACACATTTATTAGGTGGCCAAGAGATTTTTGTAGGTTTTGTCCATAAATTTTTAAGGCATATTTACTCCATACCTTGCCCTGTGAGAGATCATAAGTAATTTCTTTGTGTCGATCATGGAAATACGCAACAAGTTTGCAATGAATGAATTCAACCATTGCAGCAATGGGTAGGCCACGGGCACCTTTCAGTACTCCATTGAAGCACTCCGAGACATTGGTTGTCATAGCCCCATAACGGTATCCACCATCATGTAGCTGGGTCCACATGTCTAGATCCTATTTCATTAGATATGTGTATGGCATGATGGATGAGTCGGGTTCACTTTCCCGCCACTCGGTTCTCCGTTTCTTCCTAAGGGCCTCGATCTTGGCTTCTTTGATAGGTTGCACGTACAACTCAAACTTAGCTTCCTGAGTAGCATACCCCGCTTTCAAGGCCAATGACTTTAAAGTGGCGTCTTGAAAATGCGTGTTGAAGTTGCTGGCAACATGTCGAAAGCAATATCTGTGAACTACTCGTAGTCGTCCATCATCATCTCTAGGCCAGTTTGTAATTGCGTTTTGAATACCCTTATGTCGATCAAAAATTATGCAAATGTCCTTATCTGCTATCACATCTTCCATTGAGATCCTGAGGCATTCTAAAAACCACCTCCAACTAGGCCCTGACTCTTTGTCCACAACGGCAAAGGTGAAAGGCAAAACTTTGTTGTTGGCATCGGTGGCCATTACAATCAACAACACCCCTCGATATTTACCATACAAATGAGTCCCATCAATACTGATCACTGGCTTACAATGTCTGAATTCTTCAATGCATGGAGCGAAAGCCCAAAATACATAGCGCAATATTGTATCACCGAACTCGTCCCTGGGTATGGTGTGCCACCAGTACCGGGTGCCAGTTTCTTGATCCAAGTATGCCAACAATAGCTTTCTCAACCTTTGATAAAACTTTTCCCAATCCCCGAATATTTTTGCAATAACTCATTGTTTCGCATCCCATATCTTATAGTAAGAAAGCTTATGCCCATAATACTTCCCCTTAATGAAATCTCTGAGGTGATAAATTGTTGCCGTGTGTTTTTCTTGCAACAATGGAACAAATTCTGCTGCAAGAAAATTACAATCCATCATTCCACCATCAAGGGCCGTGGCAAGGGGTATACAACTGTGAGGACCCCTATAAGATGTGACCATCCATAGTCCATGTTCAGGCTTCACGATTGCCCCAACGTACCACATGCATGACTCATCGACGCATTTCACAGTCAATCTACTTTTGGTCGACCTACTAGTCATAATGTTTCTGTTATGCTTTGCGGCATAAATTGTTAATGCACGTTTCACCGCCTCTTTATTCGCAAAAATCAACCCTTTCACAAAATTCATGTCCGCATTCCAAGAAGAACCGAATGCTTGCTGAGCAACTTTAGGATCAACCATATTTTCCCAAGTATTTTCATAAAACGATGAGGCAGGAGGTTCATAAACAGGGGTCGCATTTGTAACATGCTGAACTCTAACAATAGCGTCCGCATCATCTTCATCACATTCAGCCATATCATTAACATGAGGAATGGGAGAAATTTCATGGTCATCGACACCTCTGTCAAAGTCTCTCTCAATCCTCTCTTCGTACTCATCTCTATCGTCAAGATCTTCCCTAATACAGTCTTCGTCTTCATCTTCAACTACTGGAACCGTAGAGGATTCGCCTCGATGTGTACAAAATTGATCTTCATATCTATTTCCAGGTTCGCTCTCAATTGTTGTTGGTGTCTCTTGAAAAGAGGGTGTATAGCCTCCCAATGTGGTGCATCGATCATCTAGGACTGCAAACTGTAGAGATGTAGTTGTTTGTACAATTTCCTCCACGCCGACTTCCGCACGCGGCTGCAAACTGACGTACAACTCAAAATCTGCTACATTTTCCCATTTTTCCATAATTTCACATGTTTTTCCTCTGCTATCGCCATATATCTGTAATTAATGCATTGATTGAGAACTTCATGTAGAGAACGGAAAGTAATATGTATGTCATGCAAAGCAGGGTTCACTTGCAACTCTTCCATAATTTTTACTTTCATATCATTCAGGGTCTTTAACTTACGGCGTATCATCATATAGTAGCACTGGATACCCGGACCTTGAAACATCAATCCGTCATAAGGGTTGGCATTGCTAAGGGGTCAACCGTAGTATATATTTATATGGATCATTGTCAACCTATAGATCATCAAGTGCAATGGTGTTAGTGACAAATTTATACCGCTCAATCAACATCTATCACAAAACTTTGCATATGAAATGCCAACAATACTAATCTCAACCAAATTTGCATAGACTCACCTTAGGTCACATACAAAAATAGTCATTACCAATTTCATATTCTTTTAAAATTCCAAATCATTCTAGGGGCATGACTTTCAAAACCCATTCAAATAAGTTCTGATGAACAAAAATATTATATACCAACCAGTTATCCATTGAAATCTCTGTTACAAATCTTAAATAAAATCTTGAAATAATTTATGGTGAAAAGACTACAAATATCTTAGGTATCAAATTCATAATCCATTTCATATCCATGATAAAGACCTAAAATTACTAAATATTCCTAACAATTGATCACAATATTTAGCACTAAATGTTCCCATCACAATATCCACAAGGGCCTCACAATATCCATTATAGATATTTTTTCTTAAGTAGATTCATGATCTTATATAAATGTGTCCAAATAGTAGATTCATGAAATAGTTTGAATGTTTATCTTACCCAGTTAATTATGTGGCCCATATATCTGTCCTCAAAGTTGTTTTCTTCTTCTTTTTTCACCTTCACACGTTTTGCTTTCTTTGTGTCTTGTGACTTGTCACTTTGCTTCCCCACTTTGTTTTGAAAGACTATTCAGTTTCAAACTTTGTGTGGGTTTGGAATCACGTCCACAGCTGAGTTTTCCACTATAGCGTGCTTTCTTTCTTTCTTTTTTTCTTTTTTTTGCATGCATTTCAGGAGCAAAAGGTGACTGTTTCATTAACTGTAACTATAATATTTGACTTTTCTGTACATTAGTGGGTCTTGTACACTGTTTACGGGACCCACAAATCTCACTTTTCAGCAATTTTTTCATTAAAAATGGGTTCCACGGTACTATTTACACATTTAAAAATTATTTTACTACAGTGTTTTCAATTTTCAATTTCAACAAAATAAGTTCTATCCAAACGGACCCATAATATGATTGGAGGTCACTAGCTTCTTCGCGTTAGTGACCACCCTAGAAAAGAAAATTCATTATTATATATAAATTTTAAAATTTTTTATAACCTCCATTTCATGATTGATTGAAGTGTATTGTCCCATTAATTGAAATGAATGAATGAAGCACGATTTAAGGCACTGCAACTACTTCACAAAAAAAAAAAAAAAAAAACAAAAGTTTGACTGACGCGTGGTAGATAGCTCTTTGGGGCTCTGGGCTAGTCTTGAATGTCGACTGTCAGATCTTTTGCTCGAAGAAAATGGTTTTCTCACTGATTACTAATAAAAAAGCTGCTCACATGCTCATCAATAAAAAAGCTTCTCACATAAATAATAAATGTACTTCTTGGGTTTTCTCACCGATTACTAGTAAATGTACTTTATCTATTTTTCGTTTTATGTCAAACTTTACAATTCATTTCTATTATTAAAAAAGAAAAAAAAAAAAAAACAATTCTTTTATGTTAAACTTTTAGGCTCTCTTGGAAAGACCGAACCTTCTTTGAAAAGCTTCAATCTCTCTCTCTCTCTTAACGTCAGTTTCTCTCTCGTTCACCGTCATTTTCTTTCTTTTCCTAATAAATTTTCTCAAAAGTAATGATAGAAGTAAAAACTAATCAGCTCTCTCGTGGGGTCAAGAAATTCCACCAAATCTAGCTTGTTTCTCTTTGTTACAAATGATTGAGTTCTTCTCTTATACAAACATAACTGAGTTCTTTCTCCATTTCTCGTAACAGATTTTACCATCAGTTTCTTTTTCCATCTCTTTCCCAAATCGTTTTCTCCCCGCAGCAATGTCATCTCAATGGAGGCACTTCAATACAAAGTATTGGATCTGAGAGATAGAGAGTATACTTCAGAGTAGCCAAATAATAATCATGACAATAAGTGACACGTTATGCATTTAGAAAAATTGAAGAGGAAAGCTTTTTGGCACAAGCACATAGCATAATTAAATTTCTAATTTATCGTTTTCACACAGTAAGGAAAGCAAATAAAATACAACAAACAATATGTGAGCAAGACATGTACATGTAGGGAAAACAAAGCATGTATATGTATGCCACTATGAAATTGGGAAAAAAAATAACGATAAGTTTATGAAAAAAGTGATAATTCACCGATCAAAATAGTTAGAAAATTTAAGAGAGTAGAAGAACTTATTTTGAAAAATTAAAAAAGTCGCACATCAATTAATAAATTATTATAATATAATTTTTAAAAAAAAAAGAGAAATTAAAATTGAATTTTTTTGGGACAAATCCATGATGTTGTTTCTAAAATTGCCATTGGCTCATCTCTTTGCTTGGAACCGGCAGACCAGATTGAAAGCCTCACTGAAATCCCATCACATTTATGCCCCCACTTGGACCACAGTACTGAGCTAGGCTTTGTTTCTAAATATTGAAGTGTTGGTTTGAGCATGAGATCAATTCAACGGCTGAGATTAAAGTGATTGCCTCCCGAGCCGTGCCAAAAAATAAAAAAGTTGAAACCTTCAGGTTCTCATTTGCTTGTGCGAATCGTGTCAGATGTGAAGGCATCTATGACCTGAATGCCTATCAGATTTGCTTGTAGTTTGACAGTTTCATCCTCATATTGTGCAGTTCCAACATCACATGTGATAGTTCTTTTCTCACATTTGGTGGTTCCCTTACTTTTTTTCTCACATTTGACGGTTCCATCCTCACATTATACCGTCCTAACTTCACATGTGACAGTTCTTCTCTCACATTTGGTAGTTCCCTTACTTTTTTCTGACACTTGACAGTTCCATTCTCACATTGTGCAGTTCCAACATCACATGTGACAGTTTTTTCTCACTTTTGGTGATTCCCTTACTTTTTTTTTTCTCATGTTTGACGATTCCATCCTAACATTGTGTGATTCCAACATCACATATGACAGTTCTTAAAAATGTCAAACTTGACATGCTTGAGGGAATTTTACCTGAAAGATGGTTCACAGAGAAATCAACAAATTCCAATAGTACCATAGTACCTATATTCATAGGTATACTTCCATTCAAGAGATTATATGACAAATTCAATGATTGTAATGCTTGAAGATTGGTCACTTCTTCGGGGATCTCTCCTGATAGACTATTCTTGGAAAAGTCTATACTTTTTACCAAATAGAGGATGGTACTATACTCAAGAATTTTCCCCTTTATCACAAGCAATGCACTTTCAAGAGGAAGAATTTCACCATAACGAGATCCAGAAAGACAAGAATACATGTGGTCATTTGAAATATTATCTATGGCCATGGCGCTAAATTTTTTGACATATCTAGGTATGTTTCCAGATAGCTCATTATGTGAAAGGTCCAATATTTGGAGTGAAGTTAGAGCACATAGTTCTTTTGGTATGTGACCATGGAAATAGTTTGAGTGAAGGCTAAGAATCTTCAAGCTTGTACATCTATGCCCAATCCATGAAGGTATGTTCCCATCAAACCGATTTTCAACAACATCAATAGTTACCAACTCTCCACGATTTTTCAAAGACGATGGTAATTTTCTAGGGAACTTGTTTTTGATCAAAGATCCCATGGATGCTGGAATATTGCCACTGAAATTATTGTTCCCCAAATTCAAGACCACCAAGTTGCTCCAATTCATCAAACAATTGGGTATTATTCGTGATAAAATATTTTTTTCAAGATTGAGATATCCTATGTTTTCTGTCTCGTTCACTTTAAAACCAAAAAAGTGAGAAAGAGATCCAGAGAATGAATTGTTAGAAAGATATAGCACATACACATTAGAGGAGGTAACCAATTAGAAAAATAATTTGTTGTTGATAATCTATTGAGATTATTTTCTTTGCAAAAATTGCAAATTCGTCAAGATTATAAAATAAAAAATTGTTAGTAAAATCTCATACTTAAATTTCGATAATAATAATAATAACAATACAATTGCAAAAGCTAAAATATGTCGCTCATCCAATTATTTGCTTTTGACTAACCTTTGCTTTTGTCTGAATAAGTGGCACTATAAAGTTCTTCTAATACAACTATTAAAAGTACTTTCTCTACAAAAAATGCAAATCTATTCACCCAAAAGGATTAAAAAAAAAAAAAAATTCTCATTGTTTAAAATCTAAATGGATCACTAAAAAAATCAAACTCTAACTTGCAAAACAACTAATTATTAACCCGAATCAAATCAAACCAATGGGATAAAGAAAAAGAACTTGTGATTGAGAATTGGAATACCAAAATACCTAAAATATGCATAAAAACCTATACAAATATTCCAAAAAGATAAACAAATGCGATATGACAATTAAATCATTAGTAACAAAAAGAACCATTAGTGGAAAAAAAAAAATAGTGGTTGAAACAGTAAAGAAAAAATCCACCAAAAGAGAAACAAATTGGAGAGAGAGGGAGAGAGAGATAATATTGGCCTTTTATGTTATGAAAAAATTGGAAGGAATACAGGAGAGGTGGAAATGAACTAATAAGAAATTTATATGAAAATAAAGATTGTAAGGTTGAATTTTATCAACCAGTGTGAAGAAATGCTCAAGATTATGCAAGGATGTAGGGGCTCACAGCTAGGACTCGCGGGTGACTCGCGACTGGCAAGCCGCCAACTGCAGCACACAAGTGAAGCGTGTAGAGAAGATGAACAGTCACGACAGCTGGAGCACTACAGGACAAAAAGTCCAGCATGGCCGTTCTGTTAGCTTGCGGATTGAATTCGCAACTCAGTCAAGTCACCAAGCTAAGCCGCCAGCCAGCTCTACTATGAAAAGCTTGACTCTTCGCATTCCATTCTCACTCCAGTATAAATACTCCTTATACCCACGAAATGTTGAGAGCTTCCTGAGAGAATTTTGAGAGAGACACCCTAGAGAAAAACAAGATTGACTCATCCACAATCTTTACATAGAGACTCTTCAAATTCCTCTATTTTCACCCTCTCCATTGTTACATCCTTGAGAGGTTCTTGGCCAAATCCTTTTCTCACCATACCCACATCTGCGAGAAGGTCTTTTGGTGCTTTGGGATGCAGTTAGGAAGGGACCAATGGTTATTGGTTGATGCTATGGGCTATAGCGCAATCCGGTAAGCTAGAAAAGAAAAAGGTTTGGCGCAACCTTTATGGAGCAAGAAGCTTGGAGGGCTTAAGTACACTCGGTAGATTAGGCTTGAAGGGTTTATTGCTGTTCATGTATCCCAACTACATTTTCTAGTGGATTATTGACCGCTTGAAGGACAACGGAGAGGTTTTACGCCGAGGGTTTCGGTTTCCTCTTCGATAACACATCGTTGTATTGTCCTTGTGTTTGCATCTCTCTTCCCTTAACCGTTCGCATTGGTGAACGATTTTTGCAATAAAAGCAGCCATCCGAAACCTAGGGTCTGCCTTGCCACACTCATGAAAATCCCATCAACCAAGTATGCTACTGACTTGACCCAACTCGTCAGAATCATTGTCGACCAGACTTACAATTGGTCACTAACCTCACGCTTCAAATTCAAACAGTACTTGGTTGTCCAACCAAGTAAAAAAAATTATGGTTAACAGGTACCTTGCCCGTTAACACGAACCATTGATTAATGCAGCTACTGCTACATTACACTGTTAAGGACTTAAGGTCTATAAATTTGAGATAAAGCTGCTCTTTATTTCTATAAGCAAATCTGATAGGCATTCAGGTCATAGATGCCTTCACATCTGACATGATTTGCACGAGCAGATGAGAACCTGAAGGTTTCAGCTTTTTTAATTTTTGGCACAGCTCGGGAGGCAATTATTTTAATCTCAGCCGTTGAATTGATCTCATGCGCAAACCAACACTTCAATATTTATAGGGCCGACTCGATAGGTGATGCAATTGATGCAATCGCCTAAGGCCCCGAATAAAAGAAGACCCCACTTGTAAAAAAAATATATATATATATATATATATATATATATATATAATATATATTTAGCTATATATTTTAATTTAAAAAAATTAAGCACTTTTATTGGCCAATAAAATGCATTAAAAACCCCCATTGTATCCTAAAATGTAAAAAATTAAAAAAAAAAAAAAAATAGTCAAACTTCAGCGAACAAAATTAAATTTTAAGAGACAAATTTATTAATTCATTCTTGAAATATGCTAAAATCAAAATTAATAGCAGAAAAATTCATTAATAATACAACGTAATTGTCTTGAAATTTGCTAAAATAAAGAATATAAATTTCAAAAAAAAAAAAAAAAAACGTCTCATCTCTCTATCTCTCGGCCTCTCCGCCTCTCCATCTATATTCTTACAGTCTTACCTTTCTTTTCTTCATCTTCATCTTGATTCTTGATCTTTTTCCATCAACTCAGCAGTTAGTCTAGCTTGAAATTTTTTCTTCGTTGATTCCAGCGTACCAGTCACCAGAGCCAAAGGTATTCTTCTTCAGTTCTTCCCCTCTTTCTCTGTCTTTCCGAAAATGAAAACTTTTGGTCTTCTATTTATTTAACTTAAATTATATATATATTTAGTTTGTTTCACACTCACTACACAATTTTTTGATGGGATGGGACACGTTTTTTGTAGCTTTGCTATGATGGCTTTTCTAATTCTACCCCTCTCTGGACCCTTTTCAGCCATGATAATTGATAGGACATGTTTTTCCTTTAAAACTTAGCCATAGGATGATAGGAGTAGTTGAGTACAGGTTGGAGTTTCTCACTTTTTTTTTTGATAGGAGTACAACCCACAGACTATAGTTTTATAACTTACACGGTTTCTCACCTCTTTTTTTTTTTTTTTTAATCCAACACTTTATCTATTATTATAAATTATTATACCAATTAACAATTTGATATGTATCATATCAACTTATTTTTTTTATAGTGACACTAATTTATTAAATCATGTATTAAATCATCTATTATAGTGACACTAATTTAAAGTAGTCACGGCTTTAGAAAAATTGTAATATCTAGGTTCTATTGTTCTATACTTTAAATTTTATTTTTAGTTAAATTATCATTTTTAATTATAAATTGTGTTTTATTTATCTATAAATATTTTCTCATTATAAATGTCTACTAGAAAATATTTATCCGGATATGAAAAACTTCTAAAAAATTGAAAAATTGAAAAACAAATTGAATCTCAAAAAGGATCTATGGATAAATTTGTTATTAGTATTAAAAAAAACACAGTACAAAGTTTGGGTGAAAATATATATAGATATATATTATTTGATTAATATTTAATTATAAAAAAAGCCTCATTTAAAATTTTCGCCTAAGGCCCCAAAAGTTGTTGAGCCGCCCTGATATTTAGAAACAAAGCCAAGCTCAGTACTGTGGTCCAAGTGGGGACATAAATGTGATGGGATTTCAGTGAGGCTTTCAATCTGGTCTGCTCGTTCCAAGCAAAGAGATGAGCCAATGGCAATTTTAGAAACAACATCACGGATCTGTCCCAAAAAAATTCAATTTTAATTTCTCTTTTTTTTAAAAAAATTATAATAATTTATTAATTGATGTGCGACTTTTTTAATTTTTCAAAATAAGTTCTTCTACTCTCTTACATTTTCTAATGATTTTGATCGGTGAATTATCACTTTTTCCATAAACTTTTTCTTTTGCCGAATACTTTTCTCATAAACTTATCATTATTTTTTTCCCAATTTCATAGTGGCATACATATACATGCTTTGTTTTTCTTACATATACATGTCTTGCTCACATATTGTTTGTTGCATTTTATTTGCTTTCCTTACTGTGTGAAAATGATAAATTAGAAATTTAATTATGCTATGTGCTTGTGCCAAAAAGCATTCCTCTTCAATTTTTCTAAATGCATAACATGTCCCTTATTGTCATGATTATTATTTGGCTACTCTAAAGAATACTCTCTATCTCTCAGACCCAATACTCTGTATTGAAGTGCCTCCGTTGAGATGACATGGCTGCGGGGAGAGAACGATTTGTTTTTGTTTTCGGGCACTCCCCTTGCATGCATTTTGGGCACTTCACGGGTAGGAGCTGGGCAAGACAAGAATTTCGGTAATCATATTACCGAAATTCATTTTTTCTCTCTCCGCATCACGTCACTTACTTTTCTTCTCTCTCATACTTTTTCTTACAATTTCAGCAGCGGTGTTGCCGAAATTCAGTCTCTCTCCTCATTTTGCTAAATAACTTTGAACAATACCTATAACAACAATAGACTCTGTTTTTTACAATATTTAGCCAAGAGACTCCCATAAATTAACATTTAGATAAAAACTTATTTTTTTAAAGAAAAATAAATAAATAAAGACTTTAAGTACAAACTACAGAGTGATGGTACTGAATCCTGTCAACAAAGCCGAGAGTTGACCTTTGAATCAAAACTTTTAAGTATAGAGTCTCTGGACTAGAGCATGATAGTGACTACTCAGTTCTGTAAGCAAAACTGCTTCTGATTGATCAATCTGCTATGGTAAGATTCTTAGGTGATTTTTCTTGAGGTTGCTTTATTAAATTAAACCCTTTTTGTTTTTATTTGCGTACCTAATTGAAAGTATTGTAGAGCATCTGTTAATAGAGGTAGAATTATGCTAGGAACACAACTTTCGGCAGAATTTTATGCTATAGTTCGTCACATAATGAGTTGAAATTGGTAAGACTGTGTCTCTACATGGTCCACTAATATACCCTTACTAATCACAATTCATTATGTGATGAGTTACAGCACAAAATTACACTAAAAACCGTCTGGTACGTTTGATGCCCTTCTGTTGAAATTTAACCACTATATATTTAAAATCATCATTAAAATCATTTACCACTATATCTTTGAAAAGGGCATCAAACGTACCAAACGGTCTTCCTCAAGCTCCTAGTAATGTGCATCTGCCTCTTTCATAAGAGAAAGGACCTTGTTATTCATTATAACTTACTGGGCCTTGGGATTTGAAAAAGTATAATTTAAAATATTAAAAACAGTGGCAGAAACAACATTATATGAAAATAGAACTTCATATGGTAAACACCATTTAGGCATTCACTGTTTTATTATGCATGGCAAAATTTATAAGACTTGCAAGTGATGTGATGCAATATATTATAAAATCAATAGTATAAAGCCATTTTATACATATTATGGGAATTTAATTGACAACATTTTAAATGGGATTATACGTAAAAATTGGGTCTCCATAAGCATCAATCTCTACAATTTACTTTAAAAAGGGGATAATTATAATCACCACTCACAGAGGTACCCCGTGGAGTCTCAGATTTTATTTTCGAAGTTTGAATTTCTAATTTTTCTAGATTTCACTTTGGAATTCTAGTTTGCTCAATTCAGATTTCAGCAACAAAACAAGATTATAACAAAGAAAAGATAATAGGATTAAATTTGTAATAAGCAGACATCAATTTCTAAGCTCAAAGAGGTCAAAAAAATTCAGATATCAAATATCATAAAGTAGATGAGCAAAAGCTGCCTACAATGACTCAAAGAATTGTTGGTAACCCTAGAATCCTAATTCCCAAGTCTTTATATTTTATCTAACAATTAAATCATAATCATAATCACATGACCCAAGGAACATACAGATGTATATTATCAAAAATCCAATCACAAACTTCAATGAGATACATAATCCCAAGGAACTTCCCTAAAATCCAACCAACAAGTATATTACAACATAGGGCCCAATTTATTTTCTAGATGAGTTCGGAGTTGGTGCTAATGGTCCATGAAGACTAATTGGTTGTTGTGTGTTTATGAATTTTCTGAGTGTTTCAAGGATGCTAACGAATTTTCTGGGTTTGTGCTCAGAACCTAAGTGGTTGTTGTGGGCATTGGGGGATGAAGGGAAAAAAAAAAAAAAAATGGCATGAGGCGGGTAGGCTAATAAGAATGCCTGACATGGTGCTCAGGTATGGGTCCCATAAAAAGTAGAAAAAATTAAGTAATGAGAAGCTGAAAACATGTGCCAAACGGGTGAGTATAAGAAATTTGAGTGATAAAAAAAACTAACCAAACAAACCCTTACTGTTTTAGGGAATAGAGATTTTTTCAAGTTACATAAATATCTCTGCCCTCTTGTCATGTCAATATTCATTAGTGTACTTTGCACTTTTCCTTTTCTTTTCTAAATTTAAAGTAAATTTTTTTTCAATTATATTAGTAAATTAAAAGTTTTTGAAATATTAATACTTGAGTTTATATGCTCATGAGCTTGACATTGGAAAGAGCTTTGGCATATGTAGATTGGGTCCTCTTGTCCAAATAATTTATTTTATTTTATTTTATTTTTGAATCAAGCACAACAGTTTTTTTTTTTTTTTTGAACATTGTATCTGTTCACTAACTTATATAAATTCATAGTCCCTCATCCATGAAAACCAACTATTCTAGAAAAAACTCTCTCAAAGACAATATTTTTGTACATTCATCTTGAGTCAAAGAGAGAGAAATAGACATAGAGTAGTTCGCAAGGCACAAACAACACACAAGTGGAGAACAAAGTTGACACAAACACAATAACTTGCCAAAAAACATAACCACATGTGAAAATAAAACAAACTCCAAATTACCCGTTTGGGTACTGCGTTTTGCATCCACGTCTGGACACAAAACACGTTTCAACCTTTTTTTTTTTTTTTTAACAAGCTGTGATTGTTGAACTTGGGGTGTGAACAGCACACACCAGTCACTTTTTTAGCAACTTTTCAGTCACAAGACTCACAAATCTCACTTTTCAGTAACTTTTTAATTAAAAATAGGTATCATGTACTATTCACACTTTTAAAAATTATTTTGCTACTATATTTTTCAGTTTTCAGCTATATCCAAACGAACCCTACAAATAAGGTGAAGAAAGAGATTTCTATTAATGTTATTTAAGTTTTGTAAAAATATGTGTGATTAAAAAATGTGTAAAAATACATGTTATGGTATTTAAAAAACAAATTTTCTTATTTAAACATCATTACCAAATAATATAAACTAAATAAATGAAGTAACGAGGTGTGTCGGTTCGGTTTCGGTCGGTTTTCAAAGTGTTGGCCAGGTACTGTCTGATAGAGTTGAAGACATATTTTGTAAGGCAGCATTGAGAAATCAACCCTAGCTCTGTTTCGCAAATTCATTTTAGATCACCTGAAAGTGGAGCATGCAGCCCTTAGTGAGTACGAATTCCACATAAATCTCACAGAGTTATGGATAATATACTTAGAAATTTCTGAGCATCTTTACATGAAAACTTAAAAGTTGGAAGACTTTGTGCAAAAATCATGTTGGAGACATTTAAATTCCTAAGTATGAGAAATAATATACATATTTTTCATTCTACATTACTTGATCGGTAATGCTTATAGAAACCATATATAGGGATTGTCTAAGTTGATATTTTAAGGTGAGCCCCAAATAGCCAGCTACTAGCAAAAGCTAACTACATACCATATAAAGAGCCATTGTTGTCTGGAAGAATGGCAAGAAGCAACCCCAACTCTTTTCCTTCTAGCTTGCTTGCAGCAGCATAATACACATATTTTAAGGCCTTCTTTACTTGATCTGGTCTGGCTGAATATATTGGAATTATAGGGTCCCGACTAAATTCCTGAGATTAAGGTCAACAAAAACATATTATAAACGCAAGAAATAACTTGGAATGTTGGAAACAGTGTTATAATTATTTGGATAGAATGATGGTTTCACAAAGTCACTGATTTCTACTTAAAATTTGCCACTACCCAGAACTGAATCAGGAAAGTTTACCATGCCAGAAATTTGGCACATCTGAACCAATTGTTAAACATGTGAGCATGTATTCTAAAAATAAAAGCATAGCATGAAAATGGACTAGGAAGTAGATGGTACCCATTTTGACACTGCTTGCTTTTCCTTTTGACACTATGTCCTCCTTTCTCTCTTTGTCTCTCTATTTCTTTAATTCTTGTTGGCTGCTATGGTATGTGCTTGTTGTGGTTGTTCTTATCACTGCTGTTGTTGTGGGTTGTAGTTGTTGAGAAATGGTAACAAGGAGGGACCTTTGTTGGGTTTTTTGGCTTGATGGTAGAAAGCAAGGAGTTTTCTATGTTTTGGCTCTGTTTTTGGGTTTTTGGAGGTTGGGGAGCTTGTTATGTTTGTAGTTTCAGTTTGATGTAAAAAAGATGGATTTTCTGTGAGTTTGAGTTTTTGAAAGAAATGAGGGTGCTTTTGGTGACAGTGAATTTCTGCTAGGTTTTTGGGCTATTTTGGGTGAACTGAAATAGTTGCTATTTGTGTTCGAGGAAGGATTTTTATTTATTTTTTTTAGTTTTCTTACATAGGGAAGGGTGTTCTCCATTTCTTTTGGCACCAAAAAGCTTGGGTTTTGCGCCAAAAATATGACATGAAGGTGCCCCTTATAATCAAGAGAAGTTTATACATATTGATGAGGCTTGCTGAAATTCAAATTCTTCATTTTGATATCATTTTGAATTGGAATGTATGAAACATGTGTCTTCCTTTTTCAAAAGTGTATATTACCCCTATAATGAAATGAATTTGTTTTCCATATCTATCTATATATGGAAAGAGTGAATGACCATAGCTATAGTACTTTGTTTTAGTCTGTTAGGACATATGTGAATCATGTTAAGGACATATGTGAATCATGTTAAGAACATGTGTCAATATTTTATGTAACTGACTAATCTTTTGACAAAACGCACTTTACTTATTGATGATGCTGGAAGAATCAATAGACTGGATGTTCCAGACTTGAATGATTTGGAGGGCCTAAAAAAGAAGAAAAACAAATATCAGAGGAGACTGGGGTTGACCGACCATGAATCCTCCAATGATGAACTTAGTTCCTCTCTTCCGAAAATAATGGATTTCAAACTTCTGGGAGTTGTCTTTTTAGGAAGTCAGAACATGCCTTTCATTGTCAGAGATAAGTGTTTATATAGGTTTAGGTAAACGGTTATTTAATTTTAGGGATGGAGGAATCAGGCACAATTTAAGCAACCTTAATTGGAACCAGATTTCAAATGTCCCAAACCTCCCCAAGGCCCACTAGAAACATTAAGTTTAATTAGAGACCCAAAAAAATTGCATATAATAATTGACCCAGGAGAAAAAAATACATAAGCTTTGTGGATTGAGCCTAACTCAAAATTACTTACTAAGTGCATTAGCATCCAGATTTGCATAAAAGTTTCTATTTTACCATCTAAAAAGTTACCATACCACTTTACAATATATCCAACATCATAAAATTTACTTTAACATACATCACATTAAAATAATATAAAACTATCTTTCTTCTCTCCCATCTCTCTTCTCTCTCTCTCAACCACCCACCCCCACAACATTTAACCGGAACAACCACCACAATCCTTCACAGAAACCCAGCCTATCATGTGCCTCTCTCTTCGTCTGCCTGAACCCACAAAAAAACCCATAGCCAAACCCACAAATTAGAATAGAAACTCACCACCACCATCAGAATCTAGCATGACCACCACAAACCACTAAATCAACCAAGTAAAATTAACAAAAATCCAGTGAAAGCCACTACCACATAGCACCACCACAACCACTATATAGCCTCCCAAAACATCAATTTGCCAAATGTCACAACCAAAATGTCACCCAAACAACCTAACCAACCACTAAACCACTGTCATCACTGAAACACCCACCAACCAAAATGACCCACTCAGTTTGTGGTTTTTTTAGCTTCAAGAGCCACTCTATGGGAAAAAAGCAGGGACCCGTGGGAATTGTGGTCGAACAATACAGTTCTAAGAACCGTGGTCGGTTTTTGAGGTTTGGACGGTTCCTCTTTTTTTTAAGATCTGGAACCATTGATTTGTAAGGATAAAAAAATAAATAAATAAAAGAAAAGACACAAAGAAGAAGAAGACGACGAAGAAAAGAAAGCACAAATTCAGGTCTTTGTGGACGAAGCTAAAGTTTGGCTGCCATTTGAAACTCTTTTCTTCAAGGCTTGTGTCTCCGGAACTTCTAGAGCTGATTTGAATATAGATGATTTCAGTACCTTGTCGTTGCTTTGGAGGCTGAAATTGATTTGGAAATGGAGAGAAAACGTGTGCTGATTCTTGCAAGTGGATGAAGAAACTGCATCTGTGTGCTAATTCTTGCAAATGTTAGATATGCTTTTTCTAGTTTCTGTTCTCTTTTGTTTTTGGTCAATTAGATAATTTGGTGGTTTTGAAATATGTGGTGGAGAGTGATGTTTTGTTTGTCAAATTTGTGGTGGTGTTGATGAGTCTATCAAAGTGATAATGCAACCTAGGGAGTAGGTAAGAGTAGGACACGCAAAGTATCTTTAGGATAATTAATTATATATACAGGACTTCAATCCAACTCGATTTTTCGAATGCCTAATTACAATGTCAAGTTGGTCCCATTTGCCCAAATTTTTAGTTGAATTCGGAAATAGGAATGTGGAATTACTTCTAAATTCGGTCTTTATTTTGCCAAATTAACTCTCTCTCCTCATTTCTATCAATAACTTACCACATACTAATATATTACATAATGTCGCATAAACTCATATTTTAACAATATTCACCCCAAACACTCTACTTTTCAACAACCAAACATGGCAGGACTTTTTGGAATTGATTCTTACCATCACAAATAGTCTCCAATTTTATTGATTCTTACCGTCACAAATTATTGTTCATTTGTTACTACTACTTCTATTATTATTATTATTATTATTATTGAATTGAAATTTTGGGCTTAGAGATTGAAATATGAACTTAAAATTTTAAGACTATATATATATATAAAATAGTAACTCTGAAATTGGAAGTCAAAATAAGAATATATTAATTTATATTTTAGTTAATTTTTTATTTTTACTAATTTAATATTTTTATTTATATTTAAATAATTATTAAATCAATTATGATGTCATCACGGTTTGACCCCGATTCAACCTCGGCTCGACCTTGCATAGCACCCCCACAGCCACCAACCCAAATGCCAACCACAACCACAGCCACAGCCACAGCCACCTACCCAAACCCCCACCCAAAATCACAAGAAATAGAGATTTGTTGAGTCAGAGGGATTGAGGGAGACGATAGAAGGGAGAAGGGAAAAGAACGAGAGACAAGGAGTCTGAAAGTGGAGAGAGAAGGAGGAAAGAGTGAATGTGAGTTAAAGAAGAGAGAGAAGTGAGAATAAAAAAGATTAAAATAAATACAACCTTGTTACAGGCTTAGCTTGATGCTAAAAAGTTTTAGCAATAGCCACCCATTAATGATAGTTTTGAGTGTGTGGTTGTAAAATAGCAATTTAGGGGGTTATATACCCTCAATGCTAATGTTCTAAGTGGGCTGAAATGGCAAATTCCCAATCCAAACCCCTCCAAATGCTATCAAGGAGCTTTGATGTTGCTAGGTTGTCCTGTTGTGGATAAATCGATGATGGAGAGAGTTCAAAATGGAGGGTTGAGGACTTCCTAATCATGGAAGATGCCAACTGCTCCGATAACTCGTGCTGGGACATGGAGAATATAGTAGAGTTGCTGTTATGGGTGGATCCGATTGTCAACGAAGGTAACAGGATGGACAAGACTGTAGAAGGCATAGATTTGTTGTTAGATAATTTGTCAATGTTTTGTTGTGGTGGGTTTAGGGTTAGGAAAGAAGAAGAATTAGAGAGAAAAGGGATGTTCAGGGGCTGTATGAATGGTATCCGTGAATAGTAACTTTAGAAAAAGAAGATGAATAAAAGAAAGAGGAGAGAAAGAGAAAGAACCAACAAATTCCAACATGTCTATTGCTCAAAAAACTCAATTTTATTTATTAGTTTATTCTACTTCCTTTGAATACATTGAGCAAAATATATTTAAAGACTCTTGTTTGAACTAGTAGTAATAGGACTCCTAGTAGTAATAGGACTACTATTTTGACTAGTAAAATAAAACCTAATAAATACTAACTTGCACTCAAAGAAAATAAACCTAAGATACTTAGAAGATCCTAGACTGAACTAAATTACCAAAATACCCTTAATTTGCAAGAATTGCAGAAATTACAAATTTGGCTCTAAATATAAAATTGACAAAAACTAATAAAATAAAAACCCAAATTAAAAATTGTTTTAACCCTAAAAAACTCACACTTAGATCATTAGAGTCATCTCCCACCTCAGACTAAAGATACATGGAAAACGTTTTCCATTTGTGTTTAATAAATTTCCATAAACATTGTAATAAGGGGTCTTTATTGAGGATGTTATGCACTTTCCTAACCAAAGGTGTCATTGGGGTCTTCAATTTTTTTTGAGATGCCCAAGATTGGGAATTGGAACATTTTTATACTTTTTTGGATCTTATCAATTCTATGACTCTTAATGGTGAAGGTCAGAACAAACTTTGTTGGAAACCAGCAAGGAATAAAAATTTTAAAATGAGTGAGCGCTATTTCTCCCTTTCCTCTACTCTTGACACTCTTTTACCTTAGAAACTTGTGTGGCATTCAAAGATACTTCCTAGGGTTGCTTTCTTCTCATGGACTGCCACATTAGGTAATATTTTGACTCTTGAGAACTTATGGTACAAGGGTGTCATAGTTGTAGATTGGTGCTATATGTGTAGAAAGAGTGGAGAATCATGAATCATCTTCTTCTTCATTTTCCTATTGCTTATGAGTTATGGTCTATGGTGTGGATTTAGGGTTTACAGTTTAGGATTTTTCTCTTAACAATTATGAACTATAGTCCTATAATAATAAGCCCCTCACCCCCACCCCCCCCCCCCCCCCCCCCCCAACAAAAAAAAAAAAAGTCCTAAAATGTGGTTAAAACTTAAAAGATTAAACAAAGTTGATCTTTAATTTTAACCATATTTCTCTCTTACCGTTTTTCTGGTACAAGTTAAACAAAAATATTTATTCAAATATTGAGTTACCTAATTTAAAAAATGTAAAATGGGAAGTGGTTTAAAACATCTTAAATTCTTACCTCACCACCACATTTTAAAATTCAAACTCAAAAAAGACTTAAAATTAAAAAAATCTATAAAAAATAATAAGAATAACACTCCCACCCCCACCCACTTCTAAGTAAACATTTGTAAAGAGACTAATGTATTATTAGTTGTTCATATATAAAAGTGCACAATCACGCCACTGGCAGCCAGTGGGGGGCCATGGCCCCCCTGAGTTTTTAAATTTGCCATTAGAGGTTTGGGCAAAATTACAAGTTAAGATAAAAGTTTCCATATCGGCCCCCCTCAGATTTTTGAATTTGATCTCCTAAAAATCAAAATTTTGAACCTTCAAGTTTTTCAACTAGTCCAGAAAACCCCAAAATAATTAAAATGACACAACAAACACAAGCCCAAACCCAATATTAACCATATGTTCTAATGAAAAAAAAAAATCATTCCCTATATCTGGCCCATTCCTCCAAGTGAGGCCCTTCCAGAGTTTAAATACAAAACATCTCTCTCCTTAAACAAATCCTAAATTGTACAAATAAATAAACCCAACTCTGTCTTTTTAACCAATTCCTTATCATCAATTACAAAGAAAATTATCCCAACTTTGTCTTACGGTTTCCCATTGTGCCGCCGTCTCCTTGTTGCCTACCTTACTCGAGGAACCGCTTGCAAGGCATCTCACCGAATGGTCCACACTCACCAGCAGCTAACCAATAGTACTTCGCCGTTTCTCTCTCTGTACACTACAATAATGTTGATAATATTTGTATAGCTTTTATATAATATATAATGTATGGCTGATATGAACGAATGAGTGAGTGGCTTTTAGTACTCTATTTACCATTGAATTAGTGGCATGTATTCATAAGTCACTGTTGATATGATATTTTGTTTATAAAAATATAAAAGTGCTTATTGTTGAAATATAACTTATATTTTATAATAATGCTTTTTGGTTTTTTAATTTTTAATTTTTATATAGAGTTATTATTTTCTTATTTGTTGAAGGTACTAAGATGAAGTTTTCTCTTACTATATTTAAACGTAGTTTATACTTTGCTGATTACAAATTGTAAGTAACTTGTCTATAATTGACGCAAAGCAAGAAAAAAGTTCAACATTTAGAAACTAGTGTTCAACCCTTTGTCTCAATTGTTAAATCTTTAGATATTGAACTCTCTAGAAGGACTTAAAAGTTTATTATTACTCTTGTTGTTGCAACCATAAAAACAAAATGTGTATTTTTAGCCATGAAATTTGTCAAAATGAAAATTTTGTATCAAAATAAAATTGAGTTTTTTTAGTAATTGTTCAAATTTGTAAATAAAATGTGTTTTTTAGAAAATTTAGTACCATGAAGGAATTAATGACACAACTTTGATCGGTTAAAGTTAACTTATAAATCAAGTTTTTTTTTTTTTTTTTTTTTTTTTTTTTTTTTTTTTTACATAAGATTTTTGTTATAGTCATCTTAGCCTCCTGGAAAGATTTTTTTGGTTCCGCCACTGATCACCGCCTATCACATTTGGCTTTCGTGGACATTGTGCTTGTTGTATCTAATCCAAATTATTACTTCAACTTCTAAAATTACAATCCTTTGTATGGGCCGAAGATTGGCCCAATATAATCACATAATTGAATTATTTGAAAAACTAAAGAACTCCACATAAGTTAAAACCTCATTCCTTTTCCTTGTGAATTTGTTTCTTACAAGTTATAACTAAAAAAAAAAAAAAAGAATACATGACAAACCTAATGAAGTAATAATTCTTTTCTCAAAAGTTGAGCTTGTTCATTGTTGCAAGCTCGGGTTAGCTAATGGCTAACTACAGAATACGGTGATAGCAATCACTTATTTAAATTCTTTTCTCAAAGTGGTTGAGATTTTGTCTCTCATGTTTATTAATCTTTACTTTGCCGTGCACGAATTTGGAAACTCAGAGAGAGAGAGACTCATCTTAATGGTTCGACTATGATTCTCAATCATTCAAAATCAAAGTAACAACATCAACCTTAGACTTTAATTTTCTTTTTATTTTTTCTTTTTTTATGGGTCCATTTAGATTGAGCTTATTTTTGCTGAAACTGAAAACTAAAACTGAAAACACTGTAGTAAAATAATTTTTAAATGTGTAAATAATGCTGTGAGACCCATTTTTAATGAAAAAGTCGCTGAAAAGTGTAATTTGTGGGACCCATGAATAGTGCACGGGTGCAGTTGACAAGTCAACTATTACAGGCTGAACAAAAAAAAAAAAACAACGCAGAACAGAAACGCAAACGCCAGAATCAGTGCAATCCAAACGGGTACTATAAATACTATAGTATTTTAAATTTATGGGTGTCTATTCTATAATAATTGTTCTTTCCCATTATTAGGCCAAGACATAAATTAATCTTTTCATAAAAAAATAAAAATAAAAAATAAAAAACACAAATTAATCATTTGGTGTAGCTGGAGATTAAACCCTAGATCATTTATTTGATGACAAAAATATTTACCAATTAAGCTAATTGAAACTCACTATCCTTTAATAGACTTCAACTTCATAAGGTTTTGCTTCATAGTCATTGTGGGAACATTTTTTTTTTTTTTTAATGGGAACAGTTTAAGTGCAAAAAAATTTCAATTTTTTTTTTTTTTTAACAAATGTTATAATGATTTATTGTGATTAAAACAATATCACTTTAAATTATTTTCTTAAACTTATTGCTTTTAATTCTATGTGACTTATGCAATATTGATTAATTAAATGTAACTTATTTTATGAATTTTTAGTTATTGTTTTTTAAAAATAGAAAACACCCAAACTGCAAAGCTAAGTTGTAGTACTAAGAAAGTCAAGGAATACCATTCTAATGAACCTCTCGCTGAACCCAGACAGCAAGGGAATAGCTCCTTCACTCCTCCTGGAGGTAATGTGTCTAGATTATCCTTCAAGGATAAGCTAATAGGTGAAATACCTAGAGCTTATATCCAGGCATTTTGATTTCTCTGAATATATTGAAAATGAGATGGAATCGGAGTCATTAGTTGAGGCTATCTGAGAAGGTTTTGCTGTTATCAACCTCTCTAGAGAAACTAAACAACGTATATGAGCTCCATGGACAAATGCACTTATCATCAAGGTGTTTGGAAAAACTGTGGGGTTCAACTACCTTCAGTCTAAGCTACATACTTCGTGGAAGCCCACAGGGAGGACTGACTGTGTAGACCTGGAATGTGACTTCTTCCTCATTCGGTTTTCTTGTAGAGAAGACCATGATACAGTTTTAAAGAAAGGCCCCTGGTTTATAGGGGAGCACTTTCTATCCATAAGACCATGGGTCCCTAATTTCAGGCCAGATACTGCTAATATAGCTTCAGTAGCTGTTTGGGTGAGGCTTCCCAAACTTCCTATTGAATATTATGATGCAGAAGCTCTCAAGGAAATAGAACAAGCTATCGACACAGTCCTTCACATCGACACTCACACAGCATTGGAGACCAGAGGTTGTTACGCCAGACTTTGTGTTCAAGTCGATGTCAACAAACTGTTAGTCCATACCATTCTGATCGACGGCTTACATCAAGCTGTGGATTACGAAGGAATTAGCAATCTTTGTTTCTCATGTGCCCGACTTGGTCACCGCCGGGAGGCCTGCCACTATATGATTCTGTTAGTGTATAGGTTGTACTAGTTTAGCCCATTGGGCTTAGCCCAGTATACTGTACTTGTACTTTACTTCTTTTACTTGTACTGCACACATATCTAGCCTATATAAGGCTCTCTATTATACATTGTTACATACACATTAATAAACAGACTATTCAGTCTTCCTCATACTTTATATTCTCAACATGGTATCAGAGTCATTCCTCTGACTTTCTGGTTCCTGTGGACATCTCTGGTGTCCTTCCGTTGCCCTCGCCTTCATCCAGCAACTACTGCTAGAAGCGAGTCACCGCCGTCATGCCCACAGTCCCAGCAACTCTCGGATCTCGTCGTTCTGCTCATCCAACTGTAAAAGCAAAGGCATTGAGTGACAGAATAGAAAATCCCGAGCAAAACCCAACCAAGAATGGCCAGAAAACAGCTCACACGCGCCCCCACGCGCCGCCTGAATTTTCTGCCTCACGAACACGCGCCACACACGCCGCCACGCGCCGTCCGTCTCACTCACGCGCCACACGCGCCAGACTAGCAGCCCCCACGCGCCAGCCTTGTTTCACGGACTGCCACGTCAGCCCTAGTGTGACATCATCACACGTCATCCGTTGACCAGACCGTTAACCATTGACTTTGACTGTTGACCAAGTCAAAATTTTTCAACAAGACCTGTCTTGCTCAGTTTTTTGCGTAGATTCTAATTTTGGGCTCCATTTCTACATTTAAGGTCTCTAAATTTCACTTTTTTGTCATTTTCTTCATTATGGCTCAACAAAGTGAACGAGATATCATACGTCCTATTACCATCATGTTGGATGGTCCTACTAGCTATCATGCATGGTCTCAGAATATGACTGTCTTTCTCAAGGGTCGTAAACTATGGCGATATGTGACTGGTTCAATTCCTAAGCCAGTACCAAACCCTAAGTCCAAAGCCACAGATGCTAAAGAGTCTTCCAAGACTGCTGCTACAACAGATGATTATGAAGAACATCTAGAGGAATGGGAGAATATTCAGAGTAAGATCTTGTCTTGGTTTATCAATACCTCTATTCCCTCCATTCATAATCTTCTTCCTCGTCTTGAAACTGCTGAGGCTGCTTGGAAATTTTTGGCCGATCGCTATAACTGCACTAATGATTCAAGCTTGGAGTTTCACATTGAATCAAAACTTTATCAAATGCGCCAAGAGACAGGTCAGTCTATTTCTAATTTTTATTCTCAAACTTCTACTATGTGGGAACAACTCTCTGCTGCAGATCCTTCACTGGTGTGTTCTAAGGATATTGAGCTCTTTGTCAAATATCGAGATCGTCGTAGATTTATGCACTTCATGATGGGTTTACGTGAGGACTTTGAGCCTACTAGAGCTTCTCTGCTTAGCCGGTCTCCTACTCCTTCTCTTGATGCTGTAGTCAAAGAGCTCATTTCTGAGGAGAATCGTCGGCCTACTTATCACATGACATCATCTGATCATGTATTAGCTACACCCTCACCACAGCCTCCCATTGCTGCATTCACTGCTCCTCCGCGAATAAACTCTGAGTGATCCACCTCTCAGTCTTCCAAAGGTGCTCACTGCAAGTTTTGCCGTGCCAAAGGCCATGACATTTCTATTTGTCGTAAGCTACAGAAATTTATGCAAGATCAAAATAAAGCCTCTCTTCCTCAGGCAGCTGCTGTGTGTCCTTCAGATCCATCGATTCCTACAGGTCCATCTTTGACTTCCTCACTTACTACGGCTGATATTGAGGCAGTTGTTCAACAGGTTTTATCCCGCACTTACACTGCCCTTTCTGTCACCTCAGGTAAACAACCTTGGTTTTTTGATACTGCATGTTGTAACCATATGACTCCAGATGAATCCTAATTTTCTGATAAGGTACCCTTAGAACATCCAATCACCATTTACACTGCTGATGGAACTCCTATGCCTGTTAGTCATAAAGGAACAATCTCTTATTCTTGTTTATCCCTTAGTGACAATTTTCATATTCCAAAGTTATCCCTAAATCTGCTTTCTGTTGGTCAACTTTGCGAATTAGGCATAGATCTTCTATTTACTAATCATGGTGTGGATGTGCAGGATCCCCGGACGGGTCAAGTACTTGGGACAGGCCGTAAGGTTGGTCGCATGTTTGAGGTTCATGACTTGAAGATTCCTTCACAAGTTGTTTCTGCAGCTGCTACCACTGCCACCTCCTCACCTAATCTATGGCATGCTCGTCTTGGTCATCCATCCTTATCTCGTCTTCAATTATTAGCTTCTCAAGGTCATTTAGGTTCAGTTCAGTTTCAAAAATTTGATTGTACTTCCTGTCATTTTGGCAAACAAACAAAATTGCTCTTTAATAAAAGTGACTCCTTTTCTTCTGCCTATTTTGATCTTATACATTCTGATATTTGGGGTCCTGCACCTGTTCCCACTGAGGGGGGATTTAAATATTTTGTCATATTTGTGGATGATTTTTCTCGGTATACTTGGATTTATCTGCTTCATCATAGGTTTGAACTTGTGTCTATTTACCAAATACTTCATAAAATGATTGAAACACAGTTCAATCGTACCATTAAAGTCTTTCGATCAGATAATGCTCAAGAATATAATGATAAATCTTTCCTATCCTTTCTAGACAGACATGGTACTCTTCCTCAGCGGTCTTGGCCTTACACCTCTCAGCAAAATGGTCGTGCAGAACGAAAACATCGTCACATTCTTAATGTTGTCCGCACCCTTCTTATTTCAGCCTCTCTTCCTGAACGCTTTTGGGGTGAGGCAGCACTCACTGCTGTGCACACCATTAATCGTATTCCTTCACTAACTACACACAACAAATCACCATTCGAGCTTCTCTATGGTCAAACTCCTGACTACTCCTCTCTTCGGGTTTTTGGTTGTGCTTGCTTTGTCTCTCTTCCTCCTCATGAACGAACAAAACTCCAACCTCGTACTCGTCTCTGTTGTTTCCTTGGTTATGGTGTGTCCCAGAAAGGTTTTCGCTGCTATGATCCCATTTCTCATCGCCTTCGTGTCTCCCGTCATGTTGAGTTTTGGGAACATCGTCCTTTCACGAGTCTTCAGCAGTTTCCTGCATCTTCTTCCTCAGAGTCTCCCATTTTTACTGATCTTTTCCTCCCTCTCCATCCTGAACTTATGGAGGATTCTTCAACATCGACTGCCTCTCCAAACGACTCACCTCTGGTTCTGTCTCCGGCATATGACCTGCCTGTCTTGGATCCTGTGGCACCACCCTCTCCTGAGTCTCCTATTGGTCCTGAACTTCGTCGTTCCACTCGGGTAAGCATTCATCCTCCTTATCTCACTGATTATCATTGCTCTTTTGCTCTTGCCACTCTCTATGAACCTCACACCTATCGTGAGGCTCATACTGACCCTCTTTGGCAGCAAGCTATGAATGAAGAACTAGATGCCCTTCATAAGAATCACACTTGGGATATGATTGATTTGCCTCCTGGTTAGTCTGTAGTAGGTTGTAGGTGGGTTTACAAGATCAAGACCAAGGTTGATGGATCTGTTGAAAGATACAAGGCTCGCCTAGTTGCCAAGGGCTTTACTCAGGAGTATGGTATTGACTATGAGGAAACATTTGCTCCTGTTGCTCGTCTTGCATCTATTAGATGTCTCATTGCTATGGCTGCTGTTTGCTGTTGGCCTCTTTATCAAATGGATGTGAAGAATGCTTTCCTCAATGGAGACCTCCATGAAGAAGTGTACATGCAATCACCCCCTGGCTATCCACACTCAGGCAATCAAGTTTGCCGCCTTCGCCGTGCTCTTTATGGCCTCAAGCAGGCTCCTCGAGCTTGGTTTGAAAAGTTTAGCTCAGTTGTTGCTCAGCAGGGTTTCACTTCGAGTCCTCATGACACTGCTCTCTTTGTTCGGAGATCCTCTGCTGGTATCACTCTTATTCTTCTTTATGTTGATGACATGATTATTACTGGAGATGATTCTGCAGGTATCCGCTCTCTTCAGCATTTCCTTAGTCAGCATTTTGAGATGAAAGATCTGGGTACTCTCAGCTATTTTCTTAGGCTAGAGGTTACCTTATTCTCTGATGGATACTATCTTTCACAGGCTAAATATGCTTCTGATCTTCTCTCCAAAGCCGGTGTCACCGATAATAAGACTGTTTCCACTCCTTTGGAATACAATGCAAAGCTTACACCCTTGGATGGTGAACCTCTATCCGATGCTACTCGTTATCGTCAGTTGGTTGGCAGTTGATCCATTTCACTGTTACTCGTCCGGATATTTCACATGCCGTGGGTATGGTTAGTAAGTTCATGGATGCACCTCGTTCTGTCCACTATGCTGCTGTTCTTCGGATTCTCCGCTATGTCAAAGGCACGCTTTATCATGGTCTGCATTACTCCTCTCGATCGTCTCTCGAGCTTCATGCTTATTCAGATGCTGACTGGGTAGGTGATCCGACTGATCGATGCTCTATCACAGGTTTCTGTTTCTTGTTAGGTACTTCTCTGGTCTCGTGGCGCAGCAAGAAGCAGGATGTGGTTTCCCGTTCCAGTACTGAGGCTGAGTATCGTGCCCTTGCCGACACCACTTGTGAGCTTGTTTGGCTTCGCTGGCTCTTGGCTGACATGGATGCTCCACAGCCCACTGCCACTCCTCTTTATTGTGACAATTGTAGTGCTATCTACATTGCTCATAATGATGTCTTCCATGAACGCACTAAGCATATTGAGATCGACTGCCACATCACTCGCCAGCATCTCAAGAAAGGAAATCTCAAGTTATTCTCCATCTCCTCTGCTGACCAGCCTGCTGATATCTTTACCAAGACTCACCTGTCTGGTCATCTTCGAGATCTTATATCCAAACTCCAGTTGGCTTCCTCCTTGCCACCTCGAGTTTGAGGGGGGATGTTAGTGTATAGCTTGTACTAGTTTAGCCCATTGGGCTTAGCCCAGTATACTGTACTTGTACTTTACTTCTTTTACTTGTACTGCACACATATCTAGCCTATATAAGACTCTCTATTGTACATTGTTACATACACATTAATACACAGACTATTCAGTCTTCCTCATACTTTATATTCTCAACAGATTCAAACCCCAACAGGTGACAGCTCAGAAAATATCGTACCTTCAAACAAGGACGATGAGAATGTGCAGGATGATAGTACAAATAGTATAGATAATGGACATGCATAAACAAATGGAGGCCAATCCTCAGCAGGACAATAGGACACTAATGGTTACAGCCCTTGGCTTGTAGTGACACGCAAAAAGTAAGGGACGAGGTACAATAAGAGGAGTAGTAGGGACAACTTGCCCAACACAGCACCAAATGAGTCTAGAAACACGAAAGAGTTTAAAAATCCTCATCACAAAACCATTGTGGGCCTCACCAATAAAGGTAAAACGAAATCTAGTTGGCCTTTGGAGCCCAATAAACAAGAGCCTTCAAGTTCTAGACCATCATTTTTTCCTGACCAAGGCTTAGGAATACTAGACATTCCCGTGGACATAAAGGTAATTCTCGTAAGACATTACCTAAAGTAAATGCTCAGGACCACACACACAGATTTGCCACCGCTCAACCAAGTTTTCTCTTTGTTCCCAAATCCTCAAGCTTCAGTTTTGGTGATCAACTCCCTAACTCTAATGGAAGCTTCAAGTTTCCTAGTGAATCCAGCAAGATAGTGGGCAATCATAGTGGAGGGCAGCATCTTCAAGATTCTAGATTTTGTGACAGTAGAGATGGGATTATTTAATCTGATCCAAGCAAAAACAGTGTTCGATCCGGCATGGCAATTGAAGGAACAATCGTGTTGGGTGTTCAAGTCGGACATCCAAGAAAGATTGGAGATTATAGTAGTTGCATGCAAAAAGTTGTTGCAGCCATTTCCAACACCAATCTCATGCAAATTTGACCTCAGGCCTCAATCGATGTAGAGAAGGCTACAACAAGTTAACTCAATCTCAACTCTAATGATGGGGAATTCCAATATGACGAAGCCGATTCAAATGGTTCACCTCACATTGGAAGTGCTTCAGCACTATGTAACTTTGATGCCAGGGAGGGGATACCCCAAGGAGATGATGCAATTGATCGGATGGAATTAGAGGGAGGAGGCGAGGCTTCTACTACTCATTGATGTCTGTCCTTCTTTTGCTCAATCAATAATGATGAATATCATTATTTGGAACTGTCGGGGGGCCTTGAAGCCCTCCTTTCAATCCAATGTTCGTGATCTGATTTCTATCCACGACCTAGCTATCCTAATTGTTATGGACCTTGGCAAGGATAAAGCGAAAGAAATCACAAATAGGCTTCCATTTTAGGGAGCAATTCACACTGACATAATTGGCTTCGCGGGTGGCCTCTGGTTTCTTTGGGATCCTGACAGAGTTGATATCACAAATCTTACTAGCACGGAGTAGGAAATCCATGCACTTGTGAAGGTAAGATCTTCTTCTCTCAACTAGATTCTAACTGCTGTGTATGCTAGTCCGATACATAAGGAAAGGTGTATGCTCTGGAATAATTTAACTACTGTTGCAAACACTTATAACTTGCCTTGGATTATTGCTGGTGATTTTAATGAAATGTTGTCTAGTGATGACAAGCTAGCTGGTAGGCCAATTAACCTGTACAGAGCTAATATCTTCAAAGAATGTCTTCATGCTTGCAATATGGCCGACCTCAATTTCCAAGGGCCTAGGTACACATGGACAAACAAACATGATTTATGCTCTCTCATTCAAGAAAGACTTGACAGATTCTTTGCTAATCCGAATTGGTGTGTCCTCTACCTCGAAGCCCAAGTTTCTCATATTCCTAGATGCTCATTAGACCATTGTCCTGTATTGATGGAGCTTGAGCCTCAACCCAGTATCAGACTCAAGAGGCCTTTCATTCATAGTTTTTGGCTCTCAGATAACTCATTCCCAAAAATTGTTCAAAATGCCTGGTCCCCCAAATCTGGTCTGTACAGTTCTATTGCAAAATTCAAAAGGGATGCCTCAGAGTGGAACTGGGTCCACTTCGGGAACATTTTTGCAAAAAAGAAAAGAATTTTGGCTCGACTTGGTGGGATTCAACGATCTATGGCAAAGAGACCCTCAAGCTTGCTCATTAATCTTGAAAAACAACTTTAAGCGAAGCTAGTAAATGTGACGAATTAGGAAGAGGAATTGTGGTCCCTCAAATCTCGCGTTAACTGGATGGTGCAGGGGAATAGGAACACTTCTTTCTACCATGTTTCTATGCTCATTAGAAGGAAGCATAATAAGATTCTCAATCTAAAAGATTCTCAGGATGAATGAATTAATGACCTGACTGCAGTTATGGAGCATGTTCAAAATAGCTTCTCTAAGCTCTTCTCAACTGAACTCTTGTCCTCGCCTCTCTATTCTCCCTCTATTGATATAACCTCTCCCCAATTATCCTGCTTTGAAAGTCACATCTCCTTACCAGTGATTGATGAGGAAATTAAAAATGCTTTGTGGTCTCTAAAGGCTTTCAAATCCCCTAGGCTTGATGGGTTGCATGTAGGATTTTTTCAACAATTCTGGTTGGTTGTTGGCAGATCAGTGTCAGAAGAGATTCAGAAAATCTTTAGTGATAGAAAAATTCCTTCGGAATTGAATCAAACACATATTGCTCTCATTCCCAAAATTAAGGGTTCGGAATCCATTGGGAATTTCAAACCTATTAGTCTCTGTAATTATCCACAAGATAATAACTAAAATTATTGTAGCCAGAATTAGACTGCTCCTTGAAAAGCTCATCTCGCCATATCAAGCAACCTTTGTTCCGAGTAGAAAAGGTGTGGATAATGTCATTATTGTGTAGGAGCTAATTCATACTATCAACAAGAAAAAAAGTAATGTGGGATACATGGTTATTAAGATCGACCTAGAAAAAGCATATGATAAATTGGAGAGGTCCTTCATCAAGGAAGTGCTCGTTGCAACCAATTTCCCGTCTAACCTGATCCAGCTTATAATGAGTTGTGTTTCTACAGTCTCTACCTCCATACTCTTTAATGGGGGTGTGCTTAATCCTTTTCTCCCATCCGGGGGTATTCGGCAAGGGGATCCCCTTTCTCCCTAACTGTTCATTCTTTGTATGGAAGTGTTTGGCAGAATCATTGATGCCAAATGTTCTAACAACCTCTGGAACCTAGTAAAAGCTTTTGCTAGTAGCCGGGCATTCTCCCACCTTTTCTTTGTTGGTAACCTCCTTCTTTTTGCAAAGGTTAATTTTCTGAACTGTGAAAGCGTTAAAGATGCAATTAAGGAGTTCGGTATGATCTCAGGTTAGAAAATTAACTCTACCAAATCTAAAGTGTTTTTCTCTCCCAACGTTAGCAGAGAGCAAAGGGCTGATTTTTGCGAGATCCTTGGCTTTAACTCTACTCCCAAGCTGGGTTCCTACCTTGGCTTTCCTCTTAGGCGAACCAGGACATGAATTTCATTCTTGACTGTGTTAACCGGAAACTTGCTGGCTGGAAAGCCAACGTATTGTCATTTGCTAGCCGTAAAGTGCTCATCCAAGCAACTACTTCTGCTATTCCCTCTTATGTGATGCAAACCACTTTTCTTCCTAGTAGAATTTTGGAAAATTTGGATAGACTCAACAGGAACTTTTTATGGGGATCTAGTGAACTAAAGAGAAGAATGCATTGGGTTGGATGGGAAAAAATTACCCAACCTTTGGATAAGGGTGGCCTTGGCCTCCAAACTGCCAAAGGAAGAAATTTGGCCTGTCTTTCAAAGCTGAATTGGAGATTCCATTTAGAAAAAGACTCGCTTTGGGCCCGAGTTTTAAGGAAAAAATACATGACCCAAAGAAGAATGTCTTCTAGTAATGAAAACTCTCTCCCTAGCTTTTGAATTTGGAAGGCAATGAAAAAAGGAATGGATGTTTTCAAGAGGGGTATGAGATGGAGTCTTGGCCGAGATAGCAACTTGAGGTTTTGGTATGACTCTTGGACTTCGAATGGCCCTCTCAGGTCTACTATTCACGGCCCTCTTACGATGGAAGAGAAAGAGATCAAGGTTAAAGATCTTGCTTCACTTGATGGCTGGGATTGGGGAAAGCTTTCTCTAATTCTTCCTCCAAAAATTTGCTTGGAAATTCAGGCGATGCCTCATTCTCATTTTGCTAATGAGGTTGTTTTTTTTTTTTTTGTTTTTGGAGGGAGTGAGCAAATTACATCTAGAGCATCCAGTGCACTGGACCCATAAATATAGTGATGCATGGCTAAAAATGAACACATATCACAATTATAATAAATTCAATATTATTAGACACCGGATGTAACCTGCTCCCTTTACCTAAAGGTCTCAAGAATTACACGTGGAAAATTTCTTGTCCACCATTTCTAACCACTTCTGGAAAGTTTCTTGTAGGTCCCGCAAAAACGTTGCCTTACTTGCAGCTATAGGATGTGGCTTTTGGTAGGAATTTGGTTGGAAGCTTGAGCATTTAAGAGAGGAATGGTTAAAGTTTGTTGAATGTATAAAGTTGGTCAAAAATGCCTCAAACCTGGACTATTGGACACGATATCTTAAACTGAGGGAGTGTGACTTTTTTCTTTAAGGTCAAAAGGGGCCATAGCTTAAATTAATTCTTAACTGTTATTTGTACATGTCGATCGCTCACAACTCCGCACATAACAAATTATGATAAAAATTGTAATATTTTTTTGTGGTATTAACATTTCTCTATTAAAAACTCTACCACACATTTGATCACACATTTTGGGACTAGTTATACATGTGATAAGCGATGATTGGTATAGGAGTTATGTTAATGGGTTCCCAATTGTTAATAAACCAATTTTAAAAGGTTTTAACATTATTTTTATGAAAAATATAAAAATTCGTAAAAAAGAAAAACTTATTTCTTCTTTTCCCTTGGTTTATTCTTCATTAAATACTAGTAATTATCCTTATATAAATATAATTCAATCACAAGATGATACATAATGCAAATTGATCACAAGTTGATACTTAAAGCTAATTGGGGTAAAGTGTGTGGCTGTTGTTCTGCTCTCCATTCACATGGTTTTCATCTATATATATATATATATATCTAAAAGCTAGGACGTAGAATTTAATATTACTATACTCCTAGTGAGCCACCTGATTAGCCAAGTCATACTTAAAAAAAAAAATAATAATAAATAAATAAATAAACTCCTTTATGATTTTTCTATTTTATTTTATATAAAATAATCACATATAGTTCATGGAAAAACCTGTTAATGCACTCTATTACTATTTAACATGTTACTATTTATTTGTTTTAAATGCAAATATTTGACTATTCAGTTACCCAAATTGATTTCAACTTTTGATTTTCTTCTTTCCAATTTCAAGTAATTGTTAAAATTGAATAATTTATTATCTTTTTAGTGGATATATGCACATGTTTGACTATTTATTAGATGCAAATGTTTGATTATATTCAACTACCTAAATTTATTTCAAATTTTGGTTTTCTTCTTTCTAATTTCAAGTAATTGTTAAAATTGAATATTTAAACTTTTCATCTTCATATTCTAAAAAAATTAAATAAATAAATAATTCTTCTTCTCTTCCTCCAACCTTTCCCCTTCCTCTTTACCTCTTTATCTCCCTACTCTTTATTTTACCGTTAAACTTCCTTCATCATTTCCTCTTTCTTATATTTTGACTCTTTTTTTCTCCATCTTATTTTGTATAAATTTGATATCACTTATTCCATTCAATCTATTTTTTTCTACACAAAAATTGTGAGTTCCTCTCTCTCTCTCTCTCTCTTGACTTTTGTTCTTCCTTATAACTCTAATTTAGGTTGAAGGTTTTTTTTTTTTTTTTTTAAATTTTTTTGTGCTGTATTTTTCAAATTTCCCATCACAAATCACTCTTATAGATTTGGTTGAATTTTGGTTTGGGTTAATATGTACTTTTAAAAAAAAAAAAAAGAAATTTGAGTTTATACATGGCTACAAATTTGAATGTGCCTACCAATGGACTTTCACTAAACAGAGATGTATTCACAATATTTTTAACTTCAAAACTTCTTTGGTATTGTGAATTTGAGAAAGAGAAAAGGGGAGGCAAAGATGCATGGTCTTTTATAATCCCCTATGTCTTGAGGAAAATGGAGGGCCTATTAGTCTCCCTTCTACTGGAATTTTGTATAGAGAACATTTTGCTATAAGTTCCTAGACTTTTTTTTTTATTTGGTCATTTTATTACAAATAATTAGCATCTCCACCATCAAATTTTTAGTTAATTTGAACTTTCTTGGTAAGCTTTTACTTTGCTTAGTTGATCATTTTTACTGAAAATGCCAAAAAGATAATAAGATAAAATATAACTTACTCTAGAGCATCATTAAGCTATTAATGTTTTTATGTATAGATACTTAAGGAATTTTTTTTTATTTCTTTTTGCATTTTATTTTATTTTTCCACTATATGATATATGATTTATTGATAATGATCTATTGTATAGTTATCTTTATTTACTTTTTCACTTAGTTTCAATTGTGAGGAACAAAGAGATGTGGATCTATGTTTTGGAGAAAAATATACCTATAAGAGTTGAATTGCATATATCTGTATAGTCATAAACAAAGTATACTTAGTTACAACTTAGGCTAATAGTTCTCACACCGTCAATTTAAAAAAAAAAAAAAAAAAAATTTATTGGATTGTGTTTTCATACATATCTCACTACATATAATACCTGACTACAAAAACTTCTAATTTAAAACATAATTTCAAATAACACATATCGAACTTTTAAAAATATACAATCTTATATATTAATTCGATAATTATCTAATAAAAAATAATCATATTAAATTTTCCCGTGTATCGTGTAGGTCTGCGACTAGCATCCCATAATTGCCATGTAATTGTCAGCATATACACATAAATGTCTGAAAAATTTATTGTCTTTTTTTCTTGAGTGTCTATTTGAGATTGATTAAATTTGTTGACTCATTCGTCATACTAATTTAAACTTTGATAAAATGTATAACTATATTTAAAGGAAAAAGAGAAAAGGTATTGATTTACAAAATATTTTTAGAAATTTTTTATGAGGGAAAAAAAGGGGAAAATTACACTTTACCATCCTAAACTATACACCAGATTACACTTTGCACCCTAAACTACTTGAATATATACTTTCCACCCTAAACTATCACACTTATTACACTTTGCACCCCGATGTTAGTTTTACTATTAAGTTAGACGGAAATTAATAGCACATGACTTGCACATGACTTGCACATAATTTTTGCTTAAATGACAAATTGTTTAAAGACAAAAACACCCTCTTCATAAACAATTAAAAACAAAAGCTTATTTCATTTTTATTTTTATTTTTTCCAGCTCCTTCTTTCTCGCATGCGTACAGAGTTACAGGTACAGATCCAATGATTTTCGCGAAACAAAATATATACAATATACTATATATAACCCATAGTAATAGTATATTTAGCATGTGATTTTTCATTTTAAAAGGAACAACAGAAAAAAGCTGCAATTATAGAATGTCTTTTTGTTACCCTGGTGCGTACGAGTATTTGTATGATTTTATCGAATTGATTTTGAGTCTACACCTGGTATATGATGTAGTCTCCAACATTTTGTATATGATGTAATCACCATTTTGTGGTGGAAGATAATCAGATTCATTCTTGCAGAACTTATGACACACCAAGATATTTCTAGTATACGATTATGCGTAGTGAGCATTTTATAAGAATTGATTATGTTCAAAAATATTTTGCTTTTCAGCAATGATTCGCGAGCGAGAATGACCTGGAAAAAATAAGGAAAAGTTTTTGTTTTAATTGATTATGAAGAGGGATGTTTTTGTCTTTTAATTTTGTTTCACTTAAGTAAAAATCATGTGCAAGTCACGTGCCATTAGTTTTTGTCTAACTTAAAAGCAAAGCATGCATTCGAATAGTTTAGGATGCAAAGTGTAATCTGGTGTATAGTTTAGGGTGGTAAAGTGTAATTTCCCCAGAAAAAAAGTAATTGATTTTAATGATAGCTTTTTATATTTTTCATAAAAAATAGTATCAAAACTTTTCTAAAATGGTACATTAACAAATATTCTAAGAACACCAGTTAATAGGACTCATATTTAAAAAATGGGACTTTAATATGTTTTACATACGAGAAGTGCTATATCCACAACATTTTCACAACAAATTCTAAGTGGTAAGTTATATATTATGATTCTAATTTGAATCTACTACTAAAATTACTTTTTTTATCCACTAGTAATAACTACTAATAACCTGCCACAAAAAGCTAGCATTAGATCTTCTATCCAAATACTATTTTAACAGACGAAAAAGTTATTTTGTCTATTTTAGCACAATATTTAACAATACACCTACATCTCATATTTTTCTTTAACACATCATTTATTCAAATAACCTAAAATTACTCTTACCTTTTATTAAAAAAACAAATAAATAACTTCACTGCCAACCGCCACCACCGCAAACCATTGAAAGATAAGTCATGCTACAGTTACAAACTATTATACAATATTTTTACAAACGGTTGTTGTGGCCAACTTCTAATTAGTTCTCATTTGAGCCCTCCAATAACATCATTTTTGTTATTTACCAATATTCACTCACCACATCAACAGTTTGTAAAAGTTTTTGTAAAAAAATTTGTATCTCTAACATTTTCCTTGAAAGATTGAAGTAAAACTTTGATTTTCAAGCCATCTCAACCAAATCTGATCTATCTTTAAAATAAATAAATAAAATAAATAAAAACAATGCCAACAATCAAATACACAAAACCAAAATCAACCTAAAACCACAATATCAAAATCAACCACAAAACACCTATAAACACCAATTTTTACCAAGTGCAGAAGATCATAGTAATATAATTCTTGAAGTACCAAGGCTGAACCACAAGGAGCTAGGTAAATTCAAAGACAGTGTAATTAAACAATACTTTTGGTACAGATGAAAAATATTTTTTCCTTGGTGATTGTTAACAATTTAATAATGACTAGTTTAAATCAATATTTTAAATACCAGGGCATCAAAGTGTTTCCCTATATCGATATAAGATTCTTTGTGATCTAAGAGAATCTATATTTCATAATTTATTGTTCTTAGATAACGAAAAACCTATGATTTAATTGAATTGAGACAATTCAATAACCCATGATAACTTAGATTAATAATGCGGTTAGAATAGTTTTCAGAAAAATCCATTCACTTTAAAAACTTTATTTCTATTTGAAACTATTAGAAATTCATCTAAACAATAAGAAAAACATGATTGAAATTATTGAAAGCATAGAAAAACTAATACATCAAAAGAAATCTAATTGAACGATCAAATATGTTGTCTAAAATCTTAGAAAGAATCACAATGAATTATCATACCATATAAAAGAAACATAACCCCTAGCCCTAATAGGGAGCTTAGGCTTCCATGATAGAATAATAAAACACAAGTTTCTTTCTCCAAGATTTGTTTTCCATAGCCCCCCCCCCCCCCCCCCCTCTCTCTCGAAACCCTAACATCAAAGTGTACAAAGAAAATAAAATTTTTGACTATTTAATTTTCATCCAGATTTTCAGCAACAGTTTGTGAGTTAATTTTGGCCTTCAAAATGTGTGAATTTTGAAAAATTTAAAACTGGAAAGTTATAGATATTTAAGTCACGGTTCTAGCCCATATGGCCATAAGTCAATTGAAATTTTAAGGAGAGAGATACACCCAAAAAGGTTGCAGTATTTTGCAAAAACTCAATCTTTTTTCTTTTCTTAAGTCTTTCCAAACTTATTCAAAGACTTCATCCTTTTCCACTTTCCAATTACTATCAATAGTCACAAAAGGTTTGCACTTCTAAAACCCATAATCTTGTTTCACGGATTAAGTTTGGAGGAAAAAGGGATATAGGGTTGGATAAGCAACAGAGAGAACAACTACATGGTTCCACTAATTTTCCTCATTTTCATCATCTCATTGTGCAATATTTATAAATTAAAGTCTAAAATTAGAAAGAATTTTTTTATTTATTTTTTTAAATCAAGATAAACCTAATTATGTATGAGCTGAGTTAACTCAACCATGGTTGAGTTGACTAAGTTGATTTTATAACTCCCTAGAATCACTCATTTATATAATGTTAAATGACCGAGTTGGCCTTCTAAATCTCAATTTGAAACTTGAAATCTAGCCATAGCCAATCATTAACCTCAAAGCAAGGGACGAAGGCACACTTGGACTTTGGGGGAAAATGCACCAATGCCCCCCCAACCCCAACCCCCCCCCCCCCCCCCCCCAGCCCATTTATTTTTAATCTCTAGTATATATATAGGTACTACTTTTAGTAATTTTTTTTAATATAAAATTATACTTTACCCTCTTAAACAATATCATTTATTCTTTTAAGAATAATGGTACAATCACAAACTTTTCTACAACACTTTTACAAATTGTTGAGGTACAAATTATTGCTAGTTCACATCTTGGCCAGCCACTTTCATCACTTTTTTATTTACTAATAATCATCACCATATCAGTAATTTGTATTAAAAAAAAAATGGTAGCTTTGACATTTTCCTCCTTTTAAAGGCCATAAAAAAAATTTATACATCTAAAATCTATAACAAAATATACTAGCCTAAAACAATTACCCCAAAAAAAAAATACCAATAAAAAAGCTAAAAAATTAAGCACAATAAACCAATTTTACACATGAAAGACAACCAACCCAAAAAAAAAAAAAAAAAAAAACACTCAATGGCTAAGCAACAACAGAGCCAGACGACAGCAGCAGAGTCGCCCCCCTAACTCTAAGTCTCGGCTCTGTCCCTATCAAAGCCCTCGCCTTTCTTTGATGGAGCTATTAAAGCGGCAATCAAGTCAAGCAAGGCAACTTGCCAGGTGCTAATCTGTACAAGGAAGAGTGTAAGGATCAAAAGAATCGAAGAGGAGAGGCAACTGAAGGGGATGGGACGGTGGAGGTGGTGATGGAGGGTGATGAATATTGGATGAGCAAGAATGGAGAAGGAAAAAGTAGTGTTAGACGTGTAATAGAGAGAATGGTTGGTTTCGTTAAATTTGCTAACGTGGATGACTTGGTTTTTTTAATTAATGTGGCTAATTTTAATTGTCGCATAGCACCAATTGTACACAATATTTGTCATGTTGGTATTTTCCGTTAATGAATTAATAGTAGAGATCAAATGAATTGTAAGTTAAAAATAACAAAAACCAAATCGACTATGGCCTCAAAATGTAGGGGCCAAATTTACTATGATCTTAAAATATAAGGACTAAAATAGTATTTTGACTTTTATTTTTATAGGTTTTTGGTCTAGGATTTTCCAAAAAAAAAAAAAAAAAAAGCCCAATCAATTTCTTTGTCCATATAGCCCAATAAATTAATTACATTCATTTAAAATCATTGGATCCAAGTTAAAATAATATTATGATTTTAATTTATGTCAATATACACATATATTTTCTAAAAAATTTATAAAATTTTACTTTCCCCTCTTATAATGTGGGCAACGAATAAATATTTAACATCCCTTCTAATGATGTGTCTTATGCTTTTATTGTAACAATTATTATGCTAAAATTATGAGGTATTATCCTCTATATATGTGTGTCTTATGCTTTTATTGTTTTTATTATCTTGCTTGATGATATGATGAGTTGTTGATTTGTTGTTAATAATTATAATTGCATGGATCGTATAATTGAGATAATTTTTAGTTTTTAATTAATAATTAGGGGTCAATCTTTGGTGTGATAGCAAGTGACTATCACTAAAAGTGATAGTTGTGGGTTTAAGTCCGAGATTTAACCTTTCTAATATTTTAGGAATAAGGTTGCTTACAAGAACCTTTTTAAAACCCTGCAAAAGTAAGAACTTTGCACACTGTATATAACATTTTAGTATTTAATTAAGGGAAATGCTAGTGTAAAATTAACCAAGGAATCTTAAAGAGATTAAAAGCTCATAATTCAAAGTTAAATATTAAATATTTCCCCTGTTAAAATGACTTCAATATTGGATTTGAAGTTTAATAAATTAGGGAGGGAGGGTGGGAGGGGGCGGGGCGAGGGGGGAGAATGTAAAAAATTAAGTATGCAGCGAGAAAAGATAAAAAAAATAAATAAATAAATAACAAAAGCAATGTATATAACCATAAAGTTCTCAATTTTTTTTTTTTAAAAAATGTTATTATACGTGTTGTTCAAGTAGGAATATGACTCATGACCTCGTAGTTCACCCAACATTTGATATTAATACAACCATTGAACATCTGACACGTTCACCAAATGTGACGACATTGTGGGAATAGTCTACGAATGGCAAAGTAGCAATTAGTAGGGGTGAAGTAGGTGAATACAAATTAACACAGTGAGGTCAAATGAAATGAAATGATTGTTATCTTTATATACTAAGCGCGTTTGGATTCAGATTGTTATCTTTATATACCAATTGCGTATTTGGATTGAGATGAAAAATTAAAATTATTTTATTATTTAATTTATTTTTATTATTATTTATAGGTCTTATTATATTTTTTAGTATTATTTATAAGATTTATTGTAATATTTTAACTCACTTTTATTTTTATTTATAATACTTTTAGTAATAATTATTCAATTTCAGTAAAATAAGTGGTATCTAAATATATCTTAAGAGGATTTAGAAAATTAGTTATAGTTTTAAAAAATGTTAAAAATACTCATAATCTAATTAGATAGACCTTATTCTTAAAAAATAAAAAATAGGATTAAAATTTTAATTCAACAAAAATTAAAAAATAAAAAATAAAAAAAAGACTACAAGATAAGTTTTTTCCTAAAAACTAACACATATTAAAGCCAGCAATTTACACTTCATTTCAAATATTAATTTTTAGTTTTATAAAAATTCATCTAACAATAAATAAATTCAAATGGAAAAATTATATTAAACTCAAACGCACGTGTAATGAGGGCTAGGCATTATTATTATTATCAAACACCCCCCAACTATTTTCTTCTTTAATTAATTTCCCCATGAGTTGGCAAATTCAATGACCCGCCGAAGTTAACAATTAAAAGTTCGTTGGGGGTAGTTGCATCCTCCCCCTTCCCACCATTGTCTTTATCTCTCTGCCTCATCGCCCCCTTTAAAGTCTCAACCTTCTTTCCCATCTTTTCAAGCCATTACTCTCTCACGTTTCCTAGATAGCTAGGCTGTACGTCTACCTTTCTTTAATTTTCACTTGAATTCCGATTTGGATTTTGCTTTTTTATATCCAAATTTCCAACCCCTATAATACACATACAACTGCCTTCTTTCTTCTCTAAAAGCTACCAAAATTTTTCATTTTGATCCCACCACCGGTACCATGGGAGATGAGAGGAAGCAAACCCCAGAAACTGTACCGGTTTCGGTTCAAACTCTGCCCGAGAGAAAGAAAAATAAGCTCCCTAACTTTCTCTTATCCGTCAGACTCAAATATGTGAAACTTGGGTACCACTACTTAATCTCCAATGCCATGTACCTCTTGCTTGTACCACTTCTTGGCATGACTTCGGCTCATCTTTCTATGCTCACTCTTCAAGATGTTTTGCAGTTATGGGACAACCTAATAAAGTTCAATCTTGTTTCGGTGACTATAGGCTCATGCGTAATGGTTTTCCTTGCCACCTTTTACTTCACCAGCCGTCCAAGAAAAGTTTACCTAGTAAACTTTGCGTGTTACAAGCCTGAAGAGGCTCGAATATGTAGGAGGGAGATTTTCATTGAAAGATCTACTTTAACTGGGACTTTCACGGAGGAGAACTTGGCTTTTCAAAAGAAGATTCTGGAAAGGTCAGGATTGGGCCAAAAGACCTACTTGCCTGAGGCCGTGTTGAGAGTCCCGCCCAATCCCTGTATGGCCGAGGCAAGGAAGGAGGCTGAAGCTGTCATGTTCGGAGCCATTGATGAGCTCTTGGCAAAGACTGGAGTGAAGGCTAAGGATATAGGGATTCTTGTAGTCAATTGTAGCTTGTTCAACCCGACTCCATCCCTCTCCTCCATGATTGTGAATCACTACAAGCTCAGAGGGAACATTTTAAGCTATAATCTTGGTGGTATGGGTTGTAGTGCTGGCCTTATTTCTATAGATCTTGCTAAGCAGCTATTACAGGTAAGTTTTCTTCTATATGTTTTTTTTTTTTCGAATAGTATTACACACAAACTTAAAATTTCAAATTTAAATATCTTTGTTTATCCAACTTTTAAGAAATTCACACTTAAGAGCTATGTTAATGTATGCTTTGATGACATTTATTAATCATCCACTTAAGAAATTTTTTCATGAAAAATTGAAAAAATTGTTAAAAATTTAGTCATTATTTTATATTCTTATAAAAAGATTTTAAAAATAATTTATTAATAGCTACCCTTAGTAAATCCTATATATATATATATATATATATATATATATATATATTAGTTAATAGAATATATTAAATACTCTTTAACATGTGTTCTTAGCAATTGAATCAGTAACTCACCAATAAGAGCCCTCCTTTTTTGTTAGTAGTCGTTGGGTGAATGCTTTCTTTTATTATACTAGAAGTCCATGATCCATCTGTCTATAATCAAAAAATGGTATTGATCCTGATCAAAAAAAAAAAAAAAAAAAAAAATGGTATTGATCACTAGGCATATAGTAAAAACTCTCACTTAATTATATGCAGTGGGCCTGTCTCTCTTAATATGAGAGGACCTCATATGCGTCTGAGATCACAGCCGAGAGATACCAGCCACATAATGATAGACCCCTGAAACAGCTAGGTCCACTTGTCTGCATGTCCAGCTGGTTGTGGGTGTCACACATTGAAAGATGTACGTACCTGAGTCCTGAGGGTTGGGTCCGCAACAGATTCATTAATCAACTAGTATTTCCCATTATCCTCATAATAAATGCCTTATGTATAGATACTGATTTTTCCCATCCTTTCTCTGTGAGTAATACTGGGGAAGCCGAATTTGGCAAAGTTTTGTGTCACAACTCAATAGTGAATTGTGATTGATAAGTGTGTAATTTTACATGATTCATTGACATATTTTTATTAATCATAACTCGTTATGTGGCGAGTTATGGCATAAAATTATGTCAAATTTGGTATTTTGTTAAAAAAAAATATATTTTTTATATATTTAATCGTTGGATTGTATATTATTCACGTTTTTAATATACACGTTAAATTTCATGTCAACAGAATAAATTTTACTATTCAATTCATAAATATATTTTTTATGCATAACTTTAAATTAAAAAAACATAAAATTTAAACATTTGATTGATGACATAATTATTAATTTTAATCTTCTAGCAATTTTATAAATATAAAACATATAAGACAAAAAATATAATTCAATAATGAATTTATTAAAATTCAAATTCAAAAAAAATATATTAAGTAGATTTGTAGCCAATACCTACAACTAAGCTTGTATCCAAATTAACTTTACGTGGCAAATAGATAGAAATGGTTAAATAGCTTGTCATACCATACAAAGGCAAATATCTAATTTAGACTTTGAAATGAAACTATTTCAAATAGAGATAATCCTTTTCGTACGATGGGTTTCATAAATATAGTTTATAATTTTAATTAATCATTCCTCTTAATTAATTTCCTGCAGGTGCACCCTAACTCTTATGCCCTAGTAATGAGCATGGAGAATATAACTCTCAATTGGTACTTCGGCAACGACCGATCAATGCTAGTCTCAAACTGCCTCTTTCGCATGGGTGGAGCAGCAATCCTCCTCTCCAATCGTTCTTCAGATCGTCGTCGTTCAAAGTATCAACTCATCCACACCGTACGTACCCACAAGGGTGCCGATGATAAGTGTTACAATTGTGTGTTCCAAAAAGAGGATGAAACCAAAAGAATTGGTGTCTCACTCTCAAAAGACCTAATGGCTGTGGCTGGAGAAGCCCTCAAAACCAACATCACTACACTAGGGCCGTTAGTCCTTCCCATGTCTGAACAACTACTATTTTTTGCGACTTTAGTGGGAAGGAAGATCTTTAAAATGAAGATAAAACCATACATTCCAGATTTTAAGCTAGCTTTCGAGCATTTTTGCATTCATGCAGGGGGGAGAGCAGTGCTAGATGAGCTAGAGAAAAACCTGGAGCTCACGGATTGGCAAATGGAGCCTTCAAGAATGACTCTTAATAGGTTTGGGAATACTTCTAGTAGTTCTTTGTGGTATGAATTGGCTTACACGGAGGCTAAAGGGAGGATCAAGAAGGGTGACAGGACGTGGCAGATTGCTTTTGGTTCGGGATTCAAGTGTAACAGTGCTGTGTGGCGTGCTTTAAAGACCATTGACCCAGCTAAGGAGAAGAGTCCTTGGGTGGATGAGATTGATGAGTTTCCAGTTCATGTGCCTAAAGTGTCAGCCATTAATGTTTCATGAAAGTTTAAATTAGGTTTCTTCGTTTTGTTTTTTTTTGGGGGGGGGGGGGGGGGGGGGGTGGTGTGGAGATGGTTGGGGTGGGGGAAGGAGGGAATTTGTGTGTATTAAATTTATTTCTGAATGCCGTATAAACAATTGAAATCTGTTGCCTAATTGAATGTTTCTTATAGTTTTTATGTGTTAATTAATTGCCTACATTTCTAATTCCCATATAGTAGTATAAAATAAGGGAACTCCTTAAAATATTTTCCTCATCCGTACTGCCATACAAATATTGAGGCAAGGGTGGCGGCGCCATATGTACAATTCAGGGGGTTTAACCCCCATGAACTGGCAATATATATATATATATTTGACTCACCTAAAATAAAAATTTAAACACCTTAACTCTGAAATTTTTTTAAACACTCTTGAAATAATTTTAAATATGATCCTCTTAACAATATTTTGGTCCTTTTAAACACAAAAAAGCCCAACAACAAATCAATTTTACCTAAAATCTAAATAGAAAACTCCACAACAAAAGTAAATTTCTTTTCATCTTAAATTTCCAAAAAATCTCATTTAGATCTTAACAAATTTGAAATAAACTAATGGAAAATTCAGAGTTTACATTGTACTATCAATGTAAGATTTACATCATTTCTAAACAAATGTGTAAACTGTATAATTATCTACAATGTAAATCTTACATTGATTCTAGACAAATGTGTACGTTATAATTGTCTACAGTGTAAATCTTACATTGATAATACAATATAGAGTATAATTGTCCTAAACTAATAGATAAAAGTATTTTAAGCAGTAATATTTAAAATTCATTTAATAACAATAATTAATATATTCATTGTATTAAGAAAAAATATGTCAAATGAACTTATAGTTTATTTTTTATTCTATTGCGTGTACATATAGTAGACAAATTTGTAATAAGGAAACCATGTAGACTGTAAGATTCATTTCTTATCCAAGATATATCTTCTTACTAACCTAAGATATATCTTCTTACTAATCCCTCTAGAAAAAAATCCTGAAACTGCCACTCATACATTAATTGTAGAAGTAGGAATTATTGTTTTGTCTACTTTTAAGTAGATCCTAATTTGTAACCATTCATATCTTGGAAATACATTTGGTGAAATATCATTGTTGCGATTTGAGATTTGAGAAATATTATCAAGGACAAATTTCAACTACAAAACTAATTGTAGTCTTAGACTACAATTTCACTCAATATATTTTTATTGGATGTTACTAAATCCCAACTAAGTAAGCCAAGGTTTGCTAGAGACATTTGTTGTGAAGGAACCACTACTCATTAAAGGGTTTAAGCTGATTGGTTTACTTAATATCAAACTTGAGCTCACCAAGCAAAATTTTATACCCAAGCTTGGTTTTCAAATTTCAAAACGAGCTCAAACTTTTTCACCAAGCAAAGTTAGTTAGTTAGTTAAATAAACTAATTTAATAAAAATTTTACTCAAATATGTGTTTTGATGTCATCCAATTTTAAGATAGAAATTGTTGTGTAGCTAAGGTTATTGTTCCACAAAGAAAATGACCAATAATATGTAGAAGAATATGGTTGAAACTAGCAAAAAAAGAGTTTGGTAAAATTCAATAATTAAAATTACTAGGGCGTCTAGGTTTATCCACCAATATCGTTAAGCAACTTCTACCAATTCAATTTTAGTACACAATCAAGTAAGTAAACGCATAAATTAATTATCTAATTAGAAGATTTAAAAATAAATTTTATTAGTAAAACTTTCTCTTGTTGATTCTATTCTTCAATTGATCCATTGATTTAGTTTAGAAAAGAATAACTTCATTAGAAAATATCAAAAACATCACATACACTAGAGGCATTGTTGTGACAAAAGTAAAATCTAACAAAATTATTGTGTTTCACTAGAGGGATTATAAAACCCTATTCTAACAACAAGAAAATCTAAGAATAAACTTATGAAAAGATATGGCCAAAATGTTTCCATTTGAGGATTTTTTTTTTTTTTTTCCAATTTTGCCTTGAACAAAATTCTCTCTTGCCTTTTATATTTTTTTCTTGAATGAAATTCTCTCTTTCCTTTTCTATTTTCACATATCTTTAACTTGTTAAATTCTTCAAAACCATTTCTCAATTGATCTTGACTCTTGGATTCTCTTAACTACTTAATGTCTACATGATTAGCAGATTAGTTTTAATATCATACTAGGGAAAAATAAATGTAAGAAGTATATTTAGAGAAAACTTGCAAACTAATAAATTCCAAGTAACTTTATTTGTTGTCTTAAGTCTTTATTAGAGTGAAGACAGCAATGAGTATAGTAGTAAGCAACAAGAGCAGCAAGCTCTATGGTTAGAACAAAACAGAGCACAAAAACGACAGTAGCTTGTAGTGAATTTCTTTGTACATGCAACTTGTAGTTTAGTAGATGAATTAATTTTTTTAAGTAATAGCACGTGAGAAAGTTAGTTATTACTGTAGGGACACGTGTGTAGTTAGTTTTTCCCTTTTGTTTTTGCAATTAGGTGGTTAGCTTGATTCAGTCACTGTATATAAAACTTCTGTGCTCATTCTTTTTAATTAATTCAATTGAGATCATTTTTCATCCATTCCTTGATATGGTATCAGAGCTGAAGCTCTAGATTTTCCCCAATCTCGTTCAATCTAGGGTTCTTTCAATTCAACATTTTCTTCAATTTCACTTCATTTCTTGAAGTTTTTCTTTCAGTTACACTTCGTTTCTTGAAATTTTTCCTTTCTTCATTCAAAAAATTTTCCTTTTTCAACAATGGCTCCTGCTGACTCATCTCTTCCTACTGCTACTGCTAAGACTACCACTTCAACATAAGAATCTCGAATGGATGGTCCTTTGTTTCTTCATCATGGAGAAAGCACCAGCACTGTTCTTGTGACTCAGCCATTAACAAGGAATGAGAATTACCCAACTTGGGCTTGATTTGTGAGAAAGGCTTTGCTTACAAAGAATAAATTGGGTTTCATTGATGGAACCTTAACTCTTTCATCTCCATTAGTGTCAACTCCTTCAGCCATTCAAGCCTGGATTAGGTGTGATAAAATGGTTGGGACATGGTTGACAAACCCAGTGTCTCCCAAGATTCAGGCTAGCATTGTGTATGAAGACACAGCCTTGGAGATCTGGACAAACTTGAGAGATAGATTTTCTAAGAAGAATGGCCCTAGAATCTTCAATTTGCACAAGCAGATAACAGAATTGCATCAAGGTAAAGTTTCCACTACTGATTTCTTTACTCAGCTTAAAGTGCTATAGGATCAATTGCAGAGTTATAGTCTTTTTCCTTTCTTGTACTTGTGGCAAGTGTGTTTGCAATGTTAATAAGAGATTGACTAAATTGCAAGTTAGAGAGTTAGTAATGAAGTTCTTGATGGGTGTAAATGATTCTTTTTCCCAAGTAAGAACTCAAGTGTTGTTAATGGATCCCCTTCCCTCACTTAATAAGGTGTATGCCTTGTTAATTCAAGAAGAAGTGCAAAGGACCATGACCAATGGTGCTAGTACTCATGTTGAGTCTACTGTGCTTGCAGCCAAAGGTCAAAACTTCTCTTCTGAATCAACAAGCAATTAGAATAATAAAGGGAAGGATAGGCCATTGTGTACACATTGTGAAAAATTGGGCCATACTTTTGACATGTGCTATAAGCTGCATAGGTTTCCACCAGGATTTAAGTTCAAGAACAAACCCTCAATGGCACATCAAGTGTCCTGCTTCCACTCTTAATCAATATCAGCAATTGCTAGCTTTGATTGATGCTTCAAACTCATCCATTGCAGCAACATCTCAAACAAAGGAAGTTCCAATGGCCAATGTGGCATCTTCTTCCAACACTGCAATGGTAGGTATTGATTTCTCTCACAATGTTTTTTCTACACAAGTGGTCAATAGAAGGGCTTATGGTAGGCATACTTGGGTGTTAGACATTGGTGCTACTGACCATTTTATTTGTTCTGTTGACTTGTTAACCACAATTACTGCTACCATGCAATCTTTGGTTGAATTGCCTAATGGGGAATCAGCACAAGTGACTTACATTAGAACTGTTGTTCTATCTTCCTCTCTCACTCTCAAAAATGCCATTTGGGTCCCATCTTTCACCTTTAACCTTTTATCTGTTAGTACAATTACTCAATCTCAACCATACCGCCTTGTTTTCCTTTCTACTTATTTTTTTTTCCAGGATTTTTTATCTTGGAAAACGATTGGGGTGGGAAAGGCAATTGATGGATTGTACCTATTGCAATAAGAAAGCCTTCATCCTTTCTCTGCAACAACTTCTACAAATCCTCATCGTAACTCTTCTTTCCTTTGGCATGCAAGATTAGGTCACCCTTCTGACATCAAACTTAATGTTTTGAGTCATGTTATTCCTTCTTTACAATCTTCTTGTGATAAAGAATGTCAAGTTTGTCCTATGGCAAAACTTAAACGATTGCCTTTTCCTTTCAATAATAAAATTAGTAGTTGTGCTTTTGATTTGGTTCATAGGATGTATGGGGACTATATTCAACTCCTATTTTAGATGGCTTCAAATATTTTTTAACTGTTGTGGATGATGCAACCAAAGCAACATGGTTGTTTTTTATGAGGTCAAAGTCTAAAGTTAGGCAATTGTTTCATTCTTTTTATACTATGGTTTCTACATAGTTTGGACTAAAAATCAAAGCCATAAGAACTAATAATGCTAAGGAATTTGATATGCTAGATTTTCTTAATTCTCAAGTTATCATTCACCAACATAGCTGTGTTTACACTCCACAACAAAATTTTGTTGTGGAGATGAAACATAAGCATCTCCTTTCTATAGCTAAAGCATTACAAATTCAATCTCAAATTCCTATCCAATTTTGGGGTGATTGTCTTTTAATTGCAACCTATCTAATCAACAAATTCCCTCTCCTTTGTTGAATGATAAAACACATTTTGAACTTCTTTTTAAAGGCCACCAAATTATAATCTTCTCAATGTGTTTTGTTGTTTGTGTTTTGCTTCCACTATTGCTCAAACTAGGAACAAGTTTTCTCCAAAAGCAAGAAAATGTGTTTTTATTGGTTATCCTTCCAATATAAAAGGATATATTTAAGCTTTTTGATCTTGAGTCTCATACTGTTTTTGTCTCAAGGGACGTCATTTTTCATGAGTCGGTCTTCCCTTATGTTTCAAATTCATGTGAATTTGATTCTCATCCTTCATTGCCTTTACCTTGTGTTCCTACTATCCCTACTATCTTTGATGGCACTATTCTTCCAAAATCCCCTTCTTCTTCTATTCCTCAAGATTCAATCATTTAAGTTCATCATACACTTAATGATGATTTTCTTGATGAAGTACCAAAAGAACCTCCTAAACTTGTTGTTGATCCTGTCCCTCTTAGAAGGTCATCTAGACCAATCAAATAACCATCTTACTTACAAGCATATCACTACAGTCAAGTCTCATCTGTCATTGATGCTAGTCCTACTCATTCAGGTACTTCCCATCCTTTATCTTCTCATGTTTCTTATCAGTAACTCTCTCCCTTTTACCAAACCTTTTGTTGTTCTATTTCATCCATTGTTGAGCCCACTTTCTACTATCAAGCTGTTACTAATCCCAAATGGTGAGCGGCCATGGTTGCTAAGATAGCAGCAGTTGAGGCTAACAATACATGGACATTAACTCCACTACCTGCAGATAAGAAGCCCATAAGGTGCAAATGAGTTTACAAAGTTAAGTACAAAGTCAATGGTTCAATTGAAAGATACAAGGCAAGGTTAGTGGCTAAGGGGTCTACACAAAAAGGAGTGGACTACTTTGAAACATTTTCCCTAATGGCAAAGATGGTATCTATCAAAGTCCTTCTTGCTGTGGCATGAGTTAAGGGTTGGTTCCTTAGTCAATTGGATGTGAGCAATACCTTTTTACATAGTGATTTGGTTCAAATCCCCCTTCCACAAGGGTTTCATAGCCAAAGGGAGGTGATTTGTAAGCTCAATAAATCACTATATGGCCTTAAGCAAGCTTCTAGGCAGTGTTTTGCCAAATTTTCCAGCACTTTGATTCAGCTTGGCTTCAATCAATCCAAAGCCAATTATTCCTTATTCACTAGGAAGCAAGGGGATAATTTTATGGTTCTTTTAGTATATGTGGATGATGTTTTAGTGGCTTGCAATGATAAAGATGAGATACGCAGGTTCAAGGTTATGTTGGATGAAAAGTTCAAGTTGAAGGACTTGGGTGATTTGAAGTACTTTCTTGGCTTGGAGGTTGCTAGATCAGACAAAGGCATAGCTCTTTGTCAAAGAAAGTACACACTTGAAGTTCTTAATGATGCAAGTTTGCTTGGATGTAAGCCTGCTAAAACACCAATGGAGCAAAATCTCAGGTTAAGTAAGTTTGAGGGAGAAGAACTTAAAGACCCAAGTAGTTATCGAAGGTTGATAGGTAGACTTTTGTATTTGACAATTACTAGACCTGATATTACCTTTGTTGTTCATAAGCTTAGCCAATACATGTCTAGACTAAGAAGGCCACATCTGGATGCAACATATAGAATCTTGCAATACCTGAAGAGTGAACCAAGAAAGGGACTTCTATTTTCTTCCAACACAGAATTGCACTTGAAAGGGTTTGCAAATGTTGATTGGGCCTCATGTCTTGACACTAGAAGGTCTGTGACAAGTTACAACATTTTCATTGGGGACTCTTTGGTGTCTTGAAAGTCAAAGAAGCAATCTACAATGTCAAGTTCTTCAGCAGAAACTAAATACAGGTCCATGGTAGTTGCAACATGTGAGATAGTGTGGATTTTGTACTTTCTCAAAGATATTGGAGTAGAACATGATAGAGAAGCTTTGCTATTTTGTGAAGTCAGGCAGCATTGCACGTTGGCTCCAATCTAGTCTTCCATGAGAGGACAAAACATATTGAAATTGATTGTCACGTGGTTAGAGATAAAGTTTTGGAAAAGGTTATCAAGCTAAATCATGTTAGGACTCATTGCCAATTAGCTAATGTACTTACTAAAACATTGAGTTTCAATCAGTTTTCTAACCTTACTTTCAAGATGAGAATGATAAATATACATACACCGGCTGCTCTTGAGGGAGAGTATTAGAGTGAGGCCAACAATGAGCATAGAAGTAAGCAATAAGAATAGCAAGCTCTGTGGTTAGAACAAAATAGAACACAAAAACGACAGTAGCTTGTTGTGAATTTCTTTGTACATGCGACTTGTAGACTTGTAGTTTAGGTGCTTAGCTTGATTCAGCCACTGTATATAAAACCTTTGTACTCATTCTTTCTAATTAATTCAATTGAGATAATTTTTCATCCATTCCTTGATAGTCTAAATTCAACCACTTTTATGAGTGTATCATGTAGTGGGTCGAACGAACATTGCAGATTCTTTATAATGAGGGTTCAACCGTCGACGTCCCAGCCCATGAACCCACAAGCCCCCATAAACGAGAGAGCTAGAGGAAGAAAAGAAGCATAAGCTTGGGCCGTGGTCGAAGCTCAATAAAGAGGGTAAGCTCTATATTTAGCTTCAGGGAAGATAGAGCTGTGGAAGAAAGAGAGAAAGAGAGAGACTTGGGCAAACCAAGCCTGAAGGTGAGAGAGATAATAACAACAAAAAGAAAAGGGATAAAATTAGGTAAGGCGGCTTGTGCATGTTAGACTACTGGGTTTGTGTCATATTGGATGGTGACACTTAAGATTAAGCTAAACCTTTTTACCTTTAAAAAGAAAAAGCCACCCTCTCTCAATCAAGGACATCGTGTCCAAGTCAATTTGAGACATTTTTCTCCCCAACTTTAACCTTTCCTCTGATGCCTAAACTTCCAACCAAATTCCCACCAATTTGTTCATTCAACCATAGTCCCCACCTGTCGTTTTTTTTTTTTTGGTTTGGATGGAGTTCCAACAGAAGTAGTTAGAACTTAGTAATGGTGGACAAGAAATAAGCCACACACGAAATACTCATTACTTTCCGAGTTCTGACACCACGAAAAAAAAAAAAAAAAAAACAAAAACAACAGAAGTAGTTAGAACTTAGAAATGGTGGACAAGAAGTAAGCCACACACGAAATACTCATTACTTTCCAAGTTCTGACACCACAAAAAAACAAAACAAAAACAAAAGCCTGGATATATGTGTGTACTCGTTTTTTATGAGTAGGTATTTTATCATACTCATTTTAGTATTGAATCCAACTAATTGTTGTTGGGGTTTGGGACTTGTGATTTGATATTTTCTGTTTTCGGTTACCAAGTATTGTAGACCCAATAACTTAAAACCATAGAAAAAAAAATCATAAAGTGATTCAACGACATTTTTATCTACAAGAATCTACAAAACTGCAATCCAAAAAGAGACCAATAACAGCAGCAACCAAGGAAGCACTTTAAATAAATGATATCCATCTCACATTTACATCAAAATTAAAACGAAAAACAAACTACAGATGCATAGCAGGTAGTTTCTGATGCTGAAAAAGATTAGATTTAAACATAACTAAGTTTAACTATACAAAGTTTGTCTGCAAACTTGATTATAACCATTAGCTACAACTTAAATTTAAAAATATTTACCATGACTACATATTTTGAAAATCTAACCATGAATTTACATGTTCTTTGTGTTCTTAATACACATGTCAAATTTGGTGTCAACTAGATGTTATTTACTCTTCGATTCATAAACTTATTTTTTATGCATAATTTTAAACTACAAAAACTTGAAATTCAAATATTTGATTAATAACACAACTAATGATTTTTGATCTTCTAAAAATTTTGCAAACATGAATGATATAATAAGAAAATGTAATTCAATAGTGAATTTGTCAAAATTCACATTTAATAAAAATATATTGAGTGGATTTGTAGCCATTAGCTATAACCAAATTTATAGCCAAACTTTATCCTAACTAAATTCAACAAATAAGACATTGAAGTTTGATCCAAAAAAAATCTTCTTAATACTTGAGTTGGGATATAAACCACTAGAATTCCACAAATGGATAGCTAAATACAAATCCAATATCCTTGGAAGTTAGGGCCAATCACCATATGATGTCAGGTTTTCCAGTTACATGCCCCATACACCACGAGCAGCTGCCACTTTGTTGCTTGGTCTAGATGTCAGTTCATACAATATCCTTGCAAACGTATCAGAATATCTGCCATCTGAGAAGAGTATCTCTGCAAAGGCGTTCTCGTAAGCTAGCAGCAATGCCCTGTTCTGTGGCTCAGAGACGAGGCTCTCAAGTATCATTGCAGCTTTCCTGCAAATTTCTGGAACAGGATGCGGTGCCTTGATCACTTTCAGCAGTCGGTCAATTGCCCTGAATTTTGTTAAATTGTAAATATAAATTACTACGGAATTTTAGCAACAAAAATTTTGTTTTGAAAAAAAAAACAAGAAGAAGCCACTAATCTTGAACTATTAAGACTGAAATTTGAAAGAATATAAAGAAAGTCACCATCGCTCATTGGCAAGCTTTAATCGGCAGTCCATATTAACTTCAGCAAGGTTATAGAGTGCACCAACAGCAGCCGCTTGTGCATCAAATGCTGGCAAGCTCAAAAGATCAATTAAACGCTTGTGTATCTGCAGTGTTCATTCAGCCCTCATGGTCTTAGCGCATAAATGATATATGTTCAATCTACTTATATGTGGAACAAAATTAACCTGTGAAACAAAGGGAAGAAGGAATGGCTCATTATCAGGATTTATTATCAAACGCCCAAGTAATTCAGCAGCCGCACAGTGCCATGATTTGACTGCAGATCCTAGCATCCCCATTATGGCTTGAACTGCACGTTTCTCTCTGTTTAGTGGAAATTATAGATGAAATTATCATCCTGAAGTTAGAAACTCAGTATCAGTAGCTAAAGGAAAAAAATCAGATCAGATTTCTTACGTTATTTTGATGTAAGATGGCTTTGATGAGCTAAATATTCGAAGATCAAGAAATGGAGCCAAATTTACAATTGTCTCAAGAGCATTTGTGACAAGTTCCTCATCCTCTGTTTACAAACGGGGACTTTTAGAGGCAATATACAACAAAACAAGAAGGCAGAAACATTAAGAGAGTTTTTTTTTTTTTTTTTTACCAAAACATTCCAGGAAATATCTAGAATACTTAAAAGCAATATCATGATATTATACATTTATACTTTTAAGTATAATTTTAAAATCAATTATACTTCTCATCTTAGATGAGATAATACGTACTCATAACTGATGACATAAAAGAAATCTTTAAGCTTTCTACAACAAAATGCCTCACCTTTGACATGATCTTCTATACACTGAAACACTGTTTCCAAACAATGCCGATGCTGGGCCATAATGACTTCATTGTCTGGCATGAAAGAGAAGTTCCGGATTATATTTGAAGCAGCTACAGCACACTGCTGTTTTTCTGCTCGCCCTTCTTCATCTAGATTAAATAAACCATCTTCATCAAACCACCAATCTGAAGAACGAGATTTGGACATATTTTTCTGCACTACTGCTTCTGTAACAGAAGAACCAGATCCCAGGCTGCCATATGAATACTACCCCATAATTAGGTCCCAATTAGTCAAGGTGAATTTGATGCTCAACATTTGGATAACAGGAATAAAATATATATGTTGAGCCTACCCAGGATACAGGAGAGTGCCATTTGAGCCTAACACCTCATACTCATTCCCAAATCCTGTTACAAGAGAATTTGCCCCTAGTGTTCTGACCCTCGGTGTCCTTATGGGTTCTTTCGAAAGTGCTATATCACGCCAGTCATCAATCTGTCTCAATCTTGAATGCAGTGAGTAATTATACCATAGTGACAAAATTTAAAACAGGATAGATGAATAAAAACGCATACCACTTGAAGAAGAGCATCCAGCAACCCAGGTATTTTTGCAAGAGGGGTTGCATCTTTGCGCATGTCTTCCTTTTCTTTGAAAGAGAGCAATGTGAGAGTATTTAATGCCCAGGTCAGCTCACTCTTTAGTCCACTTTGAATAGCTAGAACTATCCTCTTATTGTTTTGATCTAGAAAGAGTTTAACAGTCAAACAATCTAGGATAGAGAATATTGACAACATATTTTCCCAAACATCTTGGAGGGCCAGTAGTGCATAAGTGGAGTGAATAAAATGAAGAGATGTAGCAGACCACATCAGAAATATCAATCCTAAATTCCCAACTAGTTTACGAAGCAAAACAGAATTTTTTGCAAAAAATAAGGGGAATGTATCAGTAACAGATGAAGAACACAACAATGCTCTAAAATCTCAGGAAAAGATTGCAAACAGTTCGTGGAAGCATGAATGGAATGGCAGAAAAAGCTTAGATGGAACTTGTTATAAATGATGTCACAGAATGGACTTTTATTTTTTATTTTTGGATATATAAGTAGCTAATATATTAAAAAACAAACAGCCAATACGCAACAGATGCCTGCAAAAACAAGAATAACTCAACACAGGCTTAGCTAAGAATACATTCAAGAATCCTCTACATAGCACATAACACTTTTTTTTTTTTTTTTTTCTTTTTTTTAAGTACTATGTTTTATTAGATATATAAAAATGCATCAAGTACATAAGGGGTATACTAGATGATCGACAACACTAACGTCAAAAAGTAGAATGATCTGTAAATTCAATAAATTAGAAAAAGGATATGCTTATGTGGCCATCATCCACGAAAGCTTCAAATCCACAACAGTCCGTTCACATCCCTGGAAAAACACTTAACACCCTGTTCTGCAGGGAGTTTTTGAGTACATATACCACTAATTCTAAACCTTACAACATCCCTAATAATCTAGAAAATACAGTCCTCTCAGAGAAGCATGCGGCAATGAGGGCCTTTCTCTTCTTCCTTAACACCCCAAATGAAGCCCTTTCTTTTACCTCACAACATAGTCTTGATCACCATGTTTTTCAATAACATATTCAGTAACATTGAAATCTCCAATTATAATCATTGCTTTGTCCTGAACTTGAGACTAGATCAATAACAAAAACTCCTAAAGTTGCATTCTTTAAGTACTTGTATTGCAACCATAAAAGAATTCATAAATAAAACCTCTTTCTTAATATTTTTATCCTAGATCTGACAGTGAAAAGCTTGATTAGATTTCAATGTTAAAGAAAGGGTCCGGTTAACGAATACTCTTAGGGAATTTGCAATTTTAGGAAAGTTTTAATATCACTTTTATGGGAAATATAAAAAACTGTTAAAAAAATCAATTAACTTTTTCTTTTCTCATAAAAAGTTCCTAAAAGTTCTTCCTAAACTAAAGCCCTTAGGGCAACCATTAACATTTCCCTCAAAGAAATCCGCATGATTTCCACATTCTAGCATACCCAAACTCTACCTCTAGCTTGGTGGTCATGGTTAGAAATAAAACCCAAACTGAAAGCTAGCACCTGTTTTATCCTAACAGCATTCTCCCATAAACTCACCATCCTAACCTCTCTTTGCTTACTGAGATCATTATGACAACTAATGTTCCAAGCAAATTCTTGAGAATCCACGTCTCTTTCACCAACGCGTTCCTGTGAGATTCCCACTTCAAATCAGCCACTAAATCTACAACCTAAAACAGAATGCATTGGCATTCATCTAATCCTACCCTCCTAAACTCGTAGTGTATAGCATTTAAGAAACGGTAAGTTTTACAAGTTGTAGAGTATAAACAGAGGAGCATCAGCGAATAGCACATTTGAATCTAAAACAGATTGCATTGATTGCATTCGCAAGCACATTGAGTTGCAAATAATTTTTCAGTTCTAAAAAAAAGTAAGATTTTTGTTGAAGCATAATTCATGTATTAGGGTATACAAAAAGTAAATCAGTGAAATTTAAGCGAAGAGCGAGCTAGCTAGCTAGGGTTTTGAAGGAAGGAAAGAAAAAAAGACTGACCGGCGAAGGAGCTGTGGACGTGGAGAGATGGGCCGAGGAGGTTTGACGGAGCCGCCGTGTCGGCAGCAGCGGCTGCGGCTGCTGCAGCGGCAGCGGCGGCTGCGGCGCTGCTGTTGCTACTGCCGAATGGGCGCCCTCTTTTGGGCGTGGGAGCAGAGGCTCCGCCACCAGACTTGCTCTGCTCTGATCTCTTCTGCATCTCTCTCTCTTTCTCGCCGTGCGACTCTCTGACTCTGTTAATGTTAAGTGCCTATGGGCTATGGGTACCGGTTTCTTTCGTTTTAGATATCTTTTTTAATTTTAATGCCACGTCACGTAGCACTAGCAGAAAATAAATAAACTAACTTCTTCTTCTTCTTTTTTTTTTCTTTTTTTTGGTTAATGATTTAAATTTATTATAATTTAGGATTACTATTATTTCTAATCACAAAATACCTAAAGTGTGATAAAAAAAAAAATATTTCATCTACAAATGCATAACATCCCTAAATATTTTGTAATTGAAAAATGTAATTGTAGGGACACGGTTCTTTTGCGGCCCAATAATGATGTTGGGCTCGCACATGAAAGATCCCTCACAATATGATTTGTAGAGAGTGGGCTGGAAAAGCTTGCCTTTGGTCACGGGGCGATGTTCCGGTCTTGATTTTAGAGGGATTCTTTTAGAAAAAGGAGTTGGGTTTGAACATTTAAGCCCAACAGCGTCGCATCCTATGGGATTGGGCTCCTCGGACTTGATCCGAGGATCATTAAGGTCTTACCCCGAATACCCAACGGTGGTTTTTTCTGTGAGATGCATGGGTTGTTAAGGTGTTTTCACCCATGGAGTCTTTTCTTTTTGGAGGTAGGATGAGAGCTCCCTTCCAGATTCACTTACTTTTTTCTTTTATACTAGCCTGCGTTCGCTGTCCTTCGTCCACGTGTAGGGTCAACTTTTACAAGACTGATATTTGTCCCATCAATCTAATCCCAGAATTGTTGGGGATGGTTGATAAAGCTGAAGAGTACGGCTCTGTCAGGTGCAGAGCATTGAATGGCAATGAGAGCAGCTTTCCCCGGATATTCTTAGATTTTCTTTCAAGTTTAGCCCTATACCAGTTTTACCCCTTTTCTCCTCGGCTTGGGCCCTCGGACTCTCCACGGGCAAATGGGCCTGGCCCATAAATTATTGGGCCCCACAATAGCCCCTCAAAACCCTGCTATCCGACTTCTTGGTTGGAAAGGAGGGTTTTGGTAAACCCGAACCTTCAATATGGCTTATTTAATTCAGCCCTGCATTAATGTGGGCGGTTTTCCATCTGTCCAGGAAACGCGCCGGTTTACAAGGTGTTCCCTTCAATTTGCTCGTGATCCACTCCTGCCGTTTGGCTGTCTAAGACGTGCCTTTAATGATTTCCCCTTACGAGACTCATTTACGTCCGTCGGCTCATCTGATGAGGTGGGGAAATGGAACGGACACATCTTTGTTCTTCAGATTCTTTTGGAAACCTGAACAAATTTAATACCTTCCGTTTTGCCCTTCCTATAAGAAGGCGAGTAGGAGGCCATCACTTTCGTGCAGAGACCCTTTTATCTTTCTGAGATCTGAAACCCTCAGTCTCCCTTAGCGTTTACTTAACCCAAGTGTTATACACCACATCAGAATACGTTTACCATAACGAGTGATGAAGGAACCATACCCCTCCTCAAAGCACCATGTTCTAATAAAGCTCGAAATGGCTCGGTCAGGGCAAGGATGGCGGAGACTTAAGATTTGTCTCACCTTCCTTTCAGCCAAAATCCGAAGCAGGGGCTCGTCTCGTCAGACTTTCGGCGTGACTGAGTCGAGAACACCCATTATCAGTACCACCCGGCTCCTCACGAGCATACCTAACATGGCACCAATGTGTTAGGAGTCAGGACTGAGGCAGGGGCTAAGTGCCTCTGCTTCTTCCTCTCTTTGTTCACTGGTGCCCCCCTCCGCCTTCCTATCCTAGTCTTCCCAGCACCAGATCCATCCTGGTGCTGTCCTTTCTCCCTCTTTTGCTCCTTTTTCTTTCTTTTCATCTCTTCTCTCTTCTTCTCCTCCTTCCTTACTCATGTCCTCCATCTTCTTCATTCATCTCCTCCATCTTCTTCATTCATATCCTCCATCTTCTTCCTCCATCTCTTCCATCTTCTTCTACAGAAGGTTCCTTTCTCAATATGGGCGCTACTGAAGCAAAGTTTGGAAGGACTTTGGAAACGAACTTAACAAAACATCTGGTTGTTTACTTATCTGTATTGTTGAGGTTATTGTTGCTTCGGCAATTTACCTTTTGTATAAGCTCGTTTGAGCCCCTCTTTGTATGTTGTAATAATTTTTCATATTAATAAAAATTGTCGTTATTTTATTTCGCATGTTCTGTCTCTATGTTTTATAAATTTGCAAGCGCTGCTCGGCACAATAACATAGCATTTGAATCAATGATGACTAAGACCAAAATACTTGCTAACAAAAAGATGTCACCATAACTTCAATAAAATTGTTCGTCATAACAATACGCACCTGTGAATAACGATACTTGCCCAAAACAATACCGAGATTAGAACTGGATGCTTTATGCGGTGTAAGAAGTAATCATTCGAAGACATATCACCCGCAAAAATCAACCCCTTAGCCCTCTTATTGGCCTCAACATTTTACAGTATTTGAGCCGAGGACTTTCCCATCCGGGTAGTTGGTTTCCCCTTAGGCTTGAGTCCGAGGACCATGCAAGGCCTCGGTTATGTCCAAAACCCTTTTTTTTTTTTTTTTTTTTTTTTTTGGAGTACTTGGTTTTCCCATAGGCTTGAGTCCGAGGACCATGCAAGGCCTTGGTTCTGTCCAAAACCCTTTTTTATTATTATTATTTTTTTTTGTATAGGCTTGAGTCCGAGGACTATAGCTCAGTCTCTCCCTTTCCTCAGGTGTTTCACAAGGTGCCGAGCAGGAGGTTGTCCTCGGCAACGGCTATCCCTCGGCGTGGGCCGTTATCCCTGGGCCCCCATGCAGAACGGGCCTGGGTCGCGAATTTACTAGGCCCACAAATTAAGAGGTATTTCCGTAGTCTTTGGTCACGCGGTGCTTTTTGGCGTCCCAGTGTTCGAGGTGTGCCTTCACGAGACTCCTTTAATCTCATGGTTGCAGATGGCGTTGGAAATCGAGCCGGAGACATTTTGTCTGTAGCGTTCCTTGGGACGCTGCGTGAATTAAATGCCACCACCTTATCTTTTTAAATAAATAGGAGAGAAGGTTGCTTTACCTACGCACAAGTCCTTCAGTTTCCTCCCTTAGTATATCATGTTTGAGGCGAGGGTTGGGGAAAAGGAACTCTTTCCGCCACAGAGGCGCCGTGTCCTCCTGAGACTCAAAGTAGTGATGTACGGGCAAAGGAGGCATAAATTCAAGAGAATACTCCGTTTCGACAGAGGGGAAAAGGCGTTTCTCCCTCTTTTAGTCAAAATCCGAAGCAGGTTCTGTTCATGCCAGGATTTTGGTGTGTCAGAAGAAAGATTCTCCGCCATCATCACCTCTGCCTTGTCGCAGGCAAATTTTTGGTGAAGACTCCTCAACTTCCGGCTCCCTGCACCTTTCCTTCAGCGGTGTGAGGCTCAAGTTGGGTTTCATGCACCTTTTCTTCGACGGTGCAGGCCCCAAGCTGGGTTCTTTGGCTGCCTGAGTTATGGGCATGCAAAAGCATTGAGGAAGAACAAGGTCTTGAAGCAGTAGCCAACCTCTCCTCTGTGCTACTTCCTCGGCTTTATCTTATTCTCTTGTTTTTTTCCTTTTGATTATGTGGTTAGCTTTAGAAGCCAACCTCTCGTCTGTACCGCCTCCTCGACTTTGTCTTATTCTCTTGTATCTTCATTTTCAATTATGTAGTGAGCTTTGACATAAGCTGATTCCAGCTTTTCATTGTACGCTGTGCTATTTCTTTGTTTTAATAAAAAGGGAAATTTATTTACTTGTTTTGAACACTATTCTTTTTGCAACACTACTTTGTGAAAGGGTGTGTTCCATGTGCGTGTCTCTTCAATGATACTTAGAGCGAGAAACCCGAGGTAACAACTGAATATTCTGTGATAAGTGCAAGAATACCGTCCGATAATGATAATCTCTAAATAATCCATCCGAGGAGTTGACTGAGCAGTAGAGAATCCAGATCGTTTTTCAGGTGACATATTGCTCTATATTGCATCGATCCCTTTGGTGCTGCGGATCCGAAAGCAGAAAGTAGTTGGTTTCCCCAAAGGCTTGAGTCCGAGGACCATGCAAGGCCTTGGTTCTGTCCAAAACTTATGATTTTTTTCTTTTTTGTACTTGGTTTCCCCATAGGCTTGAGTCCGAGGACCATACAAGGCCTTGGTTCTGTCCAAAACTTATGATTTTTTTCTTTTTTGTACTTGGTTTCCCCATAGGCTTGAGTCCGAGGACTATACAAGGTCTTGGTTCTGTCCAAAACTTGTGAGGATTTTTTCTTTTTTGTACTTGGTTTCCCCATAGGCTTGAGTCCGAGGACCATACAAGGCCTTGGTTCTGTCCAAAACTTGTGATTTTTTCTTTTTTGTATTTGGTTTCCCCATAGGCTTGAGTCCGAGGACCATACAAGACCTTGGTTCTGTCCAAAACTTATGAGGATTTTTTCTTTTTTGTACTTGGTTTTCCCATAGGCTTGAATCCGAGGACCATACAAGGCCTTGGTTCTGTCCAAAACTTATAATTTTTTCTTTTTTTGTACTTGGTTTCCCCATAGGCTTGAGTCCGAGGACCATACAAGGCCTTGGTTCTGTTCAAAACTTGTGAGGATTTTTTCTTTTTTGTACTTGGTTTCCCCATAGGCTTGAGTCCGAAGACCATACAAGGCCTTGGTTTTGTCCAAAACTTATGATTTTTTCTTTTTTTTGTACTTGGTTTCCCCATAGGCTTGAGTCCGAGGACCATACAAGGCCTTGGTTCTGTCCAAAACTTGTGAGGATTTTTTCTTTTTTGTACTTGGTTTCCCCATAGGCTTGAGTCCGAGGACCATACAAGGCCTTGATTCTGTCCAAAACTTGTGATTTTTTCTTTTTTGTACTTGGTTTCCCCATAGGCTTGAGTCCGAGGACCATACAAGGCCTTGGTTCTGTCCAAAACTTGTGATTTTTTCTTTTTTGTACTTGGTTTCCCCATAGGCTTGAGTCCGAGGACCATACAAGGCCTTGGTTCTGTCCAAAACTTGTGATTTTTTCTTTTTTTTTACTCGGTTTATTTTTCGACCATAAGCCCCTATACCAGGGCGGGGAAAGTTGGCTTGAGGCCGGAAGCCCCTAGAGATGCCCGCGCCCTTGGCACTGCAAGGCGTAGCCCCTAGAAGAAGTTTATGTCGGAGTAACAACTGTATGTCGCCGGAGACGAAGAAAACCCCAGGAATTTCTGCTTGCTAGAGAGTTGACTCCACCGCCACCTGCGCCAACGCGCAAGCTTTCCCACAGACGGCACCAATTGTAGGGACACGGTTCTTTTGCGGCCCAATAATGATGTTGGGCTCGCACATGAAAGATCCCTCACAATATGATTTGTAGAGAGTGGGCTGGAAAAGCTTGCCTTTGGTCACGGGGCGATGTTCCGGTCTTGATTTTAGAGGGATTCTTGTAGAAAAAGGAGTTGGGTTTGAACATTTAAGCCCAACAGCGTCGCATCCTATGGGATTGGGCTCCTCGGACTTGATTCGAGGATCATTAAGGTCTTACCCCGAATACCTAACGGTGGTTTTTTCTGTGAGATGCATGGGTTGTTAAGGTGTTTTTACCCATGGAATCTTTTCTTTTTGGAGGTAGGATGAGAGCTCCCTTTCAGATTCACTTACTTTTTTTTTTTATACTAGCCTGCGTTCGCTGTCCTTCGTCCATGTGTAGGGTCAACTTTTACAAGACTGATATTTGTCCCATCAGTCTAATCCCAGAATTGTTGGGGATGGTTGATAAAGCTGAAGAGTACGGCTCTGTCAGGTGCAGAGCATTGAATGGCAATTAGAGCAGCTTTCCCCGGATATTCTTAGATTTTCTTTCAAGTTTAGCCCTATACCAATTTTACCCCTTTTTTCCGGTGGGATTTTGGGTCTGCCGAGGACTGAGCTGTCCTCGGCTGTATCCCAAAACTGTTTTGTGCTCTATATTATAGAACTTGGGCCATAGCTCTCCTCGGCTTGGGCCCTCAGACTCTCCACGGGCAAATGGGCCTGGCCCATAAATTATTGGGCCCCACAGTAATAATTCTAAATTATAATGAATTCAAATTATTAATATTTACAAAAAAAAGAAAGAAAAGCCTCTATAAGCTTATGCTAGAGACTAATATTTCACAATCATCATCATTTTTTGACAATTTTGTTAATGTAGTGATCAATGTTTTGATAATTGGAAGATAATGCTATTGTTCGCAATTTCCCTTCAAGGGAAAAAAAAAAAAAAAACCCTCTAAGAAAATCTTATAAAGTTTCATAAAGTGAAAAAATTTACAAAAGCAATTATGAAAAAGTTGATGAATCAATGTGGATTCTTCTAATTTTTATCATCACACACATTTCGTGCATGTGATGAGACTTCACTTTCTTTAGGGGTTTAGTGTCATAATTTTTCTTTCATATCAATTTTAGGGTGCGTTTGTTTTGGGGGAAAATGATTTCAGGAAATCATTTTCCTCCAAACCCAGGTGTTTGGCAGCAACAGTAAATTTCATTTTCCGGAAAATGGCTTCCTGTTGATCGAAATTTTCACCTTTGACCTGGAAATGATTTTACACTCTCATTTTCACTTCAAATCATTTCCGGAGAGAGAGAGAGAGAAGAGAGAGCCCAGATCAGAGAGCACCGATCGTCGATCGCGCCGCTCGTCGATCGGTGCAATCGTCCGATGAGCGGCGCTATCGATGAGCGGTGCGACCGTCCAACGAGTGCGCTCGTCGATCGCGTCGCTCGTCAATTGCGATCGTCGATCATCCCCGCTCGTCGATCGACAAGCAATGCGATCGCGCCGTCGATCGCGATCTCACGAAGATCGAGATTGCGCCGTCGTGAGATCGCACCATCAATCGCAATCTCGAATCACGGTCGTCGGACTGGTGCTTAAGGCGAGATCACGATCTCGGATCATGGTCGTTGGACTGGATTTTTTTTCTGGGTTTGTCTTTTCCTTCTTCTTCTCCAAACACCAGAAAATATTTTTCGGAAAATTTTTTGAAATGCAACCAAACACATGAAAACATTTTCTTTTCCGGAAATGCTTTTACACGATCCAAACACAGCCTTAGGTTTATACATTTTTCCATTAATACCACACATTTGTAAACTACTTATACAGCTAGAAGTTTCATGAGGCTAGCTCCAAAAAAGAAAAAAAAAATCCATAGAGAAACATATAAATTATAGATTATCTTTCAATATAAACTATAGATTAGCCTCAATGACTTGTATACATTAATATTGTACTTTCATCAAGACAGAAAACTACATGATGAAAAAGAAACTAGAACGTACCAATGTAATTGGAAAATTATTACTTGATTGGTTGATAAACTCCATATTCTGTGCAGATTTATTTTATTGAAGGAAACCAAATAAATTACTCAAAAATTGTCAAAAGCATCGAAAATCTGACTCAACAATTTATTTTGATACAATATCTAAACCATATAACTTTTTGGATGATATTGAAAAACAACCTAGTTCTGGAAAAATTGAGTTTTTGTTTCTACAAAATGGTCACTCCTAATCGGTTTCGTAAATAAGCCTGTTGCTAACAACAATGAATCTTTGCAGTTATCAATCGAATACAATTAAATCATTGTAATATTCTCCAAAAATTTCTATCTCCATCAACTCTTTTGGATTTGTAACTAACTTCATTAAATCCTTCAGAGATGAAACCACAAATACCTCCAAAAATGTGTCATTGAACCATCTGAAACCCCTATCAACCATGGGTACACCTTTCCTCTTTCTTGTCAGTACACTCAAAGCAAATTCTCTAGCAATCCAAAGACTTTTTGTATAAGGAGTAAGGACACATCAGACGAAGTTGCTGTTTAAGTTGGACCACATTGGACGAATACTATGCAGCCTAAACCAAACCCCTTGCACTTGCTAGTTTTACTTGGACTTAACTAATCACTGAAATTAAACTAAGGGTCCGTTTGGATATCGCTTATTTTGCTGAAAACTGAAAAAACGGTAACAAAATAATTTTTAAATATATGAATAGTGCCTTGGAATCCATTTTTAGTGAAAGTTTTTTTTAAAAAAGAGGTTTGTGGGTCCCTTGAATAGTGCACGAGACTCACTGGAACTCAGTTAACACTCTTCTAAAAAAAAAGTGAAATGCTAGACATGGAACGCAGACGCAGTATCCAAATAGGTACTAAAACTCATAAAGCAACTTATGACTAGGAGCGCTATGTCTTACACAACCAAGCAAATTTAAACAATATAGAGATATTTATAAAGGGGGATTAATATACAAGAATAATATAACAATTGTAATGTTTACGAGGGAAATGAAACTCATTATCAACCTCAAAGCCCCATGAAAATTTAGTTCTATATGCTATTAGGGACTATCTTTTCAAGCAGTGATTTAAATGTTGGATCTTTTTCACAGAATGCACTTAAAAATTAAATATGTGACTCTAGGCTTACTAAACTTAGGAGGCACTTCCCAAATCCAACTCCCACAATACATTCTAACATATATTTAGATCCAGACAACATGAAGTTATTACCTCTAACATATATTTAGATCCATACAACATGAAATTATTACCTCTAGAGATGATGTTACTCTGTTAGGAATGTAGCCTCCGCAATAAATTTTAGCAGCCGGGTTGTCAATATGAAGGGACTTCAAAATGGTGGCATCATTATTTGTAGATTGCAAACTTTTATCTTGAAAACATAAAACAACGTTCATTATAGAGGCTACATACAAAAATAGTTGTTGCTTTGGAGGACGGGGATGGACGGAGAACATTATAACTGCTTAATGATAATTAGAACTACTTTGGATTTTTTTAACTAATAGTTTATCGTAGTTTATCTTATTCAATCATTAAGGGCCTGTTTAGTAAAAGTATTTAAATATATATATATATATATTTTTTTTTTTTTTGCTATTCATAAAATAATGGGTCCCACATTTGAATTTATTGTTTGGTTGATATTCTCTAAAAAAAACTTTTAGAAAATTGTATCCTATTTTTCTAATTTAATACAAGATTTTGAAAACAGCTAAAAGGATATTTTCCAGATGCAGGAAATGTTTTTAATGGTATATGTAGGGTTAAGGGCCCAAATCATGTATTGGGCCTTGGGCCTTAGGCCTTAATCAAGAACATGAGCAATCCGAGGACGAGTGAATGGTAATGAATGGTTCAAACCAAGACTCAATGAGCGAAATACAAATAGGAGGATAGTTCAAGAGGAATATCTCCTCGGATATGATAAATACGTCTCAAATACGTATTCCAACAATCACGATGACCTTTCAGGAAGCTCCAGTGATAAAGATGTGTATCATGAAAGTCCAAGGACGATGGGACCTCAGAAATATCTTAGGAAAAGCTGCTACCACAGCATTAAATGCACTACAGCTACTTTCTTGACTGCATTTATATTGTGGAGACCCCTGAACAATATTGTCTTGGCTACCACAACTTACAGAAAACTAAAGAAGGTGTCTGATGGGACAGGCATTTAAGTGAAGACTTGATCAACAAGTGTAGGATCAAGATGGTCTAAGAGGAGCTATATAATGTAAGAGACCCTTCATAAGGTAGGGATAGGGGAAAAATAGAGAGAGAACATTGTAGTAATCTAAATTGTATTTGTACCCAATTGTGATCAAGTTGATTCAAATAGCTGTTTCACAGTCCAAGCCTAAGTTGTAAGGTCTTGACCCAGTGAGTCCAGTACAATGAATTTGTAGAGAGTGGGTCAAAGAATTAGACCTTGGTGAGTTGGACAACGGTTAATACTGAATTAAATGACAATCAAACACCAATAAGAGATCCTGATATCAATAGACTTATAGTTCGAGGAGGTCTCCTTTTTATAAGTTGATCACAATTGGGTACAAATACAATTTAGATTGCTACAGTTCTGATGAATTTTTCGATCCCTTTCTCATGGAGGGTCTCTCACATTATATAGCTTCCCTTGGACCATTTTGATCCAACACTTGTTGATCATTTGAATCATTATTTGAGTGCCTATTCCATTTGACACCCTCTTTGGCTTTTTGTGAGTTGTGATGGTCAAGACAGTACTGTTCAGAAGTCTTCTCCACATAAATGCTGTTGGAAAAGTAGCTGCAGTGCATTTAATATGGTGGTAACTCCCTTAGATATTTTTGGGTTTCCTTCTTTCTCGTATGTTCATGAGGCACGTCCCTATCATTAGAGCTTCTTGGAGGGTCATTCTAATTGCTAAAATATGTACTTAAGCTGCATTCACCATATTTTAGGAACAATTCCTCCTTGGACCATCTTCTATTTATTCCTTACTCATGAGACATTAAATTGAAATTCCTAGTAACTATTTGTCTCTTTTCGGACCATTCAACATCCTCGGACCAAGCCCAAGGCCCTAACTTTTTTTTTTTTTTTTGGGCAATATCAATGGTTTGTTAAGGAATAAGAGAGAATTTTGAACAATTATTTATTTATTTTTTTTAAGAAAAGATAATGATTAGAAGTTATAAGAGGGGTGAATGACAACTTCAGTTTAGGAGTTAATGGGTCCACTACAAAATTTGTGAAAAAAAATTAAATTAAATTCTTGTCAAAATAAATTTGTAGTTCCGATTGAATTTTGAAAACCAATAAAAAAGTTTTCCTATTTTGTAGGCAATATTGTACATGAAAGTTAAAGATATATTTTTACCAGATTATCCTTTAGTTTTGTCCTTACTTAAACGTAGGTTGTAGAGGTATTTTGGGAAAAAAAAAATCCGGACCAAATAAGAGAAGCCCTTTAAATAGTAGTATAGATATAAAATGAGGATCCGACAGTCAAGCCCAAAATATGTCTTAAGTCTCTCCACTTAAGACCCCAAACCCAACTAGGCGTCAAATTTTTTTTGGGAGGAAGAAAATAATTGAATGGAATATATTAGATTTTGAAATGAGGATTCTCTTGTAAGCAAAGCAATGCTCCAAAATCTAAATACATATATATGGTACTAATCATCACTATGCCCAAGGTAGGAGACAACTTTTCTGTAAGCATATTTTTTACAAACTTTCTATATGTGACAACTAAACTTATGATTAGAAATATATATTCCATTATAATATTTTTTTTTATTTTCAATAATAAAGATTATTATTTCTAACGTAATTTTCATTTAGTGTATCAAACCAAAATGTGTCATTAGTATTTTAAAATAAACATTTTCATCTATTTAGTTGGTATTTTAGAATAAACATTCGTGTTTACAAATATAATAAGAGGGGGAAAGTGCAATTAATTCTATTATAAATATCTTAAGTAAGACCCTACGTTATATCTTTGTCTCCACTCCCCTCGAACAGGAATCTAGAAAATAGTCGATAGCACAAAGATAAAAGGAAAGCCAATTTACCGTGAGTGTTGCAAAAATAATACTAATAATTTACAAACTCAAGCTTGTAAATTAAGTAACATCTATAATTATCCAGTGATCTTAGCTTCTCACAGTGGTAGTGGTCTTTCCTTGGGGATAATATATCTTGGAGAAACTCCAATTGAATAGTTAATATATAACATATAAAGATGCTACTCGATTCATAAATTTATGAGTTTGGATCAATTATTTTATATTAATCAATCAGTCTTCTCATTATTATTCCATGCAGAATTTCATTTATATGTGTATACAAAACAATACGATCTTACGCTTGTTCCTATTTCAGCTGGAAAATGGCAAGAGAGTACCAATCAATATATGCTTAAAAAGAAGCTAATCATTTAAATCTGCAATCATATTGTAAACACTAATACCATGTGAAAAACCTCTTTCATTATATATGCCTACCACTGATTAAATTATTATTATGTCCTAATCTAAAATGACTTTTGATAATGGATTGCAATCACAGATGAATTCATCTGTGGTATTCGAATACCAAAATTTTATAATCAGTTCTCAAAAAAGAAAAGAAAATTAGGCAGCCTGTACGCCCCATTTAGTCTCCACTCTCCGTGAGTAGTCCAATTACTCACCAACCTGTGTAAAGAAGTTAGGCTTTTATATTGTCATTTAAATCAGGTGTTAAATGAGACAAAAATTAGGTATAATGATGAAATAATCATCATTGATTTCAGTGATTTTTTTTTTTTAAATCGTCTGTTAAATGAGATAAAAATTAGGTACATTTATGTGTACGTTTAATCACATGATCAATTTAATAAGTTTTTAAAATTTTTTATTTTTTTTTATTTGAAGGCACATGGTAGAATTTAGTTGATAACAACTAAAAGGGAATATGTGTAATCACATGATTAATTTAATAAATTTTTAAGAAATCTTTTTTTTTTTTTTTTTTTTTTTTGAGAAGGCACGTGGTAGAATTCAGTTGATAACAACTAAAAGGTAATATGTATAAAATACAAGGAAAAAGAAACGAATAACAGAGGTCACATTTCTATAATAAAAAAATAAAATAAAAAACAGATCGAGGTCACGTTGCTCTATTCCTTATTGAAATTTTTTTCCCCTTTTATTTCTTCTCTATTTCTCATCAACCATATGAATTCAAGTACTGTAATGTGTTTCTCTTGGTCCTCTTGTTATATAGCTTCGTTTTAAGATGTTTTAAAAGTTCAATTAATGGGTTTTCTTCAATAGAGCTAGGGTTTATGAATCTTTTTATTTTTTTATTTATAGATATTCTAAATATTTTTTTCCTGAAAATTTGCAAAGTTTTCAGGAATTTGTGCTAATCAAGTTCCATCAGCAGTAAAATAAGGTTTTTAGTGATCTTTAACCTTTAATCTGCCTGTGTTTGAATGTTGTCTACATCTTCCACTCTCCCCATATCATCATCTAATTGTTTTACACCATGTAGTGTAGTGAGTTAGTTATCCCATATATAATGATACCAAAATTTTGGTTTACATGGCAATTCAAATGAGCCAATTGCATCTCGTGGCCTTTATATGAGTTCCTTTCTTTTATTCAGCAGTTTGACTAAACCCTCTAATGGAGAATGAGAGAAAAGAACTCTCAAAAAAGCCTTCCTTTCCTTATTCTTATCTTATCATTTCCTTTTATTTTTCTTCAATTATCCCAAGAACCGGATGAATAGATTATAGGTAAGCATTTCTGGATTTTGACTAAAGCATTTTACATTATCAACTTCAAATTCTATGTAAATAATAATAATAATAAATTTAACGGTGACTTGTCTGAAATCTATCTGGAGATCACATCACAAAAATGTTCACAGATACAATGCATATGTTCATACTTCTCTTCATTTTTATAAATGATGCAGAACGGGATGTACAGGGTAAAGTAAATATGGTGAATACACATATGAGAGCCTTGAGAGAGAACCCTACTGGCCTTCTTAAAAGCTTAGGATTTTTATAACTGGGGCTGGTCACACGTTGCAAGGCGATTGAAGAGTGAGGGTCATTACAGTATTGCTTCTGACTGGAAGAAAAATGAGCACATGACTGAGGGCATGTTTTCTCATGAGTTCCATCTTGTTGATCTAAGGGTGATGGATAACTGTTTAAAGGTCACAACTGGACCGAGTTGATCACGTGTTTAACCTTGCTGCTGATATGGGAGGTATGGGGTTTATTTAATCCAACCATTCTGTCATCTATATATATCTAAAACCTTAAGCGTATTTATTATTACTGCGTTTTTGTTGAGTCATATCAGCAACCACATTATATACTTATTTTCTACATTTTCTTTTTTCTTTTTAAACTTTTCTTCTCCCTATTCTTCAAAAAAAAAAAAAATAATAATAATAATAATAATAATAATAATAAATAAAATAAAATAAAATTTCTCCCCGTTAGTCCACACCTACGGTTACACTTCTTTCAACATTTTCCTCATTCTTTGCATTTTTATATCCCCACTAGTCTCTACTTTTCCATTACTCCTCCTTTATCATTTTGACTCTTCTTTTTCTTATTTTATTTTGTATAAATATGATATTGTGGGGTCGCAATTCAGGGTCCAGGCCCAACAGGTATGGGGTTTTGGCCCAAGGAGCTCGAAACAATGAATTTATAGAGAGTGGGTTACAGAATTAGGCCTTATCGAAGTGTATACTAGTTAACATTGGGCCATACAACAGTTGAAAATAAGAAAATCTCCTTCATGTCCATCAAATATACTATCCGAGGAGATGTGGAGGACGTATCTCGGTCCCTGCTCAAAGGCTATGATTCTCATCCTGTTCTTTTGTTCTAAATTCCCTTTTTTCCCCCATCCTCTTCTTCATGGGGACTTCCTTCCCTCATATAGCCCTCCTGAAGCCATCAGGGCCTTACAGTTGTTGATCATCTGGACCTTCACTTGAGTGTCTGTCCGATCAAACATCCCCCCCTCCTTTCTGTGAGTTGTGGTAGCCAAGGCAACACTGCTCACAAGTCCTCTCCACATTAATGCGACTAGAAAAGTAGCTGTCATACATTTAATGTGGCAGCTGCAGCCTCTCCCCTGGCATACTACACTTTCTTCCTTCTTACGGGCTTATAGAACTCGTCCTTGCTACTAATGCTCGTAGGGGTGGATCCTTCCAGCAGGCAAAGTGCGTGTTTGAGCCATATTTGGTATGTCCGAGGAGATATTTCTCCTCATACCACCTTTTAAACGTCTTTAGGCCCATAAGAATTGGGTCGGGAGCCCTTTTTGTTCCCATGCCTTTTCCTCAGACGTGGTCAAATTTTCCTACGGGACCCAAGGCCCCTTGTGTGATCTTGGGCCTTTGCCCCTACAATAGCCCCTCAAAATTCCGGGTGTTTCCCTCTTATCCGAGGAGAAAAGGTGGGATTTTGACAATTATGGGATTACTTATTGTAAATCCTTGACTTACGCATATGGAGGTACAGCCTCATATGCCTCATTACTGCTACTGGTGTTTCGTAACCCACGAGGCATTAATTATTGCGCTAGGCAGCTTTATGTCCCTCGAATCCAACGGTGGGGCGCCTAATCAACGGTTGATATTTCCCCAATTCTTTGGGTGGGAGTAAGCCCGTTCAGTTTCTCCCCACTATATAAGGCTTCTAAGGGGAATTATTTCCATTTGTAAGGTTGAATTTATTCAACCATCTAATTGGCTTTATTCCGTGCCAAATTTGCTTGTAATTCAGCATTTAGTAACCCTGTATTTAGGTGGGTTTGATGTAAAGGTAGTGAGTGAGATAGAGTGAAGATTGCTCAAGAGTGTGCAAGAAAACAGAGACTCGCGGCTGGGACTCGCAGGTGACTCGCGGCTACAAGCCGCCAGACGCAGCACACGTGCCAAGCATGCTGGAAGGTGAACAGTCATGCAAGCTGGAGCACTACAGGACAAAACAGGACAACTGGCCATACGGTTATCTCGCGACTGGATCTCGCGACTTGGTCAAGCCGCGAGGTCAAGCCGCGAGCCACCCCTGTTTTGTAAAACCTGACGTTTCACATTCCTCTCCCACTCCAGTATAAATACCCATTTTACCCACGATTGAAAGAGAGCTTCTAGAGAGAATTTTGAGAGAGAAACCCTAAAGAAAAACAAGATTGTTTCACCCACAATCTATACCTTAGAGTCTCTTCAAATTCCTCAACTCTCTTCCTCTCCATTGTCAAATCCTTGAGAGGCATTATACCAAACCTGGTTCTCACCATCATCATCATTGTGAGACAGCTGTTTGGATTTCTGGGAAGCAGTTAGGAAGGAACCAATCTTCATTGGTTGATGCTACGGTCTAGTAGCAGAATCCAAGAAGCTAGAAAAGAAAAAGGTTCGGCGCAACCTCGTTGGAGCAAGAAGCTTGGAGGGTTTAGATGCACTAGGTAGATTAGGCTTGGAGGGTCTATTGCTGTCCTTGTATCCCAACTGTATTTTCTAGTGGATTGTTTACTGCTTGGAGGGCGGCGGAGAGGTTTTACGCCGAGAGCTTCGGTTTCCTCTTCGATAACACATCGCGTGTTGTCTTTGTGTTTGCATCTTCCTTCCTCTCTATCTCTGCCTTTTTATTATCTGCTGTGGATTATATTTTGTTTTGGCTTAGATAGTTTTTAACCAATTTCGTATTATAGCATATGTTAAGTTTCCGCACACTAGTTGTTTGACATATTGCTTGAATTGGTTAAGTTGTAATTTGGGGGTCTAAACGTTCAAAGGTGTTTTGTACACATTTTTGAACTCTCACGAATTTTTGAAAAAGCACTCAAACGTTCCAGAGCACTCCAGTACTTCCTTTTGCAAAGCATTCAAAACTCCACAACCACTCCCTTAAAGATTTCCGGCGAGTTCTTTGCAAGCTTGAGAGGTTTAGGATCTTTGCTCTCGTAAGTGCTTATTTCCCGTATTACTTAGCCTTTCCTCTCTGCTGCCTTTCCCAGCTTCCTTTCTTAAGTAAACCTTCTTCGTATCACCTAGGGTTAGTAGGATGGGTAAGTTCGAGAAACTGGTAGACTCTCTGGCCGGTATGGAAGGTTTCAGGACCAAATACTGTATCCCGCCGGGAGTAGGTCTAGAATATTGCTCCTTGGACCAGATCTTAACCAAGAGAAAGACGGAGCAAGTCGCCATTCCAATGATAGCTTTCATAGAAGGAGGAATGATGATCCCTATGTGGAGAATAACTAGGGATTATTTGCATGGTCATAGGCTGGCCACCCACCAGTGCGCCGCGAACATGTTCCGAATCCTAGGGTGCGTAAACGCTCTGAACGAACAGATGAACCTCGGCCTCTCATGGCATGATGTAGTTCACATGTATGAATGTCATTGCCTCAATGAGTCATATTACCTGAAATTCAGGTCCGATGAGGTGAGACTGATATCCTGCCTTCCCAAGTCTAACAAAGGCTTGAAGGACGACCTTTTGATCGTCTCCGAAGCATGGCACGATGGTTTTCACTACCCAGTTAAGGCGGGAACATCAGGTGGGGCACTGTAGGGTCAGATCCCTTAGAAGGGATCTTAGTTTTGAGTTTTTCTCTCCCTTATTTCGGTTTTAGTTTTGATTATTTGCCTCCTCGGACTAACATAACCCTTCCTTTGGGTTTTTACAAACAAAGAACAAACAACTCCGCGGATAAGTTTGGTCAACATCCAAGCCCTCAACTTCCTCCTAAGGTCCGAAATCTTTATGAGTGAGGACGGGCAATTGCGTGCTGCTCCTCTTATCTTGGACTATGAGCCCCTTTCTTACGCTTTCGTGGATGCCAGTCAAGCCATCAAGGCTGAAAGTCCCCGATTAGCTCGCATCGACGTTTTTAAACCAGGCTTTCTTGCTCGGAGAGACTTACCTCCAGTCCAATTGCTTGTTCAATTCATTCTCCCAGAGGTAGCTGCCCTAGGAAAAGGAGTTAACTCCTCACATTCATCTCTTGAGGCTGAAATCGACCAGTTCTGCTTCACCGAGGAGGGAGAGGTGTCAACCAGGCTTGTAAAACTTTCAGATTCCAGCTCGGACGTTGATCGCTTCTCAGCAACTCACACTCCTGGCCTGGTAATTGCTCAGATTGACACTAGCCAAGAGGTTGAAGAGGAAGATATGGATCTGAAGTCGAGGTCTGGTTTAAGGGGCCTTTTATCCAACAGAAACAAGGGGCAGTCTTCCAAGGATGCCCCCAAGGAGCAAGCTTTAGCCAAGCTCCCCCCTCCTCTTTCTCACTCCACTGACCCCAGGCTAGAACCCCTTCCCAATCTGAGGCAGAAAAGGCCAGTGGAAGAATAAGGTCGGCCCTGAAAAGGCGAAGCAACAGAAGAAGAGTAATTTCCCCCAAGCTTGTGGTCTGGGGAGCCACGTAGGACTTGAGTTTTGTTTAACACTTAGATAAAACTACACTGTGGTTAATTTCCCCCAAGCTTGTGGTCCGAGGAGCCACGCAGGACCTGAGTTCTATTTAACGCTTAGATAAAATTGCACTGTGGTTAATTTCCCCCAAGCCTGTGGTCCGAGGAGCCACGCAGGACCTAGGTTTTGTTTAACGCTTAGATAAAATTGCACTGTGATAATTTCCTCCAAACCTGTGGTCCGAGGAGCCACGCAGGACCTGGGTTCTGTTCAACGCTTAGATAAAATTGCACTGTGGTAATTTCCTCCAAACCTGTGGTCTGAGGAGCCACGCAGGACCTGGGTTCTGTTTAACACATAGATAAAATTGCATCGAGATAAATTTCCCCCAAGCTTGTGGTCTGGGGAGCCACGCAAGACTTGGGTTTTGTTTAACACTTAGATAAAACTACACTATGGTTAATTTCCCCCAAGCTTGTGGTCTGAGGAGCCACGCAGGACCTGAGTTCTATTTAACGCTTAGATAAAATTGCACTGTGGTTAATTTCCCCCAAGCCTGTGGTCCGAGGAGCCACGCAGGACCTAGGTTTTGTTTAACGCTTAGATAAAATTGCACTGCGGTAATTTCCTCCAAACCTGTGGTCCGAGGAGCCACGCAGGACTTGGGTTCTGTTCAACACTTAGATAAAATTGCACTGTGGTAATTTCCTCCAAACCTGTGGTCTGAGGAGCCATGCAGGACCTGGGTTCTGTTTAACACATAGATAAAATTGCATCGAGGTAAATTTCCCCTAAGCTTGTGGTCTGAGGAGCCACGCAGGACTTGGGTTTTGTTTAACACTTAGATAAAACTACACTATGGTTAATTTCCCCCAAGCTTGTGGTCCGAGGAGCCACGCAGGACCTGAGTTCTATTTAACGCTTAGATAAAATTGTACTGTGGTTGATTTCCCCCAAGCCTGTGGTCCGAGGAGCCACGCAGGACCTAGGTTTTGTTTAACGCTTAGATAAAATTGCACTGTGGTAATTTCCTCCAAACCTGTGGTCTGAGGAGCCATGCAGGACCTGGGTTCTGTTTAACACATAGATAAAATTGCATCGAGGTAAATTTCCCCCAAGCTTGTGGTCTGAGGAGCCACGCAGGACTTGGGTTTTGTTTAACACTTAGATAAAACTACACTATGGTTAATTTCCCCCAAGCTTGTGGTTTGAGGAGCCACGCAGGACCTGAGTTCTATTTAACGCTTAGATAAAATTGCACTGTGGTTAATTTCCCCCAAGCCTGTGGTCCGAGGAGCCACGCAGGACCTAGGTTTTGTTTAACGCTTAGATAAAATTGCACTGTGGTAATTTCCTCCAAACCTGTGGTCTGAGGAGCCATGCAGGACCTGTGTTCTGTTTAACACATAGATAAAATTGCATCAAGGTAAATTTCCCCCAAGCTTGTGGTCTGAGGAGCCATGCAGGACTTGGGTTTTGTTTAACACTTAAATAAAACAACACTACGGTTAATTTCCCCCAAGCTTGTGGTTCGAGGAGCCACGCAGGACCTGAGTTCTATTTAACGCTTAGATAAAATTGCACTGTGGTTAATTTCCCCCAAGCCTATGGTCCGAGGAGCCACGTAGGACCTAGGTTTTGTTTAACGCTTAGATAAAATTGCACTGTGGTAATTTCCTCCAAACCTTTGGTCCGAGGAGCCACGCTGGACCTGGATTCTGTTCAACGCTTAGATAAAATTGCACTGTAGTTAATTTCCCCCAAGCCTGTGGTTCGAGGAGCCATGCAGGACCTGGGTTCTGTTCAATACTTAGATAAAATTGCACTATGGTTAATTTCCCCCAAGCCTGTGGTCCGAAGAGCCATGTAGGACCTGGTTTCCATTCAGCACTTAGATAAAATTGCATTGTGGTTAATTTCCCCTAAGCCTGTGGTCCAAAGAGCCAAGCAAGACCTAGGTTCTATTCAACACTTAGATAAAATTGCACTGTAGTTAATTTCTCCCAAGTCTGTGGTCCGAGGAGTCACGCAGAACTTGGGTTCTGTTCAACACTTAGATAAAATTGCACTGTGGTTAATTTCCCCAAGCCTGTGGTCCAAGGAGCTACGTAGGACCTGAGTTCTGTTCAACACTTAGATAAAAATGCACAACGGTATGGCGCCAAGAATTACAAACTTTCATTAATAATAGTACCTTTTGAGGTTATTTACATTCCAAGGACGTGGTACTACATGTTCATCTAAATCTTCTAAAAAGTAGGCCCCTATGCCGGCCACCAAGGTGATATGATATGGGTCTTCCCAATTTAGTCAGAGCTTTCCCCACGCGGGATTTCTTGCAATGCCCAGGACTTTCCTCAATACCAGATCCCTAGGTGCTAGGGTTCTTAGCTTCACCTTGGCATCATAACCTTGCTTGAGCTTATACTGGTAGTAGGCGAGTTGGATCATTGCTCTCTCCTTCTTTCCTCAATAAGGTCTAAACTTTTTTCCAGTAGCCTGTTGTTAGCATTGGCGCAGAATGTGCTGGTCTTCAATGTTGGGAAATTTGTCTCTAGAGGAATAATAGCCTTAGCTCCATAGGTCATTGAAAAGGGGGTTTCCCCTATGGACCTGCGTGGCGTGGTGCGGTACGTCCACAAAACATGGGGCAGTTCTTCTACCCACCTCCCTTTCACGTCATATAATCTCTTTTTCAACCCATTTACTATGACTTTATTGACGACTTCGGCCTGCCCATTTCCCTGTGGGTAAGCCGATGTGGGGTACCTATTCGCAATTCCCAACTTGCTACAGTACCTTCTGAAAGCTTTACTATCAAACTAGAGATTGTTGTCTGAGATTAGGGTGTGATAGACTCCGAATCTGGTGACGATGTTCTTCCAAAAAAATTTCTTAGCATCAACATCTCTAATGTTTGCCAGTGACTCAGCTTCGAACCATTTTGTGAAATACTCTGTGCCAACAAGAAGAAACCTTTTGTTCCCCACTACTTTAGGAAATGGTCCTAGGATGTCCAGGCCCCACTACGTGAATGGCCAAGGGCTGGACAGCGGATTAAGGGTCCCGCCTGGTTGATGTATATTTAGGGCGAACCTTTGGCATTAATCGCACTTCTTCACATATTCTTGCGCCTCTTTCTGCATGCTCGGCTACCAATAACCTTGCGTTATGGCCCTATGGGACAAGGACCTACCCCCCGTATGGCTCCCACAAATTCCTTCGTGCAATTCCTCCAAGATAAGCTCAGTGGCATCTGGGTGTACGCATAGGAAGTACAGTCCTGAAAATGAATGCTTATATAGTTTGGAGTCCTCGAACAACCAGAATCGAGAAGCCTCTCTTCTAATCTTTTCGGCCTCATTCTTATCTTCGGGTTAGATGTCGTTCTTTAAAAACAGTACTAAAGGATCCATCCAGCTAGGCCCTGCCCTAACGCTGTGAACATGTACTAACTAGGTTCTCACCATCGATGGCCTACATAGATCTCCTACGAGTATGACTCGAGGGAGGGGTTGCGTTGAAGAGGTGGCGAACGTTGCAAGGGAGTCAGCATGGGTGTTCTCGCTCCTGGATACGTGCATTAGGCTGAAATGGTTGAAACGCGCCTGCAAGTGCTTGACTTGAACTAGGTACTCTTACATTCTTTCATCTTTTGCCTCCAATTCCCCATTTACTTGTCCCACGACAAGTCTTGAGTCCGAGAACATGTTTATGGATTTCCCGCCCAATTTTTGGATCATAGACATTCCTTCCAACAATGCCTCATACTCTGCCTCGTTATTCGTGGTAGAGAAGCCCAGCCTTAACGATTTTTCGATGGTAATCCCCTCGGGGGAAATCAGGACGAGCCCCACCCCTGAGCCCCTCTGGTTGTCTGCACCGTCAATGTATGCTTTCCAACAAGTGGGCTCTTGCTAAGAGACTATGCCAATCAGCTTTTCATTTGAGTTTAGTGGCTCTCCTCCTTGTCCTGATGAATGTTCCACAAACTCAACTACCAGATCCGTGAGGACTTGGCCCTTCACAACGGAGCGAGGAGGCACCAAGAATCGTCCCCCATTTTGCTATTCTACCAGTGTAATCAACACTCCGGAGTATTGATCTGAGCGGGAGTTAGGTTAGTACAACACCGATATGTGCCTGGAAGTAGTAGGGGAGCTTTCGCGTGGCTTGTACGATTGCCAGGACAGCCTTTTCGAGGGGGAGGTAACTGATCTCTGCCTTATGCAACGATTTGTTCATGTAGTAGACAGGTCGTTGTGTGCCGTTGTCCTCCCGAATTAGCACTAGGCTCACTGCGTGAGGGGCCACAGCAATATAGGCAAATAGAACCTCGTTGGCTTCAGGACTGGACATAATTGGTGGCCGAGACAGATAGTCCTTAAGCTGCTGGAAGGCTAAGGCTCATTCTTCAGTCCACTCGAACCCTTTCCACTTGTTTAATAAAAGGAAGAAAGGCCTACACCTGTTCGCCGAGCGGGAGATAAAACGGTTTAAGGAGGCAATCATGCTGATGAGTTTTTGGACGTCTTTGGGGTTCCGAAGAGGCTGCAGGCTATGGATAGCTCTAATTTGGTCGGGGCTGACTTCAATACCTCTGTAGGTCACCAAGTAACCTAAGAATTTCCCTGACCCCACTCCGAATGAACACTTGGACGTGTTCAAGCGCAGCTTGTACTTTCTCAGAATTTCAAAGATATCGTCGAGGTCTCTGACGTGGTTGGACACTAACTTGATCTTCACCACCATGTCGTCTATATAGACTTCAATACTCTTACCCATCTGTAGTTCAAACATCCTGGTCATCATCCTCTGGTAGGTCAACTCGACATTCTTCAAGCCAAAGGGCATTACCTTATAGTGGTAGTTTCTAATGGGGGTGACAAAAGCCGTTTTTTCTTGGTTGTCGGTAGCAAGGGGTATTTGATAGTAGCCTTGGAAGGCATCCAAAAAGCTCATTCAAGGGTGTCCCACAGTCGAATCCACCAGTCGGTCTATCCGAGGCATAGGGAAAGGATCCTTTGGATAGGCCTTGTTCAGGTCTGTGAAGTCCACGCAGACTTGCCATTTCCCACTCTTCTTCTTCACCACAACGGTGTTGGCCAACCATTCGGGATAAAATACCTCTTTAATAGCCCCCGCTTTCTTCAATTTCATCATCTCCTCTCTCACAGCATCCGCATGCTCTTTTGATGGTCACCGAGGAGGTTGCTTCTTAGGTGTTACAGCCGGGCTAACATTAAGATGGTGGTAAATGAAATTTGGATCGACCCTCGGAGCCTTGTAGGCATCCCATGCAAACACGTCCACATTTTGTCTGAGAAAGTCAATCAGCGTTTCTTTCTCTTGGGGCGGCAGTTCTGAGCCGCACCAACACCACTCTAAAAGGATGGGAGTCGGTTCTTCCTAGTACGGCAAGAATGACATTTATCGTGCCAATGGGCGGCCTCAATGTGCTTTGCCTTGTTTCGATGTTCGACTGCTCCTGCCATCCAACAGGATGATGTAAGAGGTGTCTCAGCTTTCCTTCTCGGACTAGCCGATCTAAGTGGTTTTTCATATTCCTGCAATCATTGGTGGTATGGCCCAGCTCTTAGTGATATTCGCAATACAGATTCTGGTTACGTTTCGCGGGGTCGCCTGCCATCCTACTTGGCCATTAAAAGAACGGCTCGTTCTTCACTTTCTCTAGGATCTTATGTAATGGTTCTCGGAACACAGCATGGACTACCTGTGCCCCTATGGATCCAGATTACTTCGAATAATCCCTTCTCAACCGGTTACTGTTGTTAAAGCGGTCCGACCTGAAGTCCCTCCTCTCTTGAGAGACAACCTTCGCTTTTTGCCCTTTCCCATCTGTTGGTCCTCTTTGACTCTCTTATACTTGTCGATTCGGTCCATGAGTTGGTGCACGCTGGTAACCAGTTTCCCAGTCAGAGATTTTCTTAAACCAAGCTCTGTCGACAGGCCCCTCTTGAATGTGCTAATGGCGACATCATCGTAATTTCCCTCTATCTCGTTATACATTTCCCAATATCTATCTGAGTAGGCCTTCAGGGTCTCTCCTTCTCGCATGGACAAGGACAGGAGGGAGTCTAGGGGCCGAGGAACCCTGCTGCTAGTTATGAAGCGAGAACTGAAAGCCTGTGTTAGCTGCTTAAAAAAGTTTATGGAGTTTGGCTTGAGGTCGTCAAACCATCTCATCGCCATGGGTCCCAAACTGGACGAAAATACTTTGCACATCAACGCCTCGTCCCTAGAATGGACGGTCATCCTCTGATTAAACTGGCTTACGTGCTTTACTAGGTCCGTTCGACCATTATATATGGCAAAAGTGGGTTGGTGGAACCGCCGAGGAAGCTCAACCCTCTCTATCCTGCACGTGAAGGGTGACTGGGAGATGCGATCTAGGGCCTTACACATGGCGTCATTTGCTAGGCCCTTATAAGATGGGCTTTTGTGGCCACGTTTGTGAGGTTGCTCTTCCCTATAGGAGAAGGTTTCACTTGGCGGGGTTCTCGATCTCCGCTTGTACCCATTGTCCTCCTCATCGCTGGTGTCTAAACTGGGGGAAGGACGCCTTCGTTGCGCTCGGTGCAACTTCTTCTTCAAGTCGTCGATTTCTTGCTATAAAGCCCTATGATCGTCCCGCTTGTGGGATGCATGACCTTTCCCTTTCGAGTGACTTCTGCTCGTGCGGGAGGTATTTACACTACTCTCTCGTCGCTTATCTTGATCTCTCTCCTGTTTGAGGTTCAAGAAGTTGTCCTGCCGTTAGAAGTCTGCGCGTCCCGTTTGGCACAGACCTGATCCTTCCATCTCTAACGGTCTCACTTATTGAGGCACAAGTTCTTCCCACAGATGGCGCCAATTAAGGGTCGCAATTCGGGGTCCAGGCCCAACAAGTATGGGGTTCTGGCCTAAGGAGCCCGAAACAATGAATTTATAGAGAGTGGGTTACAGAATTAGGCCTTAACGAAGTGTATACTAGTTAACATTGGGCCATACAACAATTGAAAATAAGAAAATCTCCTTCATGTCCATCAGATATACTGTCCGAGGAGACGTGGAGGACGTATCTCGGTCCCTGCTCAAAGGCTATGATTCTTACCTTGTTCTTCTGTTCTAAATTCCCTTTTTTTCCCCATCCTCTTCTTCATGGGGACTTCCTTCCCTCATATAGCCCTCCTGAAGCCATCAGGGCCTTACAATTGTTGATCATCTGGATCTTCACTCGAGTGCCTGTCCCATCAGACATCTCTCTCTCCTTTCTGTGAGTTGTAGTAGCCAAGGAAACACTGCTCACAAATCCTCTCCACATTAATGCGGCCAGAAAAGTAGCTGCCATGCATTTAATGTGGTAGCTGTAGCCTCTCCCTTGGCATACTGCGCTTTCTTCCTTCTTACGGTCTTGTGGGACTTGTCCTTGCTACTAATGCTCGTAGGGGTGGATCCTTCTAGCAAGCAGAGTGCATGTTTAAGCCATATTTGGTACGTCCGAGGAGACATTTCTCCTCGGACCGCCATTTAAACGTCTTTAGGCCCATAAGAATTGGGCCGGGAGCCCTTTTGGCTCCCATGCCTTCTCCTCGGACGTGGTCAAATTTTCCCACGGGACCCAAGGCCCCTTGTGTGATCTTGGGCCTTTGCCCCTATAGGTATCATTTTCTCACACTAAACTTTGAGTTCTCTCTCTCTCTTGGCATATTTTTATTCATTTTTATAAACTTTTATATATATATATATATATATATATATATGGGATTCTTTCTTTTAACTCTAATTAAGATTTATGGTGCTTTTTTAGAATGTATTTTGGTATTGTGTTTTTTTTTTTTAATTTCCCATAATAACGTCCTCTCTCTCTTTTATAGCTTTTATTGAATTTTGGTTTGGGTTAATACTTAGCTTTTTTTTGGCAATAGGAATTTGAATTTATATCAAAATACAATCTACATGGCTATGAATTTGAATATATCTACCTATTGTTTGAGTAATAAATAATTATAAACTATATCTTTTATTCCTTTGGTTTCATTTTAATTTTGGTTAAGATAATATAGTAATTTTGTGATGAGTTTTGATTATTATGATAATCTCCTTATTCCTTAAGAATTGAGAAATTTGAATAATAAATTTGAAACTTATAAAATTTAGTTGTATATTAGGCAAATATAACATACTGCAACAGAAGTTAGAAGAATATGATTCACCTTAAATAATATTAATTAAACATACAACAAATAATAGAATGATATATTTATAGAGAAAAAATATATATGTATTTGTAGAAATATTTTTTAAAAATAAACAATACTTGAACTAATTGTTACTTTTTATGTATTACACATCCCATATTACATAATATTTATCTACTCTCACGCATCGCGTGGGTCTGCGACTAGTTATGTATAAACAACACAATGATTAGCTTTAACATGCTTGAGGCTGCAAGAATCAAAGGAGTTAAGAGGTTTGTTCACTTGGATTTAATGCATTCTCGATTTTTCATTTCCTTTCATCATCCCTCTTATTAGAGCATATAGGTCATGGTCTATCAAACCCCCCCTCCAAAGGTAATTCATTTTGATTTATTCTCTTCAAGCACATTTGAAATAGACTTATTTGTGTATTTTATCACATGAACCATCTCTCTATTTTTCTAAATGCATAGAGTCCTTTTGATGTAGGATACGGTTTGATTTTTAAATTTTGTAATTATTTAATTATAGTATTTTTATGTAATTTTTGTTATTTTAGGTTTAGGTTATTTATTTCCTTCTTTTTAGGTACTTTTAATGTTGTTTAGTCAAATTAGGGTTTTATATGCTTTCGTAGCCGCCTTAGGGTTTCTAGTTGCCCTAGATTTTGTTTTTGCTATTTAAATGCATTGTAGCCTCCAAAGGCAATTAAGTTTTTAGATTATTATCTATAAACATAAAATTTTATCAAATTGTTTCTTTGGTGGATTCTACTTTTTTCTCCTTGTGAATTCAGAGAAATCCCTCGTGGATTTGAGATTTATTATAGAAACTAACAGTTCTATTGAGATTTGGGGAAGCCTTTAATATCTTTGATTATGTAAATTGTGTTAGATATATTTCAACAATTTACTTTTGTGATAAAGCAAAAGGAACAACACACAAATCTAAATATAAGCAATAACACAAATAGATATGATTGACAAGAGCAATAAACAAATATTGAATATATTTAAGAAGAAATCTACAAATAATTAAAGACTTACAAACTAAATGCATGAAGGATGAATGAATCAAATCAAGTCTTGTGTTTGACACAATCTCCTTAAAGAAAATCACACAATCACTGTGGTGCTTTAAGACTCATAGACATCTGCCTCCTAGGATAAAATGATCTACAACATGAAAATGAAGCACACAAGGCTGTGCTCTATGAACTACTCAATGTCTTTTTCTCTCTCTTTGACACAAAATGAATGCACAAAAATATTCTCACTATGAGAGATTTTCTTCAAAAGTTGTTTTATGAATAAGGGACAATGAAAAATTATACGTTACTGAATAGGCACACTGTTTTAGTGATAACTGCTATGCACAGACTAACTGACTCAAAAATTAAAATAATAAAATATTATTATTTGGACAAGTAGGCCCAGTCCATATATGCCAAAAGCCCAACCCAATGCCCAACTCATGAGCATAGAAACTCATATATTATCTCTTTCCTTTCCTATATGGGACTTAGGAATTTACCACTTTTAATAACATCTTTAAGTGAACATAGAAAACATCAATTTTTTATTCACTCCATGCGATTTTTCCAACAATCCCCCACATGAATAGAAATTGATAAACACAATGCAAATGATGATGCAGACACACACAGAGTAGAAGAAAAGTTACTGTATCGGGAGAAGTAGTTTGTGATTTTGAACTTTCCTTTGTGAAAGACTATTAGATACACTGGCTAACCAGTGAACATGATGTCTTGAACTGTTCAGCCATTTGTGTATACCAAGACAATAGAATTCATAAGGTTGCTTTTCAAACATATTTCATTCTTATAGTTGTGTTCATTTCGACCTTGAACATATCCTGGTAAATTCATGAAGTGCTTTAGAGAATTGCCTTAAAAACTCTCATGGAAGCGGCCTACTTCACACTCATATAGGTGATTCTTATTAAGAGTATCCTACTATACCCCACTCGAAATTCCAAGATATAAGAATCATTAAAAGCAAAGCTTACCCTGAACATCGCTTATAGGCATCACTATTTCATCATAGGAATGGGTGAGAGATGTAATCTCTATAGTGATAAAAAATAGTCTCTACAATTTTGTTGTCCCTTTAAAAACCTAGATCTTGGGATCTCCAGTCAACTAGGTGGGGTTACCATCATGGAAACTTTAGGTCATAGGCTTTAATCCCATTCCCCTTGATAAACATGCAGTTTATTTGCTCTCCACTCAAAAATTGATTACGGATCCATTTTATAGTCTGGGAATACTTCCATTTGAGAGCAACTGCCTCATGGTATCATGTCTCCAACAAATATGTTGAGACCTACCATAACTCTGTGCCCTATCAATATATACAAATAGGAGGTATGTGTATCCAACAATGCATGTCTGTTTAGATTTATTAACTTCCAAAAAAATACATATGCTCTTTGCATAAGGTGTTCTCACTAAACTGTCATCACATTTCTCATGGGATTGAGACAAGACAAGTCCATTAGATGTATTAAAATTTTTCATTTCTTGTATCACATCTACAACACTTACACGAGCATATCCCACACCGACATAGCCTCTTGTGATTTATTTCAATTATAATATGGGTTTGGTTAATGTGTAGGGCACACATTAACAAATCCATTTTTGGAAAAGTTTTATTGAGAATTGAAAAGGTTATTAAAACTTTTTCAATTTCCGATAAAACTTTTCTAAAATTGGTTTATTATTGTGTGCCCTTAGGGCACACATTAGTAAAATCCTTCTAATATATAAATTAGAAAATTTGGACCAAACAACCATGACGTTTGTCCTTTTACTACGCTTACACTCAACCTCTGTTCCATCAACTCTTGATCATGAGAGATACTAAATGTAGACTCAAACTTTCTTTAAGAAAGTTTAACTCTTGAAATACATTCTAATTAATTGTCATGCATATAAAAATAATAGATTCATAAATTAGAAAGCATTATGCATTACTGTCATGACCATAACCAATAAAAACACAATCAATGGTTCTTTATCATTTAAGAATAGGAATCACCACTTTCATCAAAGACACCCACATTTAAAGAATTTATGGAAAGGCGATCACTCTTTCCATAATTCACAAGGTGTCTTACTGGTTTCTTTTAAGGCATCTCAATGAATAAATAAAGTGGAAATAATAGCTTCCCCCCACAAGTTCTATGGTAATCAAGAACTTATTGTGTTCATTGAATTATTTCTCAACTTCATTCTTACAATGAATGAATATCTCTAATGCCTCATCCTTGCTTACTTAATAAACACTCATAATAGATTCTTGTGCATTCCACATTCTAGACAATCCAAATATGTCAAGTAAGGCATGTAACATATATTTCATCCAAAGAAATATTACAAAACATATATTGGGATTAAACACATTAATATCCAATCAAGCTCACACATGCCCAAAAAAGTATATACAAGCATGTTTAAATAAGGCTATACATACTCAAACCAAATTAAAAGGCTATACATAGCAATTATATATTATTAATATCAATACATAATTAATATCTTTTAGCCTAAAGGTGATCATTACACACTCTAACTAAAAGTGAAGCCCCATAATTACAGCCCCACTATTGTGCAATTGGTCTCATTCTTGGACTTATATCCACACATTTGAAATTATTAATAATAGCTCTCATAATGCTATTTTAATTATCAAATAGAGAATCACTTGATGAATTAGTAAAGGCTAACCAAAAACTAAAAAATGGTAGCCACGCCCAAAATTGAATGCATTCAAATGGATTCAAAAAATTTTGCCTCCATCAAAATTTTCAATTTCCTTTATTCATCTAGGCCATACATCATTGCATAAAAAAGGCCGAGGACATATTACTAGCATTAATGACATGTATAATTGCCATTTACATCTACCCTTGACATCAAATAAATACCATATGACCATATATATCAATATATATATTACTCATAGATAGATTACATGCCATGATCTAGTGCTATTACAATTTGCTCAAAAGTCCAATGCTTCCTCTTGCGGGCCATTGCAAATATAAGATGGCAGTCACACCATTATCTCTACATTTATCTATTACTCATAGATTAAATACCATTCTATCAATATTATCAAATTCTCAGTTTACTAGGCAATTGAACTAGGTAATTGATAGCACAGGTTCACAAATTAAAGCAGTTATTTATTGCCTTTCCATATACTGTCATGTAAGTACTACAATGACCAATCACCACTTACCAAGAGATACAAATTAAAACATTTGCTTTGACTTCATCACTGAATTGCAAAAAAAGAGCAGCACAGTACATACTGTGATTGAACAAATGAAACCAAACCCCAGCCAAACAATGATTCAAGCAAGACAAATATCCTTATATTATAATATAATTTAATTAAACCCTCCACTACTGTCGAGCACGAAATCAACTTTATCAAATGCTTAGAAAATATCTAAGCCACAGAGAAAACACTAGCAAATAAGACAAAAATGTTGGGCATTGTAGAGCCTAGTTTTATTTGATTCGGTTTGACGATCCAACTCGACCCAAATAATGTTGTGTGGTTTTTAATGGGAGATTTTCTGAGACTTAGTTAGAGACTTTGGGCTCGTTTTGTGTAGAAGACGCAATTTTGTGATTAGGGTTTGTTGTTGTCGTGTTTCTTGAGTGAGAAAAAAATTGTAGCCGCACCTTGTATTTCTTTTTCCCTGATAATAGTGAAATTCTTGTAACTCCGTGAACATAGGCAACTTACTGAACCGCGTAAATATTGTCTTGTACGTGTGAATTTTTTTTTTTTTTTTTTTTTTTTTTTTTTTTTTTTTTTTTGTCTTTGGCGTGTGTTTTTCTCTATTTTTTGTTTCTTACAAATTGGGAATTCGGGTTAATTCCCTACAAAAAAGTCCTAATCTAATATAATAATCAAGAAGAAAACGATAAACAACAAAACAATATATACAAACCAAATTCTACATTCAAACACGAATTCAACGTTTTCAAGAAATCAAAGTTCACAATTTAATATTAAAAAATTAACCAGTACATGGATATCCACAATAGAGGATAAACATAGTGCAAATGGCCAAATACCACCATTTTGTAGCAAAAAAGCACTGTTTTGGAACTAAATGGGAATCTAACACTTTTTATGTACTCGAGCTCACTAAACTCGAGTTCTAAACGGTATTCGAGTTTACTAAACTCGAGTTCCTGGTTTCATTCCACCGTGGTGTTGCTGACCTGGAATTTGTGCAATTAAAAAAAAAAATGTGGTACTTGAGCTTGGTAAACTCGAGTTCCATGTAACACAATACTCGAGCATACCAGGCTCGAGTTCTTTGTAAATAAAATGGTGGTTATTCTTTTTTCTACGGTACTCGAGCTCACCAAGCTCGAGTTCCTTGAAATAAGGAAATCGACAAATAAACATAAACTTAAAAAAAGTAGTTTTGTTATGTTTTTATGAAACTTGAACTTGGTAAACTCGAGTTTCTTATAACTTTTTTTTTTTTTTTTGGGGATAATCAACAAATAAACATAAACTTAAAAAATAAGTAGTTTTGTTTTATGTTTTTATGGAACTCAAGCTTGTTAAACTCGAGTTCCTTATAACTTTTCTTTTTTTGGGATAATCGACAAATAAACATAAACTTAAAAATAAGTAGGTTTTTTTTTTTTTTTTTTATGTTTTTATTTATTTAAATAGAAGCATTGTAAAATATAGAGATTTTAATTTCAAAATATAAATTTTTAGGCCACTCATACCCCTCGTTCATTCATTTTTAACACACTCATCAATTTTTTACTTCTTGGAAGTGTTATGGTCAAATTGGTTAAAATATTGGGGTTGAAGAAAAATCTCACTCCATTTTTAGCCATGGGCACACCGAAAGAAGTTTGAGCTACATATTGTTACTTTATCAATACTGTTCGGAATTACCGTATGGTCAAATGATTGATAAGTATTGCAAAATGAGTGGACCACTTGGATATAAAGAACTTAAGCTTTACCACATTTGGATATGTAAGTTCTTCACTTGCAGTGTTTCTAAGAGGAATGTGAAACATTTTTTTATGTATATCTAAATGTTTGGCTGATGATGTGAAAGTCGCTTTGGCAACTTGTTTTCTTGGCGAGTTGTAGCACCCCATGTTTAGATATTGTTCACTGTTTTCTCATAAAACACCTCCTGAAATTGTGTTCTCTTAATTTAAAAGCCAAATCTGTATGCTTTTACATGTTTAAATTTCACAATAATTGAATCTGCTTTTCTGCATTGATAAAATCTGTTTCTACATTAATAAAATTTGCTCTCTGCACATCATGTTTATTGTATATTCGAATATGTTTATTGCATTCATAAAATCTGTTTTCTGCATTAATTAAATATGTTCATTGTTTTCTCATAAAAATTGTTCACTATTTTTTGCATAAACTATTTCTAGCATTCTGCATAAAATTATTTTCTGTTCAACATTATTTATAAAATTGTTCACTCTCTTTTCTGCATAAATTATTTTATGTCCACTATTTAAAAAATTGTTTACTATTTTCTCATAAAACACATAGTGAAATCGTGATTTCTAAATTTAAAAGCCAAATATGAATGCTTTTTCATGTTTGAATTTCAAAATAATCGAATCTATTTTTCTGCATTGATAAAATCTGTTTCTACATTAATAAAATTTGCTCTATGCACATCATGTTTACTGTATATTCAAAGCTACTTACTGCATTTATAAAATTTCTTTTCTACATTAATTAAAACTGTTCATTGTTTTCTCATAAAAATGTTCACTGTTTTCTACATAAACTATTTCTAGGATTTTGCATAAAATAATTTTTTGTTCAGCATTATTTAAAAATTTTATTTTCTGCATAAATTGTTCACTACTCACAGCACGCGTGAATAGCTTCCAGACAAATCAAGACAGTCCAGACAGATATAGATAGACCAGACAGATATAGACAGATGTTCAAAATTTACTATTGTTTACTAGTATGCGTAAAAAGAGATCTGATAGATTCCCAAGATCTAAATGATTCCCAAACAAACTACTGACAGACTACTACTCATTAATACTAATTTCCATACCACCGACAGACAGACTACTACTCATAATTTTATGCAAACTCCTAGAAATAGTTTATGCAGAAAACAGTGAACATTTTTATGATAAAAAAATGAACAGTTTTAATTAATGCAAAAAGTAGATTTTATGAAGGCAGTAAGCAGATTCGAATATACAGTAAACATGATGTGTAGAGAGCAAATTTTATTAATGTAGAAATAGATTTTATCAATGCAGAAAAACAGATTCGAATATTGTGAAATTTAAACATGTAAAAGCATACAGATTTGGCTTTTAAATTTAGAAATCACGATTTCACTAGGTGTTTTATGATAAAACGGTGAACAATTTTTTAAATAGTGAACATAAAATAATTTATGCAGAAAAGAGAGTGAACAAATTTTTAAATAATGCTGAACAAAAAATAATTTTAAGCAAAATCCTAGAAATATTTTATGCAGAAAACAGTGAACATTTTTATGAGAAAACAATGAACAGTTTTAATTAATGCAAAGAACAAATTTTATGAATGTAGGAAGCAGATTTGAATATACAGTAAACATGATGTGCAAAGAGCAAATTTTATTAATGTAGAAACAGATTTTATCAATGCAAAAAAATAGATTCGATTATTTTGAAATTCAAAAATGAAAAAGCATTCAAATTTGGTTTTTAAATTTAGAAATCATGATTTCACTAGGTGTTTTATGAGAAAACAATGAACAATTTTTTAAATAGTGAACATAAAATAATTTATGCAGAAAAGAGAGTGAACAATTTTTTAAATAATGCTAAATAGAAAATAATTTTATTCAAAATCCTAGAAATAGTTTATGTAGAAAACAGTGAACATTTTTATGAGAAAACAATGAATAGTTTTAATTAATGTAAAAAACAGATTTTATGAATGCAATAAGCAGATTTGAATATACAGTAAACATGATATGCAGAGAGCAAATTTTATTAATGTAGAGGAAAAATGGATTTGATTATTGTGAAATTAAAACATGAAAAAGCATTTAGATTTGGCTTTTGAATTTAGAAATCACAATTTCACTAGGTGTTTTATGAGAAAATAGTGACATTTTTTTTTAAATAGTGAATGGAAAATAATTTATGCAAAAAAGAGAGTGAACAATTTTTTATATAATGCTGAACAGAAAATAATTTTATGCAGAATGCTAGAAATAGTTTATGTAAAAAAGAGGGTGAATAATTTTTTAAATAATACTGAACAGAAAATAATTTTATGCTGAATGCTAGAAATAGTTTATGCACAAAACAGTGAACAATTTTTATGAGAAAACAATGAACAGTTTTAATTAATGCTAAAAACAGATTTTATGAATCCAGTAAGCAGATTCGAATATACAGTAAACATGATGTGCAGAGAGCAAATTTTATTAATGTAGAAACAGATTTTATCAATGCAGAAAAACAGATTCGATTATTGTGAAACTTAAACATGTAAAAGCATACAGATTTGGCTTTTAAATTTAGAGAACACAATTTCAGGAGGTGTTTTATGCGAAAACAGTGAACAATATCTAAACATGGGGTGCCAAAGCGACTTTCACATCATCAGCCAAACATTTAGATATACATAAAAAAATGGTTCACATTCCTCTTAGAAACACTGCAAGTGAAGAACTTACATATCCAAATGTGGTAAAGCTTAAGTTCATTTTTATATCCAAGTGGTCCACTCTTTCTGCAATACTTATCAACCATTTGACCATACAGTAATTTCGAACAAGATTGATAAAGTAATAATATGTCTTTTAAACTTCTTTCGCTGTGCCCAGAGCTAAAAATGGAGTGAGATTTTTATTTAACCCCAATATTTTAACCAAATAGACCATAACACTTCTGAGAAGTAAGAAATTGATGAGTGTGTTAAAAATGAATGAACAAGGGGTATGAGTGGCCTAAAAACTCATGTTTTGAAATTAAAATCTCTATATTTTACAATGCTTCTATTTAAAGAAATAAAAACATTAAAAAAAAAAACTACTTATTTTTAAGTTTATGTTTATTTGTTGATTATCAAAAAAAAAAAAAAAAATTTATAAGGAACTCGAGTTTACCATGCTCGATTTCCCTAAAAACATAACAAAACTACTTATTTTTAAGTTTATGTTTATTTGTCAATTATCCCCCAAAAAAAAAAAAGTTATAAGGAACTCAAGTTTACCAAGCTCGAGTATTGTAGAAAAAAAATAACCACCATTTTATTTACAAAGAACTCGAGCATGGTACTCGAGTTGGTCAAGATCGAGTACTACATTATTGTTTTTAATTGCACAAATTCCAGGTTAGCAACGCCGAGGTGGAATGAAACTAGGAACTCGAGTTTAGTGAGCTCGAGTACATAAAAAGTGGTAGATTCCCATTTAGTTCTGAATCAGTGCTTTTTTGCTACAATTTTTACAAAATGGTGGTATTTAGCCATTTTTACCGGATAAACACTAACTCAGTATTTCCAAGTTCTGCGTAGGGGTATATGGTTGCTGATTTAGCGTTTTTCAACGAACACAAAATTCCTTCCACCATAAATCACAAAAATAAATTAAAATATATGAAATATGCTTTAAGATTGTTGGATATATTTCAACAATTTACTTTTGTGATAAAGCAAAAGGAACAACACACATATCTAAATATAAGCAATAACACAAATAGATATGATTGACAAAAGCAATAAACAAATATTGAATATATTTATGAAGAAATCTGCAAATAATTAAAAACTCACAAAAATGCATGAAGGATGAATGAATCAAATCAAGTCTTGTGTTTGACACAATCTCTTTAAAGCAGATTTCGCCTCTTACACAATCATTGTGGTGCTTTGAGACTCATGGATGTCTGCCTCCTAGGATAAAATGATCTATAACACGAAAACGAAGCACACAAGTTTGTGCTCTACGAACTACTCAATGTCTCTTTCTCTCTCTTTGACACAAAATGAATGCACAAAAATATTCTCATTGTGAGAGTTTTTCTTCAAAAGTTGTTTTTATGAATGAGGGACAATGAAAAATTATACGTTATTGAACAGACACTCTGTTTCATTGATAACTGTTGTGCATAGATTAATTGACTCAAAAATTAAAATAATAAAATATTATTATTTGGACAAGTAGGCCCAATCCACATATGCCATAAGCTCAACCCAATGTCCAACTCATGAACATATAAACTCATATATTATCTTTTTCCTTTCCAATGTGGGACTCAAGATTTTTCCCACTTTTAATAACATCTTCAAGTGAACATAGAAAATATCAATTTCTTATTCATTCTATGCTATTTTTTCAACAAATTGTTATTTACCGGTATCACTTTTTTACTGGTATCACTTGGACCATCACTGAAACCAAAAAGCTTAAGCCATTAGGTTTCAGCACAATAATTTTATGTGAACCACTCACTTACTTAAATTGTTTCTACTCAATGTTGGATTTTATCACACATGCAGGTGCTTACTTATCTGAATATTAACTTTGCAAATATTATATGTACGTACTTTTATGCCTCTAGTGCTCGTGTTTACCCTGAATTTAAGCAGTTAGAAACTAATGTGAGCTTGAAGGAGTCTGATGCTTTGCCTGCAGAGGTTTTTTTCCTTACTATTTAAAGCTTTTGCATCTACTTATAAATTGAGTTTTTGAAATTGATGGTTCTCTATCTCAAATGGCACCTCCTCCCCTTGTGAAAACAAGGTGCAAGGTGAGGGTGCGGGTTCATAATTTACAGGATGCTAGTGTAACTTACCAATAAGAAAAAAAAAAAAATTGATGGACTCTTTGTTACTTGTATAATATCCTCAAGATGCATATGGCTTGGAGAATTTCATGACTGAGGAACTATGCAAGTACCAAGGCCGGCTCAACAGTAGATGCAAGAGATGCAATCGCCTAAGGCCCCAAATAAAAGAAGGCCCCACTTGTAAAAAAAATTTATATATATATAATATATTTATTCGTATATTTTAGTTAAAAAAAATTTAAGCATTTTTATTGGTCAATAAAATGTATTAAAAAGGCCTCACTGTATCCTAAAATGCAAAAGATTAAAAAGGAAAAAAAAAAAGTCAAAGTTCAGCTAACACAATTAAATTTTAGGAGACAAATGTATTAACCCATTTTTGAAATATGCTAAAATTAAAATTAGTAGCAGACAAATTCATTAATAATACAACGTAATTGTCTTGAAATATGCTAAAATAGAGATTATAAATGTCAAAAACAAAAGAAAAACCTCTCATCTCTCTATCTCTTTGCCTCTCCATCTATATTCTTCCAGTCTTACCTTTCTTTTCTTCATCTTCATCTTGATTTTTGATCTTTTTCCATCAACTCAGTCAGCCACTCTAGCTTGAAATTTTTCTTTGTTGATTCCAGCATACCAGTCTACTAGCTGGCAGTCACAAGAGGTATTCTTCTGCTTCAGTTCTTCCCCTCTTTCTCTTTGTCTTTCTGAAAATAAAGACTCAAGAGTCTTCTATTTCTTTAACTTAAATTATATATATTTTTAGTTTGTTTCACACTTTCACTGCACTGCACAACTGTTTGATGAGATGGGACACATTTTTTGCTATGATTTGTGCCCCTCTGTGGACATTTTTCTGCTTTAAAACTTAGCCATAGAAATATAGGATCTAGTGGAGAAAAGGCTGGATGGTTCTCACTTTTTTTTTTTTTAGGAGTACAGCCCACAGACCACTGACCACAATTATGACTTACACGGTTTGTGCAACGGTTTCTCACCTTTTTTTTTTTTTTTTTTTTTTTTTTTAATTTGACACTTTATCTATCATTATAAATTATTATACCAATTAATAATCTGATGTGTATCATATCAACTCATTTGTATTATAGTGACACTAATTTATTAAACCATGTATTAAATTAATTTTTATTTGTGCAGGTTTAAACTTTCAAGTGGTCACGATTTAAAAAAAATTGCAATAACCAGATTCTATTGTTCTATACTTTAAATTTTATTTTTAGTTAAATTATCATTTTTAATTATAAATTGTGTTTTATTTATCTATAAATATTTTCTCATTATAAATGTCTAATAAAAAATATTTATCCGGATATGAAAAACTTCTTAAAAAGAGAAAAATTGAAAAACAAATTGAATCTCAAAGAGGATCTGTGGGGCCAGAGAATTTGTGACCCTGACCCACTTTACATTAGGGCCCAAGACCCGAGCCGAGGAAAAGCATTGCCGAGAACGTATAATGAAAGTCCAAATTGCCTTGAGACACAGCTGAGGATGATTCTGTCCTCGGCATCCCGTAGTGCCCCTAAAAGAAAGGGCGAGCACAGTGCAGGAGCAGCCCAAGTAAAAGGTTGTCAATACTGCAATAAAGAACTCTGCGCCTGACAGGTCCATGCTCTTCACCATGCTCTTCAACTTTTACAACCACCCCAAACCACTCTAGGTATGAGCTGATGGGACAAGTCTCAACCCCAGAAAGTTGAGCTTACACGTGGACACTAGAGAGAGGGTAAATGCTAGTATAAAAAGGAAAGAGAAACAATACAGAAAGGGGGGGCAAATCGTCTCCCGAACCATGAAGTCCTAAAAAAGAGAGGATAATAAGAGCACGAAACTCCATAAACTCCTCGGACGAGGTTCAATGATCGGAGCCACCTAAGCCGCATAGGGAAAAGGCCTAGTCGGATACGCCAAGTTATCCTTCATGAATGTTATCATGAAAACTACGACCAACCATCGTTTGGTGACCAAGGCCTAGCCTTTCAAGCCCACACTCTACAAATTATATTGTTTGAGCCCTTAACATGCGAACCCAATATCATTTTGGGATCGTTACAAACTGAGTCCTTACAGGATCTATAGATAAATTTGTTACTAGTATTAAAAAAAAACACAATAGAAAATTCACCATCTCAAAAAGCAAGAAAAATAGATTTTAAATAAAAAATTCAATATATAAATATATTTTATTTTATTAATTTTTAATTATAAAAATGTCCCATTTAAAATTTTCATCTAAGGCTCCAAAACTTGTTGAGACGGCCCTGGCAAGCACTACACTAAGGACTTTGGGATTCTGCGGTTCGATAACATGTATGGACCCTTTGGAACCTGCAAGGGTCAACTCCTGCTTATAATTTCTTATGACTGGATAAATTTCTATTTTTAACCCCTTTATGGGTGTTTTTTTTTTTTTTTTTGGTTAATGCATAGTGCTCGTCTTGTCTTTTGTTTATGTCAGGCGGGAGAGAGAAGACCCCTGCTGCATTTTGAAGGAAAACCATCGCTTCCACTGATAAGTTTTAGATGTGGGGAGATGGGCTACAAACCCGGTCTTTCACATTCATTGATGAATATGTTATATGTAGAAGGTGTCCAAAGGTAACCGTCTAGTTTATTTTTTGATGGCTTTATTCCTTGTCAAAACTTGATTGTATTTGGGTTGGGTATCTTTTAATCTTTGTTATTGCGGGTTATTAGTTCCTTTGTATTTGGGTTGGGTATCTAGAGTCAAATGTAGTGCTGCTGGAGTTTCAAGTTCGCACCTGTGAATTAAGGAGTGGCACCGGCAAAATTTGAACGTGGCAGAAATGCAGATCTTGAAAAAGTTGTTGGCATTCAAACTCGCGGGACAGTCGCACCCACAAGTTTGCTGAACCTGAGGAAATTCTATTATTTTCCTCCCTACTGTACCAGCCCCTTCCCACGGTATAAATACATCATTTCCCACAAAATTAACCCTAGGAATTCCATCCGAGATTTGAGAGAACATACTCATTTGTATGACAGACAAACACCTTCAATTCTCTCTACTCTTCCCTTTCACCATAGCCAAATCCTTGAGAGGTGATTATCCCAAATCACAATCATCGCCATCCTTGAGTTTTGTGAGTAAATTAATGTTGCGGGAACCATTGGAGCACTTCCATTTTAGCCATGGTGGCTTGAAGATGCAACTGCTGCTTGGTTGCAGATTTGGAGACTAAGTTAGAGAAAGGACTCGGCGAAGTCAATTGTGAGCAGGAGCTTATAGAACTTGAGTACAAGATTGCAGCACTACTTGGAGGGCTATGTGGGTCAATTTGCACAGAAACTATCTCAGTTTAGTGGATTATTTCAGTGCTAGATGCATAGATGTAATTTTCTGCCTGATTCTCGAGTTTTCCACTTCAATAACACATCCGGTGCTGTCTTTGGTTTGGTTCTTTAATTTTCTGTGGATTGCTCATTTAAATATGTGTTATCCATACTATGCTTATCATACATGCTTAGTTTAATTGGTTAATCACGTACACTTGGCATTAATTTTTAGTCTAGTCGTAATTTGGAATTTGGGGGTTACAATAATTATCTAGATTGGACTAGGTAATTCTCAGTAACACTACCCATCAAACGAACATTCGATTGCCAATTTTGTTCTTAGATGTGGTTTACTGAGGCTTGATGCTACCTTTTCAATTTGGTTTTGTTTATTATCAATCTTTTCTTGTGCTCAAAACTATGAGTAAGAGGCACTTATTGGAGCATTTTTCTAGAGTACCATATGTAGTAGTCCCATTTTTTTAGGGTCCCTATAGGTTGAAGTTCTCTGTAGTTCAATGTCAGTTTTTTTTTTTTTTTTTTTTTTTTAATATATGACAAGAAAACTCTTCAAGGTAGGGCCACTTCGTGAACCCACTCTTGTCTAGTAAACTCCAGATATACAACCCCGCCCCTCAAGATCCGTGTATCGGGTTATCCTAGGACTCTGAATGTGCCCTGAACTTTCAAGGAAAGAGCTTCAAATGAATTACTAATCCCCACCAGTATCCCCTCCTCCCTCTTCCACCCACCCACACACACAGCTGGCTATTATATCATTGGATTTGGGACTAGTTGAAAGGAATTGAGAATGAATGAATGACATATTAAACAAGCTAAAAAGGATTTTATGTTGTTTTCAATACTGTATGTGTTCTTTCACAGGCTAGTGATGAAAAAGAAGTACTACTTCTTTGAACTGTTTAGCATTCAAATGGTAGGATTGTGGAAAAAAAAATTATGGATAAACTGATTTCACTTGTGATTTTGTGTATATAGATTGACAAAATCTAACTTCCAGGAGCCCGTGAATATTGGAAGCGAGGAGATGGTCGGCATAAATGAGATGGCTGAGATAGTCCTCAGCTTTGAGACTCCCCATCCTTCATATTCCGGGCCCAGAAGGTGTGCGTGGTCGAAACTCGGATAACACTCTAATTAAGGAGAAGCTAGGCTGGGCCCCCACTATGAAATTGAAGGTACAATGTGTAGTCTGGCTTTGCTGTTAAGTCACTACACTCGGCCATTTCTGACTGAGGATCACCTACTTTTGGATAAAAGAACAAATAGAGAAAGAAAAGGTTCAAGGTATTGACTTGTCAGTTTATGGGTCATCAAAAGTAGTCGGAACTTAAGCACCTGTACAATTGGGCTCTCTTCGTGCTGCTGATGACAAAGAATGAAGTTTAAGTTGCCCTGGTATACCAATTCATTTTATCGGTGCCACCGTATTTTGTTGGTGTGGAGCGTACGGGTATGATTACATTTTCAGATAGTGAGCTATTAAATTAATATCCTACTATACATGCATTTATTGTTATAAAGGTGCACTTATTCTTGTATTTTTTTGCCTTTTAGATGATGAACCTTTGTTGTTTGGCCATGACTTATTTTAAAGTTACAAACTTTCTCAACCATTCCATGTCAATGTATTTTCAGCCTGCTAATAAATATCTACTAGTTTTGGATACTTATTTGGATGAAACCTTTCTGCGTTATATTCACTAAATATAATTGTAATCGTCAGCATTTTTGTTTCTTGTTTTGAAGATGTGGACTGTGATAATAAAGACAGGGAATTGAATTGTTAGGAACAGGAGAAAAAAGCCTTGTGGCTAGACATGGCAAAACGGGTCAGAATTTTCTGACCCGACCCGATCCGACCCGAAAAATACCCGACCCGAACCCGATTTTTTTGACCCAAAGCAAAAACGGGTTGACCCGTGACCCGACCCGTGTTTTGTGCGGGTCAACCCGACCCGACCCGCGACCCGACCCGAACCCGAATCATTTTTTTAAAACTTTTTTTTTGGGTAAAAAAAATAGTGAAATTAAGACAATATTGGTTTAATTGTTTATTGTGAGTTTTAAGGAAACAATTGATACATTTACATAACTGCATGCAAATTAATTGAAAAATAAATGGTTGAGCATTCTGTAATGAGTAAAGATTTTTAGATATCAAATAGCAAAGTACATGCTAAGATAATCTGGTTACAGTAAAGTTAAAAACAGATTTAAAATTGTAGATATGTGTGAGACATATTCACAAGTATGAAAATAGTAAAGTCAAAGTATCAAATTAGCATAAATTATGAATGTTTAGATCTATTTTTTAACAATTTATGTTCAAAATAAACGGCTTTTCAAAATAAATTATGATATTTCCTAGAGTGTGTGCTGCTTAACAATGATATGATCTTCATAAAAGAGACTAGGTATAAATAAGTAAGCAATCAAACTTTAATGTATATCTCAAATTGAAATAGAGTATCAACCACAATTGATAATAGATTATAAAATTAATTTTTAAAATTGTAACTTTCTTATATGTTTTTATTCTTTATCAAATGAGTTATCCAATAAGTCATTTGTAATTTTTTTTTTTTTGGAATGTTGATATTGTGTAAAAATAAAACTTGTATATTTGTTTTACTTATCTTTGTATTGTTTTGTTTTAGATAGCAATGTTAGGATTTGTATAATTTTAAAATTATTGAATAAATATTAATAAGTTTAACTGAGTTTATTCTTGATATAAGTAGTGAATTCAAAATAATGCATTTTACATCAAGTAATATGTTGCATAACTATCCAAATGGCAAATACATATTGTTTTCTTTATAAAAAAAAATAAAAAATAAAAATAAATAAAAATAAAAAATTTCATGTGAAAAATACGGGTCAACCCGACCCAACCCGACCCGACCCGAACCCGATTGACCCGAACCCGATTTCAACCCGCTTAAAATAACCCGTTTTTGACCCGTGACCCGTTTGACCCGACCCGAACCCGACCCGACCCGCCCGTTTTGCCATGTCTACTTGTGGCTCTTTCCTTGTGTTCCACAGATGCTCACTTTTATGTGCCCAATTTTGGATGACTAATATATGAGAGAGAGAGAGAGAGAGAGAGAGAGAGAGAGAGAGAGAGAGAGAGAGAGAGAGAGAGAGAGAGAGAGAGAGAGAGAGAGAGAGAGAGATGAATGTTCAGGCCCATGGAGTCTTAAGGCACACTTCTTAATTCTTATATGATTACTCCTGAAAGCTGTTCAGACTATTGTGAATCAAAAATACTTTCATGGTTCTTTGGATATAAACATTCAAAGAAAATTATTTGGATTTCAATTTTTATTTTAAATTAGTCACAGACTCATGTGAAGCATGGGAATAAATAATTATTCTGTAATTGTAATGTAATTGTAATGTAATGTATAATTTGTTTTCTAAAATTTGTTGAAAATAAATTGTTCTCCTTAAAAATTAAACAATTTCTATTTGGTCTTATTAGGTCTACTTTGGCCCAATTTGGTCCACTTGGCTGATTTTGGTCCCCTTCGGTCCATTTTGGACTAATTAGGCCTTAAATCTTTTGTAGATTGCCTTTTCAAGTTTTGCTAAAAAATTCTTCTCTTTTTTGCCATAATTTTTGGGTTGAAAAGTGTGAAATTTTATTATATTTGGGCTAAACTCTTTAGTTTTGAGCTAAAAAATACAAACAAAATAGACATTAAAAATTATAAATATTAGCTCTAAAAATTCAATAAAAATGATAAGAGGGTGTTTGGATTGGGTTGTTTTGAGTTATATAACTCAAAACTCAAAATTCGTGGGACCCACTAAGTGAAATTTTGTTTGGCCTTGTTTTCATTCTTTGTTTCCAAAACTTGTTTCTCAAAATTCTAAGATATGGGAATCAAAATGGAGAATAGGTCTACTGGTGTTTTTAGTTTTTAAAAACCGAGTTTAATGGCATTTTTGTTATTAATTTCAACTATGTGGGGCGCGGTGCAGTGAGTAGTCACATCACCTTCAAACCATTGGAACTCTCTCTTCCTTTGGCGTATCCTGGCTTAGCAATGAGTTTCACACTACCTTTTTCCTAAGTTTTTGCTCTCTTCCTTCAGATGCCATTACTCCAAATCCAGCTTCCCCATTCACTCATCTCACCCACCTCTCTGAACTAACATTCACTACCTTTAATTTTTCTTTTCCCAGCTTTATATCAAACACCAGTGGTTCAATTCATCATAATCTCACGCGTGAAAAAATCTTTTGAGAGAAGGACCCAGCCCAGCGAAGACCCAGCACCACCGACAAGCCCATCTCTCACCGGCACTGAAATCGGTTAGTTCATCAGCTCCGAACTCTACCCATCTCTCACCGGCGCTGAAATCGATCAGTTCATCAGCTCCGATCTGTAAACCCAGCATGCTCTATTTTGTATTTCTCTAAATTTGAGTGTTTGTATTTCAATGTTGTTATTCAGGTGCTGTGTTTTGCTTTTATTTGTGTTTCAATGTTTTGAAACTTTTTCTCTAAACATTGATGGGTTTTGTAAAATAATGAAATTTGTGTTTGATGGGTTTTGTAAAATAGTCGGCATTGTGTGTGATGAAATGTGGACTTCCAAACTTTGATTTGGGGATATGTTATAGGTTATTGTATGGTTCAACACTGGTTATTGGGGATACCTATTACATTGTTAAGATGGATGATCCATTGGTTGATTTTCGAGTTCTTTGGGGGCAGAGTAAGAAGGGAAAATTAGACACAACAGAGGCCTACAGTTGAAAAGGAAAGCCCAAACCCATGGGGTTTGGGGAGTACTACATACGCACTACCTTGAAGAAACGGAGAAATGGGTTTGATGGAGATGGGTTTCAACCAAAATTTGGGTATTTAGGGGTTCTTTCGGGACAGAGGAAGAAGAGCAAATCTCGTACACCATAGCCCATAAATCAGAGAAGGAAAAGGAACTCACTGGTGCCGAAATCTCGTTGGGTGTTTGTAGGCGATGGGTCTTGGGGATATGGAGGTGGAAGTGTAGAAAAGGAAAAGGAACTCACCATGCTCTTTTTTCTAACATTTGGTGTGTGTGAGAGATAAGGAAGACAAAACAATATTTTGGGTGAAAGGAGAGAGAAAATGTCATGCACGAGAGACAATTGCCTTCTGACCTATGCAGGCTGTGGGCTCCACCAAAAAGTGAAAAAGTTGAGTGCTGAGCAGAGATACACGATTTTCAGATATTGAGCCAAACAAGAATTTTCAGTTTTGGGTTTTTAGCTGAGATAAAGTTTTGAGACATGGGTGATGAGTTTGAGTTATGGTTTTTGAGTTATTATTTTTGAGTTATGAGATACTCCCAATCCAAACACCACCTAAATATTCCAAAGTCCTATTATGTCCATATTAGTTCTATTCGGTCCACTTTAGTCCATTTTGTCCTATTTAATCCACTTTGACTCTACTTAGTCCACTTTGGTCCTATTCGGTCCACATTAGTTCTATCCACTTTAGTCCTATTCGGTCGACATTGGTCCTATTCGGTCCATTATGTCCACTTTGGTCCGAATCTGTCCATTCATTCTTATTTGGTCCAATTTGGTCCATTCTATCCACTTTGGTCCTATTCAATCAACATTGATCCTATTTGGTCATATTTATTCCTATTTTTTCCTATTCGGTCCATTATGTCTGCTTTGGTCCTAATCTATCCATTCGTTCTTATTTGGTCCACTTCAGTCCACCTTGTTCCCATTTGGTCCTATTTTGTCCATTCGGTCAACCTTGTTCCCATTTTGTCTATTTTGGTCATCTTCAATCCATTTTTGTGCGCTGACGTATAGGGAAAAGACATATATGGGTTGATAGCGCTTATTCTAAATTCAAATTTATTTTAAAAAAATATAGATCTCAAACTCCTAATATTAAAAATCTTAAACATAGTATTTATTGTTGCAACACTTTTGTTGTGCCACATCAACATAGCATTTTAGTCCAGTTAAATTTAAGTGAAATTCCTTTTAAACATGAAGACTACGAATATACATACATATATGTATGTATGTATATATTATTACTCAAATTCTTCATTCTCTTAAAAGAGATTATTATGATAATCAAAACTCATAACCAACTTATACTAAATATGTACAATTTGTTCTCACATTTTTTTTGTAGATTATTTGTTCTCCCTAAAAATTAAACTATTTCAAAAAGTAATTTCCATCACTCTATTTTTACAAATATCTAATTTTATCATTTTTGATGCCTTTGATTGATATGATTCTTTTTGAAATGGTCCATGTAGGCACACGTTTTACAGTCCAAGCTTAAAATGCATGGGATCTTGGCCTAGTAAGCCCAGTACAATAAATTGATAGAGAGTGGGTCGAAGAACTAGACCCTAATGAATTGGACTACGGCTAGTTGTCCTTCCACCCCCTACCGACCTCGAATTAAAAGCCCTTCCAAATCTAAAGAAGAAGAGGCCAGTTAAGGATCTTAAGGAAGGAGAGGTGGCCCCTTAGAAGGGTACTAAACAACAGAAGGTGGCCAAAGACCCTAGGGTCAAGAGGTCCACTTCCGTAGACAGTTGGTAGAAGTAAACTAGGGCCGAGGTATGCCTTCAGCAACACACCTAGTCTCCTCGACTGGAAGTGGATAGGGCTGCCATCCCTTGGAACGCCTCGGTCGGGGAGTTCCAAAGAGGCCACGGTGCATATTTAGCTGAGGCCTTGGAGCAGCCACTCCTTTTGCCCAAGGACATGGACACTGTGAGGAAGCTAAAGCAGCAAGACCTTTTTGTGAAGTCCCGATTGCTCTCCCATCTCCCTCCGCCATTGCTCCTGAATCCTCAGTGCAGCCCCTGACTATCTAGGCTGATCTCTTCTTTCCTGAGGCATCAAAAGGACCTAGCCAAGCTGGTGACCAAGGCCAAGGGGTCGAGGGTGCCAAGGACAAGGGTAAAGGCAAGGAGACCAAGCCCCTTGCTGAAGCCAAGGACGATGCTAAGGCCAAAGCATAGGAGACTGAGGCCAAGACCAAAGAGATTGATCCTAGGGCCAAGGACGTCCCTTCCTCCAAGTTGGGCCAAAAGGAAGACCCCCTCAAGGCTAAGAAGTAGCTCTCATGATTCATCTTGTATTTTCTTTTGTTATTTTGTTTGTGGTTTTTGTTTCTGTAATGACGATCTGTCATTGTATATAACATACTTTTTATTTCATTTAATGGAAATGCCTTTCTTTTTGTTTCTTGCATCTTTACCTTATATGCTTTGAAGATTATTACTATTGTAAATAACAGTAAACTGCTACAATTCTACCTTTATTAAAAAGGCTAACAGGAGCACATTGTCAATAATTCAAGCAATTTGACCAAGTAATAGTGATAAAGAGACTTACCACATACTTGTATTGTGAATAGACCCTTCTGCAATGGAGGCTAAATCTAATAAAGATAAGTAACATACTTTGTAAAGAGTAAGAGGGCACATATCCTTCATCCTTCCCAACACTTAGATAAATAATTAAGGACTTTAACTTGCTCAAAGCTAGCTATCCGAGAAGTTGGATATAATTCGGAATCTGTTTTAACACTTAGTGAAAAACAAATAGATGTTACAGTGTTAATTTTCCCTAAGTATATGATCCAAGGGACCAAGCATGACCAGGGTTCTGTTTAGAGACTTATAAAGATGTCATAGTGTGTTAATTTCCCCAAAACATCTGGTCCGAGGAGCCAGGCATGACTAAAGTTCTATTTAATCACTTATAAAGATGTCATAGTGTGTTAGTTTCCCCAAAGCATCTGGTCTGAGGAGCCAGGCATGACTAAGGTTCTGTTTAATCACTTATAAAGCATGTCATTGAGTGTTAATTTCTCCAAAGCATCTAGTCCGAGAAGCCAGGCATGACTAAGGTTCTATTTAATCACTTATAAAGATGTCATAGTGTGTTAATTTCCCCAAAGCATCTGATCCGAGGAGCCAGACATGACTAAAGTTTTGTTTAATCACTTATAAAGATGTCATTGGTGTGTTAGTTTCCCCAAAGCATCTGGTCCAAGGAGCCAGGCATGACTAAAGTTCCATTTAATCACTTATAAAGATGTCATTGATGTGTTAATTTCCCTAAAGCATCTAGCCCAAGGAGTCAGGCATGACTAAGGTTCTATTTAATTACTTATAAAGATGTCATTGAGTGTTAATTTTACCAAAGTATGTGGTCCAAGGAGCCTGACATAACTTAGGTTTTGTTTAACATATATAAAGAAAAAATAAAGGGAAGTACAATGCCTTTATACAACAAATGAACATATTGACAAAGGAAACTTTTATTAATAATAATACATTTTCAGGTCGTTTACATTTCAAGGGCGTGGTATTACATGCTCATCTAAGTCTTTCAGAAAATATGCTCCTATACCAGCCACCGAGGTGATGCGATATGGTCCTTCCCAATTGGGCACTAACTTTTCCCACGCTGGGTTCTTCGCAGTACCTAGAACTTTTCTCAATACCAAGTCACTAATCACTAATGGCCTCAGCTTTACATTGACATCATAACCTTGCTTGAGTTTGTGTTAGTCATATGCCAATTAAACCATTGCACTTTCTCTTCTTTCTTCAATAAAGTCTAAGCTCTTTTCTAGCAACTAATTGTTATTGCTCGAATTGAATTCTCTGGTCCTTAGCGTTGGGAAGCCAGTTTCTAGAGGAATAACAGTCTCGGCTCCATAAGTCATTGAAAAGGGGATCTCTCCTGTTGACCTGCGAGGTATAGTTCTATACGCCTAGAGGACATATGACAACTCTTCTACCCATTTTCCCTTCACGTCATCCAATCTCTTTTTGAGTCCATCAACTATGACCTTGTTAACAATCTCAACTTGACCATTCCCTTGGGGATAAGCTGGTGTAGAATATCTATTCATAATTCCTAAATCACAGCAATATCTCTTGAAAGATTTGCTGTCAAACTGAAAGCCATTGTCCCAGATAAGGGTATGAGGGACCCTGAACTAGGTGACAATGTATTTCTAGACGAACTTCTTAGTGTCCACATCTTTGATATTCGCCAAGGGCTCAGCTTCAACTCACTTAGTAAAGCAGTCCGTGCCTATCAGCAAATGCCTCTTATTCCCCACTGCCTTGGGGAAAGGGCTAACGATATCTAAGCCCCATTAAGCAAATGGCCAAGGCCTGTATAGGGGGTTAAGGACTCCTCCTGGTTAATATATATTTGGTACAAATCTTTGGCATTGATCACACTTCTTCACATATTCTTACACTTCTTTCTGCATATTTGGCCACCAATAGCTCTAAATGATGACTCTGTGAGTCAAAGATTTGCCTCTTATATGGTTTCTACAAATCCCTTTATGTAACTCCTCAAGAGGTAGCTCTGATACCTCAGGGTGAATGCAGAGTAGATATGGCCTAGAAAAAGAGCGCTTGTACAATTTTTGGTCCTCAAATAGCCAGAAACGAGGCGCATTTCTCCGTACTTTGTCAGCTTCTAATTTATCCTCTGACAAGATGTCATCTCTAAAGAATAGTACTATGGGGTCCATCCAGTAAGCCCTACTTTAACTTGGTGAACATGGACCACCTTTCCCTTTACCTCCGTGGGTTTGCACAAGTCTACTACAAAGATAACCTGAGATATGTTCTGCGCCGAGGAGGTTGCAAGCGTGGCTAGGGAATCAGCATGTGTGTTTCCACTTCTAGGGACATCCAGTAGACTGAATGATTCAATAGTGATTGCAAATGCCTAACTTGATTTAAATACCCTTGCATTCTCTCATCTCTTGCTTCTAGCTTGCCCTTCACTTGGCCAACAACTAGTCTTGAGTCCAAGAACATCTTAACTACCTTTCCCCCCATTCTTTGAACCATGGACATTCCTTCTAGCAAAACTTCATATTCAGCCTCATTATTTGTAGCCGAGAAGCCCAGTTTTAGTGACGTTTCAATGGTGATTTGTTTAGGAGGAATCAGAACTAGTCCTACTCCGGAGCCCCTTTGATTTGCTACACCATCAACATATACCTTCTAGAATAAAGGTTCTTGTAGGGAGATTGTGCCAACTAATTTTCCATCCATGCTTTGTGTCACTGCCACTTATGGAGGTTCAACAAACTCGGCCACCAGATCCGAAAGGACGTGGCTTTTGACAGAGGTACCGAGGCATGTACTTAATGTCAAAAGCCCCTAGAATTGTGCCCCATTTAGCAATCCTCCTCATGTAATCAGCACTTTGAAGTATAGATCTGAGCGGAAGCTGAGTTAGGACAACAACTATGTGTGCTTGGAAGTAATGGGGAAGCTTTTGTGTAGCATGCACCACTGCCAAAATGGCTTTCTCCAATGGTAGATAACGAATTTTGACCTCATATAGTGACTTTCTCACATAGTAAACTAGCCATTGTATGCCACTGTCAACTCGTATCAACACCAAACTTATAGCCTGAGAAGCCACAACGATATAAGCAAACAGGACCTCATCCACCTCAAGACTGGACATGATAGGTGGCTAAGATAGATATTTTTTAAGTTACTGGAAGGCCAAAGCACACTCCTCGGTCCACTCAAATCCTTTCCACTTATTCATCAAGAGGAAGAAAAGGTTTACACCTATCTACTGATCGAGAAATAAACTAGTTCAAGGCAGCAGTTATTCCAATAAGCTTCTAGACCTTTTTGGTATTTCGAGGTGATTGTAAACTGTTAATGACTTTGATTTGATTGGGATTGACCTCAATTCCCCTGTAAGTTACCATATAGCCCAAGAACTTGCCTAATCCCACACCAAATGAGCACTTGGAAGCATTTAGGCGGAACTTATGTTTACTCAGAATTTCAAAGATGTTTCTGAGGTCTCCCACACGCTCATACATCTCCTTGCTCTTCACCACCATGTCATCTCTATAGACTTCAATACTCCTGCCGAGTTGTGGTTCAAACCTTCTCGTCATCATCCTTTGATAGGTAGACCCTGCATTTTTCAAACTAAAGGGCATCATTTTGTAGTGGTAGTTTCCAATGGGAGTGACAAAAGCTGTATTTTCTTAATCGTCCAGGGCTAGTGGTATCTGATGATATCCTTGAAAGGGGTCTAAGAAGCTCATTCAAGGATGTTCCACTGTTGCATCCACCAACTGATCTATTCGAGGCATAGGAAAGGAATCTTTTGGGCAAGCCTTATTTAGATTTGTGAAGTCCACACACATTCACCACTTCCCGTTCTTCTTTTTCACCACCATAGTATTGGCCAGCCATTAAGGGTAGAAAACCTCCTTGATTTCCCCTGCCTGCTCTAACTTTATCACCTCCTCTCTGACAGCATCTGCATGTTCCTTGGATGGGCGTCGAGGTGATTGCTTTTTGGGAGTGATGGATGGCTTAACATTTAAATGATGGTAGATGAAGCTCGGGTCCACCCCCGGTGCTTCGTAAGCATTCCATGCAAGCACGTCAATAATTTTCCTAAAAAATTCTACTAGCTCTTCCTTCTCCTTATGAGGTAACTGAGGTCCGATCAAAAAAACTTCTCTAAGTCATCACCAACCATAACCATTTCTAAATCTTCACATTTTGCCTCCCCAGCTGGTCCATTTATAGGAAATGTCGGAGCCTTTCATTGCTACAAGCCCCCTCCAGTAGAGGCCGAGGACTCAGGTTCGAGTTGATGTAAGATGGCAGCCACTAGGCATTGGCTAGCTGTGGATTGATTCCCCACGATTTCTTTAATGCGACCCCTAGATAGATATTTCACCTTCTAGTGCAGAGTGTAAGAGACGGCCTCCAAGGCATGAATCCAGGGTCTGGCTACAATGGCCGTGTAGGGGGAATAGACATCCACCTCAATGAAGTTTACTTCCACCACTTTTGAACCAATTTGCACGGGTAGTCTTATTTGACCCCTCGAAATGACCACCTTCCCATCAAAACTCACCAAAAGAGAATTGTAGGCCGTCAAGTCCTCGGGTCTTAAATTCAACCCCTTGCATAAGTTAGGGTACATAATTTCGGCACCACTAGCTTGGTCCACCATCACCCTCTTCACGTCATACCCACTAATCTTGAGCATGACCACCAAAGAATTATCGTGGGGCTGTATGGTCCTAATCTTATCCTCATTCGAAAACGTATTACCAATTGAATATCCATTCTAGCTCTCTTCGAATCCAGATTATCATCCTCAGTGGACAGTCGAGTCACAAACATCACTCTAGAGAGACAAGACTCAATCCTCCCTTGAGCAGCGAAGATGGCATTAATCATTCCCAAAGGAGGTCTTGAGGAAGCATCTCTCCGAGGATTTGAACCTGTCTGGCCTACTTGGCCACTGGAATGATGCAAAAGCTGCTTCAACTTTCCTTCTCAAACCAATTGGTCCAAATGGTCCCATAAATTTCTTCATTCCCCCGTGGTGTGTCCCTAGTCTTAATGTTATTGGCAATAAAGGCTCTGGTTACGCCTCATGGGTTTCTAGCCATCTTGCTTGGCCATTTGAAGAACGGCTTATTCTTAATCTTATCTAGAACCTGATGCACCGGTTCTCGTAACACCGCATTAACCGCCTAAGTAATAGTAGGCCCTGACTGCCCAGCAAAGTCTCTCCGAGGCCGGTTGTTATTGTTGTACCAGTTTGACCTAAAACCCCTCCTTTCCTGAGGGATAACCTTATTTTTTCCTTTCCCCAACTGTTGGTCTTCCTCCACCCTCTTGTACTTATCAATTCAGTCCATGAGTTGGTGCACATTGGTGACAGACTTGCCAGTCAAAGACTTCCTTAAACCGTGCTCAGCTGGGAGGTTAGCCTTGAAGGTGTTGATGGCCATGTCATCAAAGTCACCATCACACTCATTAAAAATTTCCCAATATCTCTCCGAGTACATCTTCAAAGTCTCCCCTTCTCACATGGATAAGGACAGTAGGGAATCTATGGGCCGAGGGACCTTGGTACATGTAATAAAATGAGAGCTAAAAGCCCAGGTGAGTTTCTTGAAGGAATCTATAGAATCTACCCTTAGGTTGTCGAACCATCTCATTGCCATGGGTCCCAAATTAGATGGGAACACTTTGCATATCAAGGCTTCATCCTTAGAATGGACAGTCATTCTCTGACTAAAATAGCTCATATGCTCCACAGGGTTCGTTCGTCCATTGTAGATGGTGAACGTTGGCTGATGGAAACGCCAATGAAGAGTTGCCCTTCAATCCTACTCGTGTAGGGCGACTTGGAAATCTGATTCAACGCTTTGCTCATAACATCATTTCCCAGTCCTCTGTGAGTTGGGCTCTTGTATCTGCGTTCACGATGGTGTTCCTCTTCATATGAGAAAGGCTCAACAGGAAGAGTCCTTGATTTACGTTGATAACTACTATCCTTCTTAGCATGGCGTAATTCATGGCGTAATTCCTTCTTTAGATGGTCAATTTCCCTTTGCATGGCTCTGTTATTTAGCTCCTGAGAGACATGACTCCCAACTCGAGAGTAACTTTTACTAGTATGTGTGGTGTGTACGCTACCTTCTCGATCCCGTTTGCATTCGAGGTTAAGGAAATCATCTTGTCTTTGGGAACCCATGGATTCTTGTTGATGGGGACCTGATCTTACCATAGTTAAACGTCACACTTACTATTACACAAGTTCTCCCCATAGACGGCGCCAATTGTAAGGACACGTTTTGCAGCCCAAGCCCAAAATGTATGGGATCTTGGTCTAGTGAGCCCAGTACAATAAATTTATAGAGAGTAGGTCGAAGAACTAGGCCCTAACAAATTGGACAATTCTTTTATGGATTTAGATGACGATCAAGCAAAAACAAGAAGCACTGATTTGAATCGATTCACTATCCGAGGAGGTAAGTCTTCATATAAATCAATTAAACAGGTTACAAATATAACTTTGATGACTACAATGTTCTCTCTTTATTTTTTCGATCCCTTCCTTACGGAGTGTCTCTTATATTATATAACTCCCTTTAGACCATCTTGATCCTACACTTGTTGGTCATTTGAGCCTTTATTTAAGTACTTGTCCCTCTTTGGCTTTCTGTGAGTTGTGGTAGCCAAGGCAGCACTATTCAGGGGTCTTCTTCACATAAATGCGGCCAGAAAAGTAGCTGCAGTGCATTTAATGCGGTGGTAGAAACTCTCCCTTATATATATTTGGGTTCCCCTCCTTCTCATATGTTCATGATGCACATCCTTATCACGGGAGCTTCTTGGGAGGTCCCCCTGACTATCAGGACATACATTTGAGCTGTACCTAACATATCCAAGGAGTTATTCCTCCTCGAACCACCCTTCCATTTGTATCTTACTCATTAGATTCTAAGCTTGACCCATCCAACACCATTCGTTTATTCTCAAATTACTATTCTCTCGACCAAGGCCCAAGGCCCTTAACCCTATAGTCCATATTCTTCAAACTATTATTAATATGTATATTTTCCTAGTTTCTTTTAGTACAATTAAATTTCTTTTAAGTTTCAAAATTATTATTCAAATTCTCATTCTCTTAAGGAAATTATTATGATAACCAAAACTTATTATATAATTACAATTGATATTATTCAAATAATTGATAGTACTTACAATCTAAACTTGTATTTTCCTATTTTTAAGTAGTTACATCGAATTGGACTAAAGTGATCTGAAATAGACCAAATGGACTGAATAGATTGACGTAGACCACATGAACCAAATTTGACCGAATAGACCTAAGTGGACCGCATGGAACAAATTGGACCGAATTGGTTTAAGTGAACCGAATGGGCCAAATTTGACCGCATAAAGTAAACTGGACCGAATGGACCATATTAGACCAAATGGACTAAAGTTGACCGAATGGATGGAATTGGATGGAATGGACCAAATGGGCCAAATTGGACCGAATGGATCGAAGTACACAGCATAGACTAAATTGGAATGAACTGAACGAAGTAGATCGAATGGTCCTAATTGGACTAAAGTAGACTGAATTGGACCTAAATGGAATGAAGTAGACCAAATTGGACCGAATAGATGAAGTGGACTGAAATAGACCAAAATGGTCTGAATGTCGATCTATAATTAGCATATCTAAGATTGTGTTTCGTATGGACCCAAAATAAAGTTATAAAATTCATAATGATTCATCAATATAAATTAGAGTTGCAAGAGAGAGAGAGAGAGAGAGAGAGAGAGAGAATAACCACTACTTCACGAGAGAATGTGAGAGAGAATAATAAGAAATTTATAGTAATATATATATATATATATGAGATGGGATCGAATTACACCTAGTGTAACTTCACAAGAGTTACACCTTCTATACACCATTGATATATGAGAAATCTAATGGTTAAAAAGAGTTAAAGTCTGGACACAATAAAAATGAGTGAAAAAGATCATAAATTTATGTAAACATTCAAAATTTTGGGAATTTAGATTTAGATTCTGTAATAAGAACAAAACAGTTGGGTATTTTATCCTAAAGGTGTTATTTAACACGGATCAGATTGGGTTGTCGAGCCTTTTGGTTTTTCCTTTACAGATGATGTACAGTAGCTGTTTTTCCTGTCTTTCCCACTAACAAGAGTAGTATTTTTAGAAAAGTTTGAGTTGAAGCCAATAGAAGAATTTTTATAAATACAAAATATTATAAGCAATTAATATTGGAGTGAAAGAGATTGTACTTGTCAAAGTATCTGTTTCAACACCTCTATAAAAAACATCCATTGGGTTAATAATAATGCCACAATCCCTACACAATAAACCATATGTTCCAACTGTTTAAAAGAAATATTTTACCTTCTCACAATGAATTATTGGAAAAAAACAACTAAAAAAAATTACAATGAGTATAACAATTGGAATAAACAATATGTTCCAACCATTTAAGAGAAATATTTCTTTTATTTTGTATAACAACTCAATTGAGTTAAATATACTTTTAGAAAATTTTTAAATGAAAATAGTCTAACAACAAAAGAGTCATTTTTTTTTCTCTTTTTTCTTTTATTTTTCAAGTAAACAGAATAATGAACAAATATAGATTCCATAAACAAAACTATCTACATCAGACAAATAGTGCAATACATGTATTTGTAGCAAAGCAGTAAATGATCTGATTATTGGTTTTATATTGACTATTTATATAAAACTTTTATGCAACATGAACTTTTTTTATAAAAAAAATTACAGAAATTGTTAACAAACCTTGAGTTGATGCAGTTAAGTATGCAGCTCTTTATCCAAAAATGAAAGTAGAACCTGCAAAATAAGTATTTTTTTATTTTTTTAATTAAAATAATTTGTAAAAACAGAATAATGAAGATAAATAATAGTGCAGTAAATGACCACCTAAATCAAGTTAATACCTACTCACAAAAACAATAGCAAGAGAATTAACTCCTATATCCTTTGCAACTCCAAGCACGCAAAAATGAAAGCAACATAATATATATTTCTAAACCTAGACATGGATTAATGTATGTCTGTCTGTGTGTAGGACCAAAATGTTCTGTTTCTCGGAGAAAAGAGGTACTAGCATTGCAATCTTTAATAGTTGGAAATTGATTCACATGCTTAGGTGCATTATAAAGGTACAGAACTACAAAGATTGCAATCTTTAGGAGACAGGAAACAAATGTGCAAGATCTGGAAGACAGCATCAAAAACAGGTCATTCTAAGCTTTAGTAGTTGGAAACAAATTCACATGCTCAAGTGTAGGATAAAGAAGGCAGAAAGTGACATGGGGGATTCATTCTTTTTTATAGAAATAGGGATTTGTAAAAGTTTTCTTTCATGGTGACTCCTCGAAGGCTTCTAAGGCATCACCAAGAATTCTGAAGCCAATTTCAGTACAAAAACTGTCATTGAACATCTCTGTTTTCCCTTTATTTAGCTCACCAAACTTACCATAAATTCTGATAAGATCAACTTTAGTAGGCAAACAGGATCTCGGCCAAATGTTGCAAAAAGCACTGCAACAGAAGCTTCCCCCTCCTCATTCTCCTTATGTAAAATGTAATCTAATCTAAATATTATCGTAGACTTAGAGATTCATAAATAAAAGGGACAAAGGAGTAAAGAAGAAGAAGATGAAGAAGGAAAGAAAGGCCAACTCCAAGGAAAGAAAGAGAGTTAGAAATGAGTTTCCTTCCATTATCAACTCCAAGTCTACAATGTAAGATTTTTAAAAAAAAAAATTTAAATGAGTAAGAGGCAAAACTAAAGATTTTTTTTTTTTTTTTTTGGGAGGTAATTGTTGAAATAATTCAAGCAAAACTAAAATAGAATAACACTAAATCACTGACTCTAAATGCAGCAGAATACACCCCCTTACATTAGAATTCAATAATTGTTCAACATCTATAGTTTTGAATGTAACTACAGAACTTTTTTTAAAAAATTATATTTAATTCATTAATTTTTTATACAGATAGTCAACTGTGTTTCTTTTGTAAAATAACACTAAACTAATCATAAATTAATCTCAAAAGCCAATTCTTGCTAGATTTTAAACAGATAGCACAAATTTTCCTCCTAAATCTTCCCTCCTGAAAAGAATTATATAATGATGAGAAATCTGATTGAACATTCATAAAGAACTTATATTTCTCAATGTCCCAACAATTTTATTAAAAAAAAAAAAACCTTGAAATAGAACTTATACTTACAGACAAAACTAACAATTGTTGAACTTGCTTCATTTAAAATGCATATATAAAGAGACAAATTGATGAGTAGAATATTGTAAATTGCTTTAGGTGGTGTGGCACATGGGAAGCAAAAGCAATGGTGTTTTCTTTTGGAATTGGAAATCTAGCAAACAAGAGACCTTTCAGGTAGATTTGTTCTGATTTCTATCCCACAACAACTACATAGTACTGTTACTATGACATGATAGAGACATTATAATGAAAAGTTCAAACAGGTATAATTAAAAATTAAGCATTGTTATGAAATATATATGCAATTTGTATAACTAAAATGAAAGAAATAAAAGTACAAAGATAGCTTTAAGTGAAAAACAAACCATCGAAAACTAACAACACCTGGAGCTGCTGTTTCAACTTGTTCTAGTATAGGGAAATTCAAATCCAACTGTGGAACTTGGGATTTGATGATGGAAAGTTCTAGTGTATAGTGTACTAAATTGCCACTTATGTTGTTGACATAGAATGCCTAAATGCACTTTAGGAAAGAATGTAATGACCAATGGCAACTAAAACTAAGAGGCACAAACATGGAGCAGATATAAACTAATGCAAGAGTAAGCAAATCATTTTGTCAAACGCATGGTGTGCACAAAATTTCAATGTCTATGATATTATTGATTGTTATTATATATAAAAAGAATTAAAATAGAAATACACAACTTATTGGCATATTGAACAGTTCCTGCAACACAACATATCTAACATTTGTTTGATTCAGTACTTCATAAAAACAAGGGAAAGTTTGTATATCACCAAAGCAAACATGGTATAATCTAGAAAATTTTCTAAATCAAAACATACAATGGTGAAATTATATCTCTATCAAATTAGTGGAAGCAAGTAAAAACACGACAAATGTTGCAATATTGGGTTTTCACTTTTTTTTTTTTTTTTTAAACAATGCAACATGGTAGCGTGACTATGTGAACATCGAGGGGGGAAGGAAAAATAATTGAGCAACCCAAATTATACAAACAAATTTTCACTCAGAAGAAGAAGATTAAGAAGTAAAATCCAAAGCACTACAACTGAAAGGGGAAAATGAAAGAAATCAGTTTTACCGGTAGTGGTTTTGCTAGCTAACTGGTAGCAGCAAGCTAGTGAAGGCAAGCCTCTGTTCTTTCTTTTCAAGTGTTGCTGGGTTTCTTTTTGTAGAGGAAAAAAAGCATAATAGAAAAAGGGAAAAATTGAGAAGAAACAATATATAAGAAAGCAAATAGAGTGGTTACATACTAAACCGGTATGGGTTTTTAAAAGTTAAAAGTAAATTTTCGGTGAACATGTGTGAGGATGAGAATGAAATCAAACTTAACCCAAACATCTAAATTGATATCAATCCAACCAAATATAAGAATATAACAAAATCCATAAATTTTAACAATGAAAAAAAAAAAAAAAAACACTTTACTATGGGGTCACAGGAGTCTGATGATGGTGGGAGATCAGACTTTGGCAAGCATACGGCCAGTGAACTCCCCTTCTCTATCCCAATTTTTTTTTTTGGGGGGGGCGCGGGGTTGTACCAAAACAGTTCTCCCTCTTACGAACTCTGTCTTTGTCCCTCTCTACCTCTGAATTTCAATGGTTGGTTTTTTTTTTTTTTTTTTAATAATGAAAAACATTAAATGGTGTTTTAAAGTTGTGAAACAGTATAATTTATCTAATAACCCTTCTTCTTCTCTAATGACCCAGATAGCAAGCCCAAAAAAAAAAATCAAAACAAAAAAAAAAATATGAAACTGAAATTCATGAAAGCAAAGGAACAAAACCTAGAAACTGAAAATTCCTAAAAACAATTCAGTTAGAATTTGATACAAAACCTAGAAATAGAAAATTCATAATAAAAATTCAATTTGAATTTGATCTTCTAGGTTGTTTTCCTAATTTCAAGGAAATCCCTAAATTGACAGCAAACATAATTGAAAACAATAGGGTAAGAGATTAGTTGAAAATTATTGAGAAAGAATGGTCTGATATCAAGAGTTCCTGGGAAAGGCTTTTTTTGTGCTTCTGCTGAAGGCCACTTCATCTTCCTTATTTCTCCTTATTTCAGGAAAAAAAGTAGAATGAAAAACGTCTCTAAATTCTGATCTTAGATTTAGTGGAAACTAAGAGAAAGGAATTTGAGAGACGTCGTCTACAAAATTGTGTTTTGAAACTTTTTGATTTTTTATGCCCAATCAATGTACTCTCTCTCTCTCTCTCTCCATGTGCATAGTATTTTAACTGGTTAATTTTTTTATTTATAGAGAGGCTTTTAAAGCATTGCCAAACAACATAATCCATCGTTTTTTAACTTATACATGGCAAAATTTTAGATGGGCATTTTTTCTACATGGTAGCACCTCCTTAATTGTAGGGAAAGACTTTTGCTATTATATATAGTATATGATATATAGATAGATGTCTTGAATGAAGTATGAAAAGTACAAATTTTTTTGTACTGATAAAGTTCATGGATGGATTTATAAATAAGTGGATTTGAAATGGTTGGGTATAAGATATTATTTCAAATTTATAACATACAAGTAATTATTATTTTGGGAGCAAAAGCCTCAAAATTCTTATGTTCCATGTGTTAATAAATTTTATATTTAAGAGTTTCTCTTAAATTCTATATCCAACCTCAATTTAATTATTTAGTTTCTTTAAAAAATACTTTCATGTGTTTGTTATGTCAAGTTTTCGGTGGATAAAGATATAAAACTATATATGAAAAATACACATGGGATTGAGCAAGTATAGGTTTGTCAGTTATGCAACACATGAAGACGCAATTTATAGGGAACTATGACCAATAGAGTCAGACACTTAGCTACATCCGCACGCAAAAGGAAAATGTGGTTCTGGTGGGCTTGCTTCAATGTAATATATATATATATATGTAGAATATGCAACTTTGAAGAAGCAACTGGCAAGTCCTGAATTACTACTGCCCCAGTGCCCTGATTAACAAAGGCTGAGAGTTCACATGGTAGTGGACTAGTGAGAAGAGGTAAAACATCTCCTCTATCCAACGGGGAGGGTTTAGTAACTAGGTTAGTTTCATTTGAAGGTGACAATGAAATGAGGCTGGTCGCAAACAATATGTAATAGTCAAATATGTGGCCAACCCTGATTGGGTATATTAAAGATCCGTAACCTACTCTAGAATTTGGGAACTATGTTGTTGTCTTGTAGTAGTCAAACATGCTTAATTTGGAGACACTGCCTTTTTTGGCTTTTCCCATAGAGGTTAGTGTATGTTTGAACAAATCTTGTTGAAAGACAGTAAATTAGAATTTGTTAGGCTATGGATGCGGAGGCGGAAGCACAAAGTATAGAACACAAGAGCATGAGGGTTACATGATTCAGTTTAACGGCTTACGTCTATAGAGGAAACTATAAATAGCTACATCTTTAATATATTAGAGTGTAGTACAAATCTTGCGTTCCAATGAACCATAACATGAGTATATAAAGAGAGAGAGAGAGAGAGAGAGTAGAATAAACCCTAGACTAATAGACTTCTAGTATGAGTAAAAGATTTGGTTTGCACACAAAGTAGAATTAGACTTAGATTTATGCTAATAGGCTAATATATCTGACAATAAGAAAATCATTCCCCCATGGCTGCATGAAGAGATTATGATAAAGAAGGGAACAAATATAAGTAAACTCTGAGATTAGTCTTCATCTGATGTCATTCAATTTACATAAATTTGCAATTGAAAAAAAAAAGGATAAATAAATCTATAATAAATAAATGCACCATAATGATTTGGAAAGTGGAAACATACAAAAAGGAAATCAGTTCTTTATGGAGAACAGAACGAGAGATTTGACCAAGGCAGCTTGTTTTAGTTAGCAATTTGGTTGTTCAAGCTGAATAAATTCTAAAAGCTAGAGGATAGGCAAAATGATTATGGCCCTAATGGAAGAAAATGAAGATAACAGATTAGATCACCAACCTTAAAGTAGTTGTAACGAGGTTTTGTTGAGCTGATCATGGTCCTAGATGATTGACGTGTTTAGTTTTATTCTCACTGTTGGCTTTGAATTAAGCTATTTGACTTATTTTTCTTTTTCTTTTTCTTTTTTCTTTTTTCACTTGCATTTGCTGGCTTTCTTAAGAGGTCAGAACGATAGAAGAACACACAACAGTAATTTGTATTGTTAATAGAGTCACAAAAACTCAACGAATAGACATCGAAACTGAATTTTCCCTTTTACTTTAGGGCATGGTAAGGTACGGAATTTCATGGTTTTATTGATGATTGATATTATTTTGCACTTTCAGCGAAAATAGTGAGAAAAAAAAAAAGAACATATTCCATGTTATTTTTTCGTTAATTGATGAATAGTAGATATATGTGAAGTGCTAATTTTCACACACAAATCACAATAAACCAGAGCAGCCTTGAAGGATCATGGATTCAACATTTGCTTTAAATATATGCTACAGACTGAGGGTGCGTGTATGAAATACAGATATAATTAAAGATTCATTATCTGTGTAATGCTGGCTATACCTTATATTTCAGCATTTTTTTTTCCGGACAATGTAAAAATAAATATGAGCTATTCAGAACCTCGTGAGAAATTCACTTCATGATCTACAGATCGGTTTCAATAAGTCTTTGGATGCATATTGATGTTCTTGGGCCAAATTTAGATGTGGCAATAGGCAGTCTGAAATCTCTTGGCTGGTTTTGCAAACATAGGTTTTGATTATCTACTACTAATGTCCTAAGCAATTGCTTGTATATATCTACTGCACATCTGTAAATCGCATCATTCTAGACATCTAACTTTTGGTGCACGGTCTCTATCATTCTTCCCTTTTACGAAGCAAAAGAAAGCTATAAAAGCAAGGTAATGGTCCCACAATTAAACTTGTTCATATATAAATATATATTAGATTAGTGTGTTTCGTACGCTTGAATGGTTTTGGTTCATATTCTTTGAATAAAGTAGACCCAAATGATTACTTTGAGCTCCTTTTTTTTTTTTTTTTTTTTGGCGCTCCTAATCATTTCCCATTGAATTTATGCAGAATATATACCATGCATATAAGAATCAAGAAGTAATGGATTGTGCGTAGCGTGTAGCGTTCTTGTAAAGATATGGTGATCTTTCACTTGTTAAAAAAACACATTTATTTTCTTAGTACAAAGTCCGTAAGAGGTTGCATATGATCCGCCATTCATCAACATGCCTTTTGCTTTGTTGGAACTCAACTCCATATCATATTTGCCTTAATTGGAGGATAAGTTAGTTTGCAGATCACGATTTCTTTTTATCTGTGTCAGCGGCTCAGTGCTACGCCTCCATATTTTCAGCAACTCATTCATGTTGCATTGCAAAATGTTTTGCACAATCTTGACCGACTTGATTATGTAAACTACGTACGACTGATCAGTACTAACATGACAGAGAGCCAAGATGACCTAGCTATTACCATTATTTTTTGTTCCAACTAGGCAATCTTAACAAGTCAATGCTAATATTAATACTAATGTGCCTCCGATGCTATTATTAAGATGATTATTAAAAGGTGATTGCTTCAACTGAGCATTCTTGATATTAGCGATTACGGTAGCCTAAAATCAATTAATGTTATTCTGCAGTTGAAAATTCATAATCATTGGTCTCGTGTCATTTTCTGAATTTCTTTTTTAGGGTGGTTGAGATGATCTCTATTATACTAAACTTGAGAACTATATTCTCTAGTTATTTAATTTGATGCTTGAACAAATAATGCAACTCTAGTTTTAGTCTCATATTACTCCTTTATCGGTGGTGTTAGCTGTTAGGGACAACCGTACTAGCTTTTGTATTAAGCATTTGCATTTGCATTTGAATGAGTGATTATTGCTCTTTTTGTTTTTAAATTAATCACCATCCATACTCTTTTGAGACGTCAAGTTGGCTCCAAGGTACTTAAGTATAACTTCTTACCATTACTCTAGTGACGCGTTGCCGTATTTACCGCACCATGCTCTACTGTTGTGATTTATTTATGTAGGCATAATGTATATCATGAAGAGACTTCAAGACCTTAATATATATATATAATATATAATATAAAATATATTAGAACGCAACTTAATCTAAAAACTCAAACTTAAGGGCCTGGACCTAATAATTCTTCAACTTCTTTATCCTTCAAGACTTAAGCTCACACATTTAAACCCAACAAGTTATTGAAATTTGAAAGTGTATAATATACTAGAAGATAAAAACACCCAACAAGTTATTGAAACTAGTTGAGGGGCCCGCATGATGCGCGGATAACGTTGTAAGTTGGTATATGAAAGAGTTATGTAGAATGTTTAACATATTTTAAAGTAATAACATGAAGTAACACATTTTTTCTCATTCTAAAAAATACTTACACCTAAATTTTCAATTAGAATTTTTTATACCAATGACATTAGCTAATCAGTTGCATATATGAGAAGCTCACTTGATGTTGGTGATGTAGAGTGATAGTTTCTAGACTCCTTTAAAACACAATTGATTTAATCCAGGTAATTAGCCAAGTTGTTACTTAGTTCAATTTAACAAATCTAGATTATCACAGTCACAAAGATCATATCATACAAAGTAGCGGAAAAATAAATAACACAAGATATGATCATCCAGGAAACTAAACGGGTAAAAATCTGGGAATGATTTGACCTAACTATCTTCAAGATAAACTTGAATCCACTATCTTGAAAGAATCGAAGTTCATACAATAAGACTTACAAACCCCCCACGCTTGACTTCTTATTATTACCAACCAGTAGAACTTACTGACACGACCACATGCAAGTTCCGAATTCACGGACTCCTTCTTTCTTTGGATTCACCACCAGATACAAACACACCCACTTGTGTTTTCTTTAAGTTTCAATGGCAGCAACCGAGTTGATCATCAAGGTGTAAATAAAATTTTCTCCTTGAAAACCCTAAGTTTGTGTAAAGGAAAGCTCCTCTAGATCTCACAAGAGATTTACACAAACAGCAATATGAGCAACACTAAAACGTGGCTAGGGTTTGCCTTTTATACTTAGGACAAATTAGAAAACCCTAAAACATTTTAAACAACTAGGGCTAAGTTGGAAATCTGCAGAAAAAAACATTCTGCCCGAGATTCGATCTATCGAGCCTAAGTTTCGATCGATCAAGCCAGACTAAAATGCATAATACTTTCTGCATTAGCTCGATTCCAACTTTACATAAAATGTACAACTTTGAGCAAGACTAAAACACTTCTAAATACATTGTTTTGATCATGATTTGCCAACAATACACATTAGAGTTCTAAATACATAAATATCTAAGTCTTTAGAACCTAATATAGAGAGATAGAGATGGGAGAGGGTGAGTTAGACTTATTCCATACTTAAATGATGTTATATAGGTTCCTCCTTATATTATCATGAAACTTTCTTCTTCTTTTTTTTTAGAATCACAAACATTAATAGTTATTCATGATTTGAGATAGATTAAGAAGAGAATCAAACACAGAGGCAGAATCCCTTGTGTGTGAATGTGTGTGTTTGATTCCCCAAAAAAAAAAAAAAAAAATTGGGAATAAAAACTCCTTTCCCATACTTCTAGATCACAATTCATATAAAATAAATGAAATGTTGTTAAATAGGCAACTTGACTTTCACATTGCAATTTTGCAATCGAAACTTTCATAATTGACTCGTTCATATCCTTACAATTAATCATTAACTTTCACTTGATAGAACCATCAAATGAAAGAAATCTCAACAATCTTCCTTGCTCATTGCTCCAATGAGCAACACGTAAAATAACTATTTTTCATTCATTTAATGGCAACATCTACTCCTCTCCATTTTCCCTTAGCTCTTCAAGATATGTGTTCTCTATGATCTATTACCATTAATATAACAAAATGGATGTCCTGCCTTAAGCTCATTACTGACCCAAATGCTGCAATCCATTAAAAAAAACCCAGCATTATTACATTTTAATTAAGATAAGAATAAATATTTGTAAATTCTTGGCACTAACTAACTAATAAAACATCTCCTTAATTTGTATGTGTCACACATTTGGTGCATGTAACTCCAATATAAATTGCATGTCCATATTAACCATCTACACAAAGGTAGAAATTTTTGGATGGAGGTAGGGGAAATTTGGTTCAAGGATTTCTTTGAATGCTATTGAAAAAAAAAAAAAAAAAAAAAAAAAAAATCCCACCAAACCTCACTTTGTCATTGCCAGTAGACAATATTTTGGACACAAAATTGCATTGGCAGTTTCTATATGGTGAACTCCATTTCAGCTTCCGTGACATTGGAATTGTAATTATACTATAGCCCTCCAAAGACACAACATGCCATTAACGATCCTCAAATCCTACAAAATCAAACCATTAATCAACATGAGAAAATGAAATTTGGAAGTCGTAAATGTATGGCATAATTATCTTTAGCAATAACGTGAGTGTTTGTGTGAAGTTGACTTAAACTAATGCAAAAGTGAGCGAGGCATTTTATCAGCCACATGATTTGCATGTTCCAAATGGGAATAAGATGAATGTTTTGCAACATGAATCCACCCAATTATGACACCTAAGCAAAAACTTCATAGCAATTTGAATCAGTAACTGCGGAAAAATATAGCTAACATGATCAAAAGAGACAAAATAGAAAGTACCTTTAATACAAAGGGCCTTTGAAAGCCTCTTCACAGCGGACCAAAGAATTTGGGGCCGCAAGCTCCACTGATTGAACCAAACCCAAGCTGCACTAATTGAAGCAAAAAGGGATGGGATTTTCAAAACAAATTAATGCCATAAAATACTAAAAGATTATACATTAAACTGGAATGGTGAATCCAAAAGGCACAAAGTTGTCAAACAAAACAGCACAGGGAAAACCAATTACACATGGATAAACACATCTAAAGCGGATTAGCCACAAATCCATTATAAAAAAAATTATATATTAAAAATGAAAAATAAATAAATAAACAATCATGGGAGGAAAAGAGGAAAAACTTATCACCTTGAGTTCGTACTGGTAAAAGACATTGTGAGAGGAAAGAGAAATTGGAAATCTTAATGGAAATTAATTCCGGGGGTGGTAGCCGAAGCATCTGAAGAACTGGAAGAGTCAGAGACTCAGAGTTGAAAAGGGATGGCATATTATTTATTATCCATTAACTGATCCTCATCGTTTACATAAGCTATTAAAGATGAGTTTGAGTTTTTTTACGATGTGTGGTGTTTTAGTCGCAACTTTTGGCTACTTTAAACCGTTCTTTTGTGAAGAATGGCCAGAAGAAGTTAATGTGGAAGGCTATATGCAAGATTAGAGAGCCACATGGCACAACTTCATGCTCTCACGCATCAGGTCTCTGCTTTTATATATATATATATATATATATATATATATATATATATTGATATTGATTGATTGATGATATTAATTTGAAAGTGCATAATGTACTAAAAGGTAAACACTCAAAATGCTTTAATATAATATAATGTTAGGTACACACATGCGAGTAAAGTCTTATATTAAATAAGAATGATAAGAGGGAGTGATTAAAATTACATAGTTGGGCCCAAACCCAAAAACTTAAATCTTTTGGGTTAAATAGTGTTCTTATATGTTATATTATCTACTTAGTTGGAGGGTTTGCAATGTATTATTTCCCCAACAAGCAGTATTAGAGCTCAGGTGGTGTACGATGAAGGTGGCAAGGTGTTCAAGGTCCATTTCCTAGAGGAGACAGAGCAAGCCTAAAGGGCCCACACAAACGATCCTAGAGCTAGTGATTCCAATGGACAAGAATGCATGAGTTAGTCATGTGGGGTTAATAGGCAAAGGGAAGTAAGTAAGACTTGTTTGTGACATAGAGACAAAGATTCACATGTAAGGGAATTTTTTTTTTTTTTTTTTGGAATACTAAGTAGTAAGGGAAAAATTATTAGGTATACATGTATGAGGAAAGTCACACATTAAATAAGAATAACAATATAGAGTGATTAATAAAATATAGTTGGGCCAAAACCCATAGATGTTATCTCCTCAATATATACTAAAAAATCCAAAATAGTTAGCATCATATACTACGCCATGAGACAAAAGAAATACCTAACAAGAAGTAAAAATCTGTGATGGAGCAATGATCAGTAGGATCGCCTAACCAATCAGAATCTAAATAGGCACGAAGCTTCAGAGAAGCCCAAGAGAAGTAGTGTACTACATATCAGAGAATCCAAAAAACGGCAGCATAGTGAACTGAATGAAGGGCGTCCATGAATTTGTTGACAAAGTCCGATTTGCTGAAAAATTAGAAAATTCAGTGAGAGCCAATTCACAATTGTAGGATTGGACAAAAATTTGACTCCTAATATTTCTAGGAGTCTGTGACTGTGATTCTGCAGGTACTGGAAGCAAAGATGACTGGTTGATAGTGATATCCAAAGTGGAAATCGATTTTGCACAAATGACATTACTGCTTTGGCATATTCTAGAAGTGAAGGGGAGATTCATCACGGATTATTCGACTTGAATTGCATCATAAAAAATTCCGATGGAATTAAGACTTATTTCAAAATGATGAGGATGGAAGAGTGGAGAAAATTAAGTAGAGATTTGAATCATTCAATAGGTTATTTTCTTTGCTCTTAGACTTTCTATTACCAATCATGTCTTTCTCCTTTAGTTCCAAGCATGATTCTATAAAATCCTATCGAGCATCCTGAAGTAATATAAGCTCTAGCAGCTATATATCAATATGAAGTCTGTAGCATCTCTCACTATTGTATAAATGAATCAAATATTTGAGAGTGGAGAGAGGTCTGTTTTATATTGAACCCTTTTATCGTGTAAGCTTTAAATCCGTTGCTGGATTTCTGCATATAACATTTATGATGACAGCATCATCCATGGCCCCTGGGATTCAGTCAGCTAGACTAGCTGAACTTCAGCTGGTAAATGCACGAACTCATAATTAGTGTTCTTTGCCTATTTAGTTTTTAATTACATTAATAAAAGCTTTCCTCAGCAAAACAAACATAAAAACTAATAGCCTCGTACTTTCACAGTTTCACCTATGTCTAATTATATTTTGAGTATCACCTGACATAGGAGACATTTATTAAACTATGGGCAAAAGCCCATTTAAGGAAGTTAATAATAACTTTCTTTCGATATCAAAATTACTATTAGAATTCCTAATCTGACCCTCCCCATTTATTAAGTTTGAAAGTTTCAATTTAGATTTATTTTTCTTTTTTCGTGGATACTATGACTTTTGAGAGCAACATTCACCCAAATGCAACTTATTGGCCCTTCCTCCCTTTGTTTTTTCTCCGCATAAAATTGTTTTCGCCATTTCGTTTGGTGGACCGGTGGTTCGGCACTTCGGCTCATACAGAATGTAGGATTTGGTCAACCACAACTACGACCATTTGCAGCTCGCAAATTGCAAATTTCCCTTTCCCTTTTTTTTCCTTTTCTTTAAAAAATTCAAAAATTAAAACCTCAAAACAAGTCCCCACCCCCGGCGGGCCCCAACCCAAAAAAAAATTTATGGTTTTCAATTAGATTAAGTTTTTGTTGGTATAATATTTTGGGGACCTTTAATTTCCTCAACTTGGATCAATTCACTCTATTTCATCAGTGTGCTAATTGCTCATATCTAAACATGGCGTCATGGCCAAATCATCTCAAGTGACCCTCTCTCATCTTTTTATCAATAGAAGCTACCATTATTTTTAAGTAAATTTTCTCATTTTGAACTTTATCTATCTCATTTCGGATTTCCTATTTAGATAATACTATAGTAATTTGTATGTAAAAATTTGAACAAAATGATGCATAACCAGATGTGGGAGTATTTTTTGCTACAATGTTAGAGAGAAAAAAATCATGAAAACCCTTGAACTTTAGAGTAGTAACTATTACACTCTTTAAAAACTTTTATTTTAGCCAATTTACTCTCTCAACTTTATATATGTGCTAAATTCGTATATCAATTAATATGTTTTTAATAAACTGACAGACTACTCACGTAAGGCACATATATAACATGAAAATTACCAAAATCAAACTTTTGGAAGTGAAAGTGTGAAACCCATAAAGAGAAGAGAGAGAAACTAGGTTCAGTATAGAGAAAAATAGAGTATAAGGGAGTTGAGGGAGGAAAATCTCGGTGAGTTTGGATGCGGGCAATGTTTTTGGGAATAGTCATATACTTAAGGCTTTGGACCAAAGATTAATCTTTTTTCTCCTCATGACACCAAACTCCTCATTAAGGTATTTTGCTTCCTTCTGCATTTTCTCTTCTTTTTTAATTAAGGTTTCGATATGGTTAGTAAACTTTCCTTTTCTTTTTTCTTTTTTTTTTTTTTTTTTTAATTTTAATTTGTAATTAAAGAAGGGGCTTTTCCTTTTGTACTTAAGAATCTTGTAGAAGATAGTGTCCATCTTGCAAACACGGAAGCAATGGATTAATCTGCATAGTGGGAGCCTAAATATGATGTGGAAGTAGAGAGTTCCACAAAATCTCTCTCCCTCTCTCTCTCTCTCTCTCTCTTAACTGAACCTAGTTTCTCTCTTCTATCCATGGGTATAACTTTTAGATGTTTGATTTTGGTAATTTTAAAGCTGCATGTGCATCTCATGTGATCAGTCGTTAGTTTATTAATGGCGGATTAACTAATATTTTAATTTCACTTGCATATAAAGTTTGGATAGTAAATTTGCTAAGATAAAAGTTCGAGAAATGAATTCTCTCAATTAGAGTGGTCTCAGTTTTTTCTCTATCTCTAAGGAAGTTTTCTCTGGGGTTCCAGGAAAACTCCCTTTTGACTGTAGAATTGTTTGTTCCTGTTGGGGGGAGTCACTGTATCTCAAGTAAAATTTATTTTGCTTGGAGGTTGTTTTGACGTTGGCACTCTGTTGAAATTTTATTACTTTTATCCCCTAGTTCCTTGGGGCTAGAGAGATACGAGAGCAATCTCTTTGAGGAGTCTTAGAACATGGAAAACCTTACTAAACATTGGCAAAGTTTGTCACTGAATGCCAGGGAAGGTGAAGAATTGGGGTTGGACGATGAGCTCTCAACCAAAAACTTCACAATAGCAGCAAAATTTCTTACTAAAAGGGCACTAAATGTGGAGGCAGTGACCAAAACTTTCAGTCCGTTATGGCGATCGGTTAAGGGGTTTGAGGTTCGAAAAATTAGTGACCATGTTATGCTATTCACGTTTGAAAAAAAGGAAGAGGTGGAGAGGATAATGAGCAATTCCCCCTGGAGTTTTGAGAAGCATCTTGTTGTGCTTCAGTGGTATGATAAGGAAGTTGCACTCCGGGCCCTAGAGTTCAACAAGACTCCGATATGGGTCCAAATACACGATGTCCCGATCAGATTTATGAACAAAACAGTGGCAGAGAAGCTCTGTGAAGTTGTAGGGGAGGTGTGTAAGAACATTGATGAGGGAGAGACGGATGGAGGGAGTTTTTTAAGAATGAAGGTCACTATAGATATAAGCAAACCCCTGTGCAAGGGAAGAAGGATTTCTCTGTCACAAGGCAAGCAAAGTTGGGTGTCTTTCAAATATGAAAGACTTCCCAACATATGTTACTGGTGTGGGTGTCTGAATCATGTGGATAGAGACTGTGACTTGTGGATAGAAAGTGAAGGGAAGCTTACAAAGGAGAATCAAGCCTACGGTGCATGGATTTGTGCAACATCCTTTGGGAAGGGAAGAAGTTCAGTCTTAAAAGTGCCAGGATTCTATGCAGCAAAAAAAGCCCAGAAAAAACAGGATGTTAGCGGTGAGAGTGGGGTGGAGCCGATGGTTGTTCAGGCCAATGATCAACCTCCTATGGCGGAGCTGGTGCAGACAGAGGAAGGAGGTACTTTCCAGGGTGCATTAAATGCGAAACACATGGTGTCAAGAAGGGAAGACTTGAACTCTGATGTTGCTGTGATGGAAAGCCGTGTTTCAGGGAAAAGCTTTGCGGACAGGCTAGGTGAGATTGACAAGGAGCTGGCGAGATTTGACAAGAAGAGTGGCGTGACTGAAGGAGTTTCTATAGAAGGAAAGTATGAGGGAAATAAGGAAGCTAGTACAGCAGAGAGGGCTGAATTTATACAAGGGGCAGTGGAAAGTGTAGAAGCAAAAGCAGTTGAGGAGATGGTGACCACACATGCACGTGAAGAGGAGGGCAACTTGGTAAGTGTACCTATCACCCAATCTGCTTTATGTGACATTTCTAATGTTATTGGCTCTAGGAAAAGTTGTGCTAGGGTGGAAAAAGTCAAAAGAATTAGGAAAAAAGATAGTGCACGGCTAGTTGAGAATGTTATTCCTGGGGTAGTCAAAAAAAATGCTAAACGGCTAAACATGATAGGTAGACCCTGTGTTTTTCAAACCAATGAGCATCACTTTATAATGGTAGTCTCCAATGGGAGTGTCAAAAGTTGTCCTTTCCTGATCGTCCTGGACTAGTGGTATCTGATGATATCCTTGAAAGGCGTCTAAGAAGCTCATCCAAGGATGTCCCACCGTTGCATCCACCAACTGATCTATTCGAGGCATAAGGAATGGATCTTTTGGGCAAGTCTTATTCAAATTTATGAAGTCTACACACACTCGCCACTTCCCGTTCTTATTTTTTACCACCATAGTATTGGTCAGCCATTCAAGGTAGAAAACTTCCTTGATAGCCAATGTCTACTTGAGTTTCATCACCTCATCTCTGACAGCTTCTGCATGTTCCTTGGATGGGCGTTGAGGTGATTTCTTTTTGGGAGTGATTTCTTTTTCCTAAGAAATTCTACTAGATCTTCCTTCTCCTAAAGAGGTAGCTGAGCTCCGATTAGAAAGAACTTCTCCAGGTGATCACCAACCATAACCGTTTCTAAATCCTCGCATTTTGCCTCCTCGACTGGTCCATTTATAGGCAATATCGGAGCCTTTGATTGCTACAAGCCCCCTCTAGCAAAGGCCAAGAACTTAGCTTCAAGTTAATGTAAGATGGTAGTCACTAGGCATTGCCTAGCTATGAATTGACTTCTCACGATTTTTTCAATATGACCCCCCAACAGATATTTCACCTTCTAGTGCAAAGTGGAAGAGACAGCCTCTAGGGCATGAAGCCAGGGTCTAGCTACAATGACCATGTAGGGAGAATAGGCATCCACCACGATGAAGTTTTCCTCCACTACTTTTGAACCAGCTTACACAGGTAGTCTCATCTAACCCCTCACTAAAGGAGAATTGTAGGCCATTAAGTCCTCGAGCCTCAAATTCAGCCCCTTGTATAAGTTGGGGTACACAATTTCAGCACCACCGCCTTGGTCCACCATCATCCTCTTCACGTCATACCCATCAATCCTGAGCATGACGACCAAAGTATCATCGTGGGGCTGTATGGTTCCAATCTCATCCTCGTTCAAAAAACTTAATGCCAATTGGATAACCATTATGGCCCTCTTTGGCTCTAGATTATTATCCTCGGCGGACAGCCGAGCCACAAACATCACTCTGAAGGGACAAGAACCGATCCTTCCCGAAGCAGCAAAAATGACATTGATCGTTCCTAGAAGAGGTCTTGAAGAGGCTTCTCTCCAGGGTTCCAAACCTGTCTAGCTCCCCTGACCACTAGAATGATGCAAAAGCTGCTTCAACTTTCCTTCTCATACCAATTAGTCCAAATGGTCCCACAAATTTCTACCATCCTCCGTGGTGTGTCCTTAGTCCTGATGATATTGGCAATAAATGCTGTGGTTGCATCTCATGGGGTTTCCAACCACCTTGTTTGGCCATTTTAAGAAGGCTCGTTTTTAATCTTCTCCAGAATCTGATGCACCGGTTCTCGAAACACCGCATTAACCGCTTGAGTATTGACAGGCCCTGACTGCCTAACAAAGTCTCTCCGAGGCCGGTTGTTGTTGTTGTACCAGTCCGACCTGAAATCTCTCCTCTCCTGAGGGATAACCTTAGCTTTTCCTTTCCCCAATTGCTAGTCTTCCTCAACCCTCTTGTACTTATCAATCCGATCCATAAGTTGGGGCACACTTGTGAAAGGCTTGGCAGTCAATGACTTTCTTAAACCGTGCTCGGTTGAAAGGCTGGTCTTGAAGGTACTGATGTGAATGTCATCAAAGTCACCATCAATCTCGTTGAACCATTCCTAGTATTCCTCCGAGTACGTCTACAAAGTCTCCCCTTCTCGTATGGATAAGGATAGTAGGGAATCTATGGGCCGAGGGACCTTGGTACACGTAATAAAACAAGAGCCAAAAGCCTGGGTGAGCTCCTTGAAGGAATCTATGGAATCTGCCCTTAGGTCGTCGAACCATCTCATCGCCACAGGTCCCAGACTAGATGGGAACACCTTGCACATCAAGGTTTCGTCCTTAGAATGGACAGTCATTCTCAAATTGAAATGGCTCACATGCTCCACTGGGTCCGTTCATCTATTGTAAATGGTAAACGTTAGTTGGTGGAAACACCGGGGAAGAGTTACCCCTTCAATCCTACACGTGAAGGGAAACTTAAAAATCTTATTCAACGCTTTACTCATAGCATCGTTTCCCAATCCTCTGCGAGTTGGGCTCTTGTATCTGCATTCACGGTGGTGTTCCTCTTCATATGAGAAAGACTCACTAGGAGGAGTCATTGATCTACGTCGATAACTACCATCCTTCTCACCATTAAAAGAGGAATCAGAACGGGAGGGAGTTCGTCTTCGTCGTGTATGGCGTAATTCCATCTTTAGATGGTCAATTTTCCTTTGCATGGCTTTGTTGTTCTGCTCCTAAGAGACATGACTCCCAACTCGAGAGTAACTTTTATTAGTATGTGTGGTATGTATGCTACCTTCTCGATCCCGCTTGCATTCGAGGTTAAGGAAATCATCTTGTCATTGGAAACCCATGGATTCTTGTTGATGGGGACCTAATCTTACCATAGTTAAACATCACACTCACTATTATACAAGTTCTTCCCACAGACAGCGCCAATTGTAAGGACACATTTTGCAACCAAAGTCTAAAATGTATGGGATATTGGTTCAGTGAGTCCAATACAATAAATTTGTAGAGAGTGGGTCGAAGAACTAAGCCCTAATGAATTAGACAATGGCTGGTATGGATTTAGAGGATGATCAAGCAAAAACAAGAAGCACTGATCTGAATGAATTCACTGTCCGAGGAGGTAAGTCTTCATATAAATCAATTAAACCAATTGCAATTATAATTTTGATGGCTACAGTGTTTTCTCTCTCTCTCTCTCTCCGACCCCCTTCTCATGAAGGGTCTCTTACATTATATATCTTCCTTTGGACCATCTTGATCCTACACTTATTGATCATTTGAGCCCTTACTTGAGTACCTGTCCCATTAAACACCCTTTTTGGCTTTTCATGAGTCATGGTAGCCAAGACAGCACTATTCTGAGGTCTTCTCCACATAAATGCAACCAGAAAAGTAACTGCAGTGCATTTAATGCAGTGGTAGCAGCTTTCCCTTAGATATTTTTGGGTTCCCCTCCTTCTCGTATGTTCATGATGCACGTCCCTATCATTAGAGCTTTTTGGAAAGTCACCCTAATTATTGGAATACATATTTGAGCTATATTTTTCATACCTAAGGAGATATTTCTCCTCAGACTACCTTCCCATTTGTATCTTGCTCATTAGGTCCTGAGTCTGAACCATTCATTACTAGTCGTTCCTCCTCAGACTACTTACGCTCTCAGTCAAGACCCAAGGCCCAATATATGATTTAGGCCCTTAAACCATGGAATCCCTTTTAAATTTTAAAGGGACTCCATGGTTTATTAAAAAAAAAAAAAAAATAGAAATGTTACTTCATATAAAATATGTCCTACCTTGGGAGACATAAACAAATGAATAATTAAAAGAAAAAAGGCCATTGAATTGTCCTTAATTTATTAAATTAACCAAAAAAAAATTTCTATAATATTGAGAATTTGAGATCATTGCAACAAAAAAGAAGTGAAGGTAATTGTGTTTCATCATGTCCAAGTAAAACTTTGATCAAAGGCTGTTAAGCTAATTCATTATAAAAACAGATAAATAAATAAAAAAGGGCCAAGTTCTGTTACTAGTTTGATAATCATGATTGTTTATTTATTTAATTATATGGATTGACCTGAATTCCATGTATATTTGCAATGAGATAAAAAGGACACAAAATGAGCTGCTGCTAGGTTGATGGAGGGCTCTCAAATGCTTAGGTCAGTAAAAATCACAAAATATGCTACAAGCTATGAGGCGAAGGATAGGGTTTTCCAATTGTGTATGCCTTAGAATGGTGTTAAGATGATACTCATATATAGGCCAAAATGGGGATATACCCATTTCGCCCAAAAATTTCAACAAAATGCCCCATTTCTGAAACTATTTAGCGATATGCTATTGTTTTGAAACTTGATTTATTTAAAATCGAGTTTCAGTAAAGAACTTGAGTTCCACAAATTTTTTTTTTTTTTTTTTTAAAGTTTGATTTGCCTATAACTCAATTTTCTAAAAATCAAGTTTACATTGAAACTCAATTTTTAGAAAATCAAGTTTCAAAACAAGGGCATATCGCTAGATAGTTTCAAAAAGAGAGCATTTTGCTAGAACTTTTGGACGACAAGGGGTATATCCCCATTTTGGCCCTCATATATACTTGGTACGAATTGAATTAATCTTAGGGTGAATAAGATCCTGTAGCATTCAAAGTTTATTATAATTCAAATTAAAGAGAACTCCTTTAAGATAGGATCCTTGTATCTAGTCCTACATTTCCTACAATTCCTTTTAAAATAACTGCTCATATCTAGGGTTGTAAACAAGAGTATTGAATGTTCAAGCTTGGTTTGATCTTGAACTAATCTTATAAATAATGTTTGAGCTTGAGCTTGTCAAAAGATCCAAAAGTTTAAGCTTGGGTTGGCTTGACTCATTATTCAAGCCAAGCTAGAGCTCAAACTCAAGCTTAATATTGAGTTTTTAAACTCTAAATCCAATACAAGTACATTATCAAGCCTATATTAAATACATTATCAAACACTTTTGGTTGAATAAGTGATCCAAACTCCAAATTAATTATAAGTTTAGTAAAATATAAGCTTATTTTTCAAGCTCATATCAAGCTTATTACTAAACTCATAAACCAACCTAAGCTTGCCTCATTTTTTATTGAGTCTTATTGTTTACAAGCTTATTCATGAACAATCTTTTTAGCTTGAGCTCTGTTTGTTTATTAAATAATCCCAAAATCAAAGCTTATGCTTGATTTATTTATAAACAAATAAATATGAACAAATTTTTTATTAAGTCAATCTCGGGATATATATGAACAGTTTGATTTATTTACAAACGACTTATATCATCGTCTTCTTAGCTAGATTGAAATCGAGCTCACACTAAATCCTGCCATATCATTCTTTTCTCTTGGGGTGAGGAAGCTACGTCATTCCATTGTTCATTAGTGACTTGCCACCAAAAAATTCATGTACTAAGTTATTATTTATTTGGGTCTAATTAATGTATGTTCTAAAGTTATATATTAATTATCTATTTTAAGAAACTTTTTATGAAAAATTGAAATAAGTTGTCAAAAAAGTTAGCCATTTTTTAATTATACATTAATGATCTGCCACTATAAAATTAATGTACTCGGCTATTATTTATTTGGGTCTATTTAATGTATGTCTTAAGATTATATATTAATCATCTATTTTTTAAAAAAAAAATTTATGAGAATTTAAAAAATTTGTAAAAAAAGTTAATCATTTTTTTATTTTTCCATAAAAAAATTTAAAAATGGTTTACTGGCTTTATGTGATACGTTGGTTTCTATTAAAAAAAAAAAAAATTTAAAAAATTATTTAAAAAAAAGTGCTTATGTGATAAGGGCCTATTTATAATTTTGAATGCACCCAATGTATCTACTACACACGTGAAGATGCTCAAGAGGAAAAGAATAGGAAAAAAAGAAAAAGAAAAAGAAAAGAGAAGGAAGAGAAACGAGTCTTGTAGACTTGTTTATTATAAAGAGGAATGGTCCAAACAGTACCACATGTCACCTAGTCTCGAGTCCAGATAAATGCTTGCGTTGTATGCAGACATGTCAAATCATGATTGGATAAGGGGTATATTGGCCAGAAGGTTCATGAACTATCACACACAGTTACATATAATTTTTATGCCAACCACATGTCACCTAGTCTCGAGTCCAGATAAATGCTTGCGTTGTATGCAGACATGTCAAATCATGATTGGATAAGGGGTATATTGGGCAGAAGGTTCATGAACTATCACACACAGTTACATATAATTTTTATGCCAACACACGGTTACATATCATTTTTATGCCAAACAAAGTGAAAAACCAAAAAAGCATATATGAAAGAATATTCTGATCCAGCCGAAAGATAGGGAGTACCGAGTCCAGTCCACTATTCCTTTTTTTTTTTTTTTTTTTTTAATGAATGGTAGAGAGTCCACCATTCTTTTTTTTTGCATCTTTAATAATTCTCCAGTATGAGTGCTCTGATTATGATACCGTATGGACAAGGTAAAAGCGAATTTACATTTTACACCTCAACACAAGCAATCTCCACGGGGTAGAGAGAGAAAAAAAAACAAAAGAGTAGGTGAGAGGTTGCTTTCAAAAGGGCATTATTATTGTCAAACTTTGGGGAAATTGCTTTTATTATTTTTGCTTTTGTTTCCTACATGAAAGAGACCCCTGTATCGGTCTTATCGCCCAAAAAATAAGAAAAGGATAAAGGCCCCTTAGTTCTGAGGGGCTTGTAACCGACCCTACCATATTCTTAAATTATAAATTATACTAGTAGTATATATGTATGATATTATTATTATAATAATAGGATAAATACTCAACATTACGTAGTAGATTACACCAGAGCCCCCACTACAATGATTATGAGATAATATTTTAAAAATAGAAAATGGTAGGGAAATCCATGTAAAACAATAGGGTAACCGAGTTTTTTTTTTTTTTTTTTTGGGGGGGGGGGGGGGGGGGGGGGAAGCAGCAGGTTTGGGTTTTGCTTGAAATGCCAAATTTGCTATGATATGATGCACATTGTAATTTACGCAACTTTGAGAGTTCAACTTATGTTGGCAAGTTTCCCAGCATTTAGATATGGATTTATTTAGGAATGAAAGTTGAGTCAAAGCAAAACCTTCACTCTGTTTTTCAAAACTTGCCAAAATTCAAGCAGTCAAAAATGTGTTTTTTACTTAAATTAAAAAAGCAGCATCTTCTTATAATAAGCAACTATTATTTACTTAAGATCTTAAACCCAAAAATTCTGAGTCGTCAGTCAAACCAAAAGAAAAGAGAAGTTTCCCGGTAGCCGTGAATGTGTTTCACGAGCTGGGGTTGAAACAAACAATAAACGCGTTCGAGACAAAAATAAGAAGAAAGAGAAGAATATCACGCAATTCTAATGAAGCCTCCACCTCACCTCACGGTGTTCGAGACGCCACCACCTCTGCCGTCATCCAATATACATACTCTCACCCGTTAACTCAAAATGAAAAATTAAACCAAAAACGTGACCTGAAGAATGCCCATGCCAATGTCAATTCCCCCTTATTAAAAGTCTCTCATCATCCTTCTTTGTTCCCTCACAAGAAACCGTCACCACAACAAAACTCAAAAGCAACCATGATAGACACATAGCACTGTACTAGTTTAGGAAATCGATGAAAAAGAAAAATCTCATCGATTCTCACTCCCAGCCAGGTGCCTTGATTTAATTTACACAAATTTAGTAAACATTTACCCTTCTTCTTCTTCTTTTTTTGGTTCTTTTTTGCGCTGTACTGTACTGGTTCTAATTTATTATTACAAAGATTATAGCTCTGCTGCTTAGTTCATAAACTCATAAAATAAAAAATAAAATAAAAAAGAGGGAGAATAAAAGAAAAGAAAAGGATTGTACTATTCTCCGAAATACGATTATGTTTTTAATATATAATTTTTTTTTTTTTTTTATACCGGAAAAATAAAGTCCAAAATTTTGGTTTAGGGTTTATGATCTTTGAGGAGAGAAGCTAAACCGGTGACGGGCTTTGCATTTGGTCGTGATCTGTCGAGGCTCTTAGGTTTAACCGCCGGTGGTTGCCACGTAAGAAAGACATCATTCAGTTTGCCATTACGAAAATTGGAAAAATCCGAAGAGTGAGAGTGAGAGTGAGAGTGAGGGGGCGTGGTTGTGGTTGTGGTTGTGGTTTTGTCACCGAAAATGAGATGGAGGTCACCGCAATCACTGTCTGTGTCGGTGTCCGTGGTAGCGGTAGAAATGGTGTGGGTTGTTTGAGGTTGATTAGTTGTTGTTCGTCGTGTATAAGGAGAGAGCCATTTGGCAAGCATGTAGTCAGCTTTCCTCCAAGGCGGAAAGTGCATCCCCTTCTTCTTCAAACTCTGCTTCGCTGCCTCCGATACTATTGACGCTATTTGACCCAACCGATCGGCTTTCCCCACATATATGTACGGTAGAGATTGCAATATCGCCTTGTACGTCCCAGTCGATCTCGCTATCTCAAACTCCGATCGGAAATCTATATCCATCAACAATCTTTCCCCTTCCACTACCACATCTATATATTCATATTCCCCTGAACAACAACAACAACACAATCTTAAATAATAATTCTTCTTCTTTTCTTTATAATTAATCGTTTCAAAACTCGCAGAGAACAAAATATTTTACCTGCTGGGTAAGAGAGAGATTTGTCCCATTTGGATTTGCAAATAGAGGAATCATAGCCAAGAGATGACAGTCCATCCGTCACTATTTTCCTCAGATCCTCTTTACTTTTGTTAATTTTGTTGTTCTTGTCTACGATTTTCGCCGCGTCTGCTAACAGGTTTCTCTCCGCAACGCTAGTACAAGGGGTTAAACTCTGTTCCACAAACCACATAATTAATACTCCAATTCTTTCCCTTTAATCAAATTCCTGAATTTGAATTAAATTGAATACCTTGAGCGTATCGAAGACATCGGATCCAGT